>CAMZMU010000101.1:36974760-37294388 GCA_947311845.1 Poa pratensis | reverse complement strand
TCTCAAAACAATTTTGAATAGCTCATTTAATCAATGGTCAAAATTAGTGATGATAGAGTCTATAGCAATTTAGAAGGTGTCCACGCTGTAAAAATAATCAATACTGACCTAGTGTTTTCCTGTTTTCTTTATTTCCCGTATTTTATTACCATTCCATCCATATTGACATTGTGATGTTATTTTCCGCGCTTCAAGCGGCGCGATGAACCATCATTTCTCTATTTGAGAAAACATTTCCACGCATAATTAAAGAAAAATATTGACCGAGCTAACACAATTTAAATTAGTCAATAAAATATGTAAATCCAAGGTAAAACTACAAAACATAATTTAACACATACATAGAGTTGGTTTGCGCCCCCCCCCCCCCCCCCCCCCACACCCCTAAGCTGACAAAATACTTTCAAACCCTCCTTAAATAGCACAACTAGGACATTGTTTCGAGTCAGAATTTGTTAAATTCAGAACTAACAATTGCAAAGAGAAAGAATGGGTCTTTGACTGGACTAGATCTAGTCCTTGTTTTCGATTCGGAACCGATTTTGCACAGTGCGCATAAAAACTGGCATAACTTTCTCATACGGAGTCCGTTTTTTACGTATGATCATTCATATTTTCAGAAAAAAGATGTGCATGTGAATGTTTTCCCAAAAAAATAGGATAGGATGGCTGCCCAATCTTTTCCTAACGGGAGCTTCGCCCTGTCGGTGTTGTTGTTGCTAGGATTTGCTAATTACTCGTATGAAGTTAGGGTCGGCCTGATTGACTGAAGTGTCGAGTAAGCATGCTTACAAGTGTTACCCACATGGTGTTGGAGATATGCCCTAGAGACAATAATATTTGGTATTATTTTACCTCCAAGTTTATTATTAATCGTTTATATCTTTATGCTACAACTGCATTGGATACTTAAATAGCGAATACAAAGTATTCAAGAGGAAAACCTCCAATGCACGTGTAGAGATATGAACAAGGAAAAGAATTCTGGTCTTGTCTCTAAGACTAGCCTATCTTGTTATTTGATGATCATGTTTTTCTGATCATGGACTTTGTATAAGTCACATAACTATAGGTGTTTATTATCGAAATGATAATAGTACTGAACCGATCCAACCTATGATCTTGGTATAAGACAAATCGTCAGATGAAGAATAGCAATTGATCATACAGAGGTTTCATTAGTTACATTCCTATACCTTGAGAACATCTAGTGACCGCTGAAAGTGCATGGTGCCTCCATGTGTGGTTTTGGTAATTAATGACAATCCTTATGGACTAATGTTTGCATTGAGATATACTTGTAGATCTTGTCCATAGGAAAAGATTGGAGTTCATGTGTTGGACTCTAGAAGATTACATGATGATCAATGCTCTATTCAAGGGTTTATATCGAGAATGGTCATGTGTAGAGTTGAGCATATTGCAAGTATGTCTTGAAGATTCAAGACATCATCTTTGTGAAGAGAGAGAAGATTATGAAGTGCAAGTTCAATATGATCCATCATGGAAGATATCATTTGATTGAAGCTTGCAATGGATACATGAAGACGGAGCTTAGCGACGCTCTCCCATAATGCAGTATGGGGGAGTATTTGGAGAAGTCTTCATTAAGCATGTGCTAGCAAGCACAATCAAGAAAGGTGTTCCAACTTGAGAGAGTCAAGATCGTCATCATCTAGCTCAAGTGGAATGCGCAAGGCAAAGGTATGATCTTGATAGGGTTTCTATTTTACCGGTCTCATGGTGTTAGTGGGAGACCGGGTTATACGATAGACGGCGTACTATCAAGAGGGGCTCTCAAGTGAGTAACTTGATCGCATCTTTGTGGAGAGCTAAAACATTTTCATACTTGGCATATCATCTTTCTTGGTTCTTATTTGGTTCTTCTCCTTGTTGGGTTTGGTGCTTGTCGTGATCTTCATGACAAGCCCAAGTTCTTTGAAAACGGTTTCCGGGTGAAAAACTTGTTGCGTTTTCGTGTTGGAAATATTATCGGTTTATCCTTGAGGAAATTCCCACACCTTCCCATGTGTGGTGACTTTACTCTATTTATGGTTCTTAATATTACCAACAAAATTGGTTTCATCCCATTTGGATTTTCCTTGCAATAGTTATGCTTGTTCTGCTGTTTCTGTCAGTTTGCAAAACCGGAATATTGGGCCGGACTATTTGAGTGAGGGCCGGATATTCCGGGGCGCTGGATTTTCTGATAAGGAACTTGTGCGCGAGCCTCTGAAAAAACCGGAATATTGGGACGGACCTTTTGGGTCTGGGCCGGATATTCCGGTCCCTTGTATTTTTGGCTAAGGACCACCTTCCAGCCAGTTTTGCGAGTCTCTGGAAAAACCGGACATTTGGGCCGGACCTTTTGTTTCTTGGACCGGATATTCCGTGGGGCCGGACCTTTTGTTTTTGGGCCGGATATTCCGGCCCCAGTTTTCCTGCAATGGCTCTTTTTTCATGGGACCTATAAAAGGCCCCCTTCTTCCCCAAAGAGATCAGCTCTTCTAAGCACGAAATTTCCCCCTCTCTCACCTCCATTGTTGACCTTGGAAAGCTTGCCTCTCTCTCAATTCCTCCCATTATTCTTGCATATCTTTGAGAGAAAAGAGAGAGGAGATCTAGATCTACAATTCCACCAATCCATCTCTCCTCTAAGTGAGGGGAACCTAGTAGATCTTGATCTTGGAGTTCTTGGTGTTTCTCCTCATTTGTTCTTCCTCTCTTATTCCCCATATGCATTTGTTGCTTCGTTGGAATTTGAGAGTGAAGGATTTGAGCACTTGTGCTCTTGCCATTGCATTGTGCATCGGTTTGTGCTATCCACGAGGATTCGTGGAAGTTGAAAGTTTGTGAGCTTGTTACTCTTGGGTCATTGGACCCTATACGCCTTTGTGGTGGTTGAGACCTTTTGTGGTCACTTGTATCCATCCGGGAGCCCCCAATCCAGTTGTGGGTTGTGCCCCGGGTTGTTGTTGTAAAGGCTCCGGATTCCGCCTCGAAGGATTCCGATAGTGGGAGGTGAACCAAACCTTTTGTGGTGCGGTTCATCGGAAAAGAAGGTGAAGCCTTTGTGGCGTTGAGACCGACCTGTCGTGGTGGCTCACACCTCTCCAACGAGATGTACTCCCTGATGCATGTAAAATGCATACATGAACTTTGCACTTTAATTGCTTATATTCCAATCATATTTGCATCATATAAGGGTTATATCAATGTTTTATAATGATTTTGGGAATATTCATTTATTTCCTATTTTTATGGAATTAACCCTGCACAGGCAGAAAACCCCGTTTTCTTATTTTAATGTTTCAGGGACCCAAACGTCAACGAAATCACCTGGAAATTTACGGGCGTCAATATTTGGAAGGAAGAAGACCTGTGGGCGAAGGAAGCGAACAAACGGAGGTCCGAGGACCAAACGGGGGTGGCCCACGCGGCCAGGTACTGTGGCCGCGTGGGGCCCACTCGTTTGGCCCTCGTGGCTCCGTTGCCTTCGATCTTTTCTCCACCGACATCGTCTTGACCTAAAAACGCCTATAAAAAGGTCCCCCACGTTCTCTGGAAGGAGCGCCGCACAAACACAGAAACAGAGATCAGGAGCTGCAGATTGGAGGGGGAAAACTCCGGCGGGGCGCTGCCGGCGTGGTCTCCATCTTCTCCATCGACTTCTCCACCGTCTCCATGATGAAGAGGGAGTAGTCCACCTCTGGACTATGGGTTTGTGGAAGTAACTTATGTATCTCTCCTCTCTTGAGCTTCACTAATTAGCACCGTATGAGCTGCTGAACATGATTACGGTCACCGTTGTAATACCTTTGTGGTGGATCTTTATGAGTTAATATATGTTTGAGATTGCAATGTTTGTTTCAGTTATGAGTATAGATGCATATTATGTACCCCGTTCTTGTCTACTTGTTTTGATCAAGCATGTTTATGAGAGCGTGTGTGGGGGAACGTGTGCATTAGTTGGAGTAACGGGGGGTGGCTAGTGCAGTGAACGTGAGAGAAAGTTCTGCGATCCACTTTGGTATCTTTACCTTACTTTGTTACCTCACTAGGGATAAACTAAAATACCATGCTACCGGGGATGTGGGCGTGACCATTGCCACTACTCCATGACTAGATCTAGCATGTTCTTATTTTCACTTCATGTCATGATACTTAATGCTATACTCTGAGTTATCTTAATTACTGAGGTGTTATGATTTAGTTCGCATCTTGGTGGAGTATAAGAGAGGTTAATAACCAAAAGATCTCTATGTTAGGACGTGATGCCCATATATCTAAGTAACTTGTTATCAAACCCTGTGTTGCAATCTCATATGTTAACTGTGTGTGTTCCATTGTCTACCACTTTATAAAGAGAGAGTGCATTTGTGAAACCATGAACCCCAGTCCATTTTTAATCATAAGAAACACCTTTCCAACACCATATACCACTTTTCTATTTTCAGCCATCATTAAATCCGAAAATACAAAAATACTTTTCATCTTGCATACATCATTCAAAAACCCAAAAATATCATTTACATTGCATCCACCATCATTGCATATTTATTTCTTGTTTGCATTGCATAACTATCCTGATATCATTCTTACACCTTGTGCTTGACAACCACAGGTGAGGTTGAGGACCAAAACATCTAACCTTGTTTTGTAGGTAACCAAAAGAAGGATAAGAAGATAAATCTACCACTTCAGATTCCCCGAGAGTTCGATATTAAACCCTCGAGTCACCCCTCGTGGGGAAAACTGTCTTCCACTTACTATACACTCTGCACTTGGAGTCTCAACCTAATCCCGTTTACTTTTGCAGGTATCAAAGCCTTGCTCTTCGGGACATCAAGACGTTTTCTGGCGCCGTTGCCGGGGAATCGTAGCTGAGAGATTTATCCAAGGGTGTGCATCATCGCATTCATCTCACAACAAAGTCAACGTCACCAACTTGTGCTAACACCTAAGCTTGGGGAGGTTGCACCTACGTGAGCACCATCTTATCCATCTTTACTTACAAAGCAATTTATTTGTTTTGTTAGTGTCATTGCATATCATATCATATTTATTTCAGTTTTGCATAAAAAATTAAAAATACCAAAAAAACTTGCTAAAATGGGAGAAAGAACTAAGTTGTGTGATTACACAAACACTCCTAATGATCAATTTATCACGAGAGCTATTGCCACACCTAAGATAAATGCTGAGAGTTATGAAGTAAGTCCTAGTTTGTTGAACTTGATAACTAGGGAACACATTCATGAGCAAGAGAGAGTTGCTAAAGAATCTATTGGGGTAATGAAAGAGGTTGAAGTTGAGGAAGTTAAAATGCTTAATGAAGTCAAGGATCCTTTGCTTGACTTAGAAAATTGTAGCTTGCATGAATTAATATCTATCTTACAAAAATTTGCAAGTGATCCTTCCATCAACACTAACCAAGCAGGTTTTGGTTCTTATATTGCTAATCATGTCTTGAAAGAAAAGATTGCTAGGTACAACCAAGAGGCTATGATACCACCTAAGCTTGGGGATATACCTAAGGTACTAGTAACTATTGGAAAAGAGACACACCATGCCATACTTGATCTAGGATCTAGTGTCTCTGTTTTATCTAAAGAACTATATGAAGTGCTTGAATTGAAAAATCTTGAAAAATGCTCTATTGAACTAGCACTTGCTGATGACTCTATTAAACATGCTTTGGGAAAAGTAAGTGATGTTATGGTAGAGTTACATATGACTTTTGTGCCTGTGGATTTTCTAATCATGGACATGGGGAATAAAACCTCTAGTCCTATTATTCTTGGAAGACCTTTTCTTCGTACCACAGGTGCTATCATTGATTCAAAGGAAGGGAATGTAAAGTTTCAGTTTCCACACAAGAAGTGCATGGAACACTTTCCAAGGAAGAGGGAACCACCAAAGTTCAAGCTCCCTCATGAGCTTCGTCCACAATAAAACAACAAGTAAGAAGCCTAGCTATATGGCTATAAAGAAAGCGCTTTGCGGGAGGCAACCCGGTTATTTTTATGTGTGATTTTCTTTGTGTCCTCTTGCTGTAACAAGAGACTTTTGTTTAGTTTAGGTTCTGGAGTTTTCAATAAAGTGCCAAGTTTTACCCTTTTTGGTTTGAAAAAGTTGCTTATAGCGTTCGGAGATTTTATTCCTGCACGAATCAGTGCACGGTATGATTTTTAATTCTTATTCTGTAACTCCGAATGAGCTCATATTTGAACTGTAGTTGCAACTTTTCATCCTCTGTATGCATGAATTTTTCGGAATTTTTCGAGAAAGTTTGGTAGGGTAGAAAAATACGTTTTGCTGCTGCTGTTTTTCTGGACAGATTCTGTCCCATTTTGTTTGATGCATGCTTTGAGCTTTTAAGTTGAATCTTTTTGATCCAATTGAGTTTATGAGTAGGCATACAACATTATACTTTCTGGACATGTCATATGAATTTTTGTTCAAGGATTATATGCAGCAAGGAACCTATTTGTTTATCACTATTAATGCACCCCACAGAAAAGAGATGGGAGAAACGGTGTTTTGAAGTTTTTTCACAGGGATTGGAGGAGATGCACCAAGAGCTATCCAAGGATGGTGAAGACCATAAGCTTGGGGATGTGAAGACAACCCCGCTGGACCTACACACTCTCGGTTTGCACACGTCCAACTTCTGTTTTTCGATCGAAACACTTTATCGCATAAACTTGGAGCGTCGTTTTTTGTTTTTGTTTGAGTCTTGAGAGACCACCACACTATCAATTATATATGAGAGAGCTACTGGAAATATGGGTTGAAATATGTTGGATGCTTTTATAAGATTGGGAAAAGGGATGTTTGACTTGATTTTTAATGATACATATAGTTGCATGATTCATGAGCTTGTTTATGAGTAATAGTTTGCAAATTCTTTTTGTAGAGCTATCACTTATTCATGTTTTGGTGCTGATTGTTATTTACTTGGTTTAACATGGATTAGTTAGTTCTATGGACACTCATGCATGCATCTAGATGGTCAACTTTCTCCCTTTTGCTAGCCCAAAAACTCCAACAAGCAAAAACTTGTTTCCAACACCTTCAACCAAAGTTATTCCAGTGAGTCCACCATATCTACCTATTGGCTTTATGCTATTCCGAGTATGTTTAACATGTTGTTTGTGTTATCTTACCTCTGAATGAAAATGTTTATGTTATTGATTGCAATGGAAAAAATTGGTTATATAGCTCTCACGAACTTGATGCACAATGTTCTTTTATTTGCATAATAAAACTTGACCCATTGTGATTAAGATTATGATGTTTGTGGCTTGATGAATGTTTTGGGTTGGAAGTTAGCCCATATGTGCTGTCACATGGCAAGCTTTCAACACGCTCTTCATCTCATTTAGTTGATATCATGTGCTTTTGTCTATGGATGCTTATCATGTTGAAATAAATGTGGAAATAAGTGAGTTTAAATGAGTTTGTGTAAATGGTTAGAGAGACGCCTGGGCCGCTAATCTAAGCCATGCATCATTCATGGTGGAAATTTACTTACATACTATGGTGAACCTTCTGTGATACACCTTGCAATAAAAAACTATTCCAAATGGTAAATAAAAAGGGTGTTGAGATTGTTCATTTTGTTTGTTTGTCTTGTCATTTTGATATGGGCTTGTTCCATATCTTGGGACAAGAGGTACCCCAGTTGACGCTCTTGATGATACTATTATGCTTACAATGATATTTAATTGAACTTGCTTTGTTTCCCAAGTTGAGTAACACATGGTGTAAGTACTTGTATTCAAGGGGCATGAGACATTCAACCCATTCTTTATCAAGCACACTACTCATATTTGCTTTCACTTTAACCTTAATCATTCAAGATGCTATGATAGGGGCAATGAGAGCTTGACACCAATGAATACCTTATTGCAATCATTAACTTAAGTAGAAGAGTTTGGAAGTTGGATGAAACTTATGCATGCTTTACCTCTACTCACATATACATCTTTCCAAAGTGTACACCTATCATATTCAGATTTTCATCTACACTCTATGACCATTGTAGGATGTTCTACTTATCATTATGCATACATGTGTTCCATATTACTTGCTACCATGTTACACTTTGTGAACTATCAATGAACATCCTTGTCTTGAATACTTGATATCACTTCATAAACTATTTGCATATTGCTACTCCTTTGAAGAATGAATCATTTGACTATATGTAGCAATAGTAATCATCTTTGATATCATTGTTAAGTATTAAATTGCAAAGTCCATGTTAGTTTTATCATCTTCATACTCGAGGACGAGCATGGATTAAGCTTGGGGATGTTGATGCATGTAAAATGCATACATGAACTTTGCACTTTAATTGCTTATATTCCAATCATATTTGCATCATATAAGGGTTATATCAATGTTTTATAATGATTTTGGGAATATTCATTTATTTCCTATTTTTATGGAATTAACCCTGCACAGGCAGAAAACCCCGTTTTCTTATTTTAATGTTTCAGGGACCCAAACGTCAACGAAATCACCTGGAAATTTACGGGCGTCAATATTTGGAAGGAAGAAGACCTGTGGGCGAAGGAAGCGAACAAACGGAGGCCGAGGGCCAAACGGGGTGGCCCACGCGGCCAGGTACTGTGGCCGCGTGGGCCCACCGTTTGGCCTCGTGGCTCCGTTGCCGTCGATCTTCTCCACCGACATCGTCTTGACCTAAAAACGCCTATAAAAAAGGTCCCCCGACGTTCTCTGGAAGGAGCGCCGCACAAACACAGAAACACCGAAACGGAGATCAGGAGCTGCAGATTGGAGGGGGAAAACTCCGGCGGGGCGCTGCCGGCGTGGTCTCCATCTTCTCCATCGACTTCTCCACCGTCTCCATGATGAAGAGGGAGTAGTCCACCTCTGGACTATGGGTTTGTGGAAGTAACTTATGTATCTCTCCTCTCTTGAGCTTCACTAATTAGCACCGTATGAGCTGCTGAACATGATTACGGTCACCGTTGTAATACCTTTGTGGTGGATCTTTATGAGTTAATATATGTTTGAGATTGCAATGTTTGTTTCAGTTATGAGTATAGATGCATATTATGTACCCCGTTCTTGTCTACTTGTTTTGATCAAGCATGTTTATGAGAGCGTGTGTGGGGGAACGTGTGCATTAGTTGGAGTAACGGGGGGTGGCTAGTGCAGTGAACGTGAGAGAAAGTTCTGCGATCCACTTTGGTATCTTTACCTTACTTTGTTACCTCACTAGGGATAAACTAAAATACCATGCTACCGGGGATGTGGGCGTGACCATTGCCACTACTCCATGACTAGATCTAGCATGTTCTTATTTTCACTTCATGTCATGATACTTAATGCTATACTCTGAGTTATCTTAATTACTGAGGTGTTATGATTTAGTTCGCATCTTGGTGGAGTATAAGAGAGGTTAATAACCAAAAGATCTCTATGTTAGGACGTGATGCCCATATATCTAAGTAACTTGTTATCAAACCCTGTGTTGCAATCTCATATGTTAACTGTGTGTGTTCCATTGTCTACCACTTTATAAAGAGAGAGTGCATTTGTGAAACCATGAACCCCAGTCCATTTTTAATCATAAGAAACACCTTTCCAACACCATATACCACTTTTCTATTTTCAGCCATCATTAAATCCGAAAATACAAAAATACTTTTCATCTTGCATACATCATTCAAAAACCCAAAAATATCATTTATCATTGCATCCACCATCATTGCATATTTATTTCTTGTTTGCATTGCATAACTATCCTGATATCATTCTTACACCTTGTGCTTGACAACCACAGGTGAGGTTGAGGACCAAAACATCTAACCTTGTTTTGTAGGTAACCAAAAGAAGGATAAGAAGATAAATCTACCACTTCAGATTCCCCGAGAGTTCGATATTAAACCCTCGAGTCACCCCTCGTGGGGAAAACTGTCTTCCACTTACTATACACTCTGCACTTGGAGTCTCAACCTAATCCCGTTTACTTTTGCAGGTATCAAAGCCTTGCTCTTCGGAATCATCACTCCCCTAAAAAGGAGGAACTCGGGAATACATCCTCGTCTCCGCGTGCCTCGGTTATTTCTATACCCGAACTCTTTACTTATGCACTTTACATTGTGATAGCCTTCGTGCTTGAAGTATTCTATATTGCTATCACCTTGTTGCTTGTCTTGTTTAGCATAAGTGTTGGTGCACATAGGTGAGCCTAGTATATTTAGGTTGTTGGCTTGTTAATTTAAACACCTAGTTTTATTCCGCATTTATCAAGCCTAAACCGGAAAAGTTTTAATCGCCTATTCACCCCCCCCCCCTCTAGGCGATATCCTTGTCCTTTCAACCGCTTGTTTGACACTCACGCTTTGATAGCCATCAAACGTCTGGCCGTTACTGGGGACTATAACGGTGACTATTGGGTTTGAACTAGAATAAATATTGGAACGGAGATTGTTCAGGAAGGGTACTTACTCCTCCGGACGATGGAGAGATACATCCTCTAGGCCATCTCAGTATTATCATGTCACCCCAATCGTCTGGCCAGACACAGTGTGATTTATCACAGGACATTGATAATACTGAATGAGAAAAGAGAATGATATTGGTACAGAGTTTTATATGTGTTATGATCGAATGGTTTGATCACACTAGAGCACATTGTCTCAACCTCGTGATATCATTGGTATCGTGTACGTAAGGGGATTAGCGTAATGAGAAACATAAAGAGGTTATGTCGTTCACTCGTGAATACATAGGAGCCAGTACAGACGTCTAGGTCCCAATGCTGGTTATTGTCTGGTAAGCTCCCGGATATGTCTATGTGTTAACGAACCTTTCGGGTCACACACTTAAGCTGTGAGTCAATCTTTTATTGAGAGAATAAAGATGTAGTTTAGTGGTTATGAGAAGTGGTCGGAGTCCCTCCGATGTCACAGGAACAACTCCGAAGTGATTCGGAGGTGTTCCGGTAAAGTTATCATGAGAGGGAAATATTGTCGGTTTTAGGGCTGAAATTCCCGAGAGAGAGAGATATGGCGAACATGAGATGTTTCGGGATGCCGAAAAGTGTTTCCGACATCAGTGGATATAGTCGATGATTGAAGAGTTTCGGATGCTTGCCGGAAAGGGGGATGCGCCAGAGGAGAGAGGGGGGTGCCCTGTGTGCCGCGCCACACCTAGTGTGGGGCCGACCGCATGGGCCCCACCTCCAGGACAGCCGCACCAAGTCCCCTCCTCTCCTTCCTTGTTTAAATTGGAGATTTAAAGGAAATTGGCAAAAAGAAAAAAGGGAAAAAGGAAAGGGAGGGAGGAGTCCGAGTTGGACTCCTGCCCAACCCGATCCTACTTGGGGCAGGGGTCGGCCGGCCCTAGGGCCGGCGCACCCCCTCCTCTCCCCCTTATATGCTCCCCCCTCTCCCCCCAAGGAGAACACACAAGTTGCAAACAATTGCAAGATTTGCACAAGTTCCTCTCTCTTGAGATATTGTGCAATTAGACGATGCTCTAATTATTTTGATTAGACATCGATCTAATTTCTCTCTAATTAGATCTCATGTGTTGAGAATTAGATCTCTCTAGTCTCATATTGTTCTAATCATATCGTAACCTAAACTATTAAGCAGACAAAAACATCAATTCTCCTCTATGTCGCGGAGAGGTATGCGGGCGGGAGGCAAATCCATGGGCTTGCCGTGGGAGTTGGAGGGGTGAGTTTCTTTGGCTTAGCCGCCATCGTGGCAAGAGAAAACATTTTTTTACAACTATGTTTTATCATATATTCTACTCTGTTAAAAGTTTTAAACGTAACAATGAGTAGTAAATCAGCCTACTTTCTTTGGCTTTGTCAATTTATTGCTAAGGCTGATATGGACATTTCATCGTCTTTCCCAAGTGATTATAAATGATTGCATAAGAAAATGTGTAAAGATATTGACCCTAATAGTAAACCATGTATTCACACACGATTCATATGCCTTCACCGAAAAGCTTCATTAAGACGATAAAACCTAATGCTATTTTATAGGTTTTTTATACGATACGCCGCACCCGTGAAGACAAAACACGGCCATACTGTTACGTGAGGAAGTGAAGCATGGTCTTAATTCATGAAATAGGAAACAATATATAATCTTCGTTGATTCAGTGGAAAGAAGAGCGAAGAAGATAAATACCTCAACATTATTTTTTCGTTTTTTCAACAACCACCTTTTGTTCACCATAAATTCATACAAACTGTTTCAGGACGATTATAAGTTCTTTAGTTGAATGCTCATCGACACTTTTTTCGCATGTACCAAATAAGTATCACTATATTTTCATGTGAATGATGTTCTGTTTCTTATAGCTCCAAATAGGTACATGATGCTTGATGTGAATACATCTTGATCATGCATGGTAATAAATCATGATAGTTAGTTAGTATGCGCGAAACTAAAATGCATATAACAATTCATCGTGCGATAAATAATGGAGGAAACTTTCTTTCCAAGTTTCTTTAACAAAATAGGTAATTTGGTGTGCGGCTACGTTGCATCCGTTGTATTTTGAAATGCTGTAAATCATCTGAATTTGACGTTTACAGTATATCGAGATACTTAGCGAATTAAAATGATCGAATATGGTTGTATTTTTTCCATAAATTTGTAAGTTAACTCCATAATGGGAGGAAATGAAATATGTGAGTATTTTAAAATGTTGATATATTATAGATTATCTCCATTTTTTAGCAAATTGTAATGTTCGATTATGCTTTTATTTTCCTATTATTATTTAATTTATGTACGTATTTAGTGAGAATTCACATTTTTTGAATTTAATTTGATAGTAAATAGAGGAAGTGCGTTTAGTTTTCATTTTATAGAAAATCTGTGAATTTTTCTAACATGTTTTTCTTTTCTGTTATAAGTATTTGGTTTTATTTTTTTTAGAAATGTGTAATTTCCAAAAATTATTTAAATTGGAAAATTATTTAGTTTTGAATTATTAGATGCGAAAGTTTTTTAAAATTCTAAAGTACTGAAATTTGGAATTTGAATTAGATTTTTTTAATATGGTTGTAATTCAATTTTGGGAACAATCATTTTTAAAACTGTTCAAAAATTTGGAAGTTGTTGGAATTTTTAGAAAGTTTACGTTTTTTTTTAGAAATGGTCAGATTTAAAAATTGTTGAATTTAGAAATTTATTACGAATTGAATTGGTTTTAGGTTTGTAAAATGATCAGGTCTAAAAGAATGTTATAATTTTCGAAGATTTAAATTTGAAATTTGGATTTAATTGGTCAAATATCTTTTTGTTTTTTCTCACAAATTTATACAAATATTGATAAAACAAAAAAAATTAAACATTTTTTTTGTTGTTGTCATATATAGTTTTTTTCAGTCATTTTGCTATTTTTTCTATATTTTTACGTTGAATATTTGTTTAAAAAATTCCTAAATTTGAAATTTGGATTTAATTGGTCAAATATATTTTTGTTTTTTCCCACAAATTTATCCAAATATTGATAAAAACAAAAAAAAATAAACATTTTGTTGTTGTTGTCATAAATAGTTTTTTCAGTCATTTTGGTATTTTTTTCTATATTTTTACGTTGATTATTTGTAAAAAAAATTCAATTTTCTGTTTCTGTTAAAAAAACTGACATGTGGGCCTCAGCGTGACGTCTGTGTGACGTCAGCAGTGGGGAGAGAGCCTCCCCACGGTGACGACGGCGACGACCACGGCGGCGGCGCACCACCGTGTCCCAGGACGCGCGCGTGGACGCGAGGTGGCCGCAGGCAGCGGCGCCGCTGAATATTGGTCGTCGGAGCGTCGCCGGAGTCGTGCGAACGCGGCGGATCGAGCGATCACGGCGGCGTCGATTGCGGCGACTCTGGAGCGTTCCGGCACGTGTTCGTGGGCGACAAGGGAGAGGACGCGGCGGCGAAGCGTTCCGCGTGCTTCAATCTGAACGGGGAGAGGCGGAGCGGCCGTAGCGCGCGTCGGCGGGCTCGGGCCGTCGCGGGAGAAGAAGGAGGAAGGGGCAGATGTGATGCATTTTTACATGGAAGTCCCTGGGGTTTCGCAAATTACGAACCAGTTCTTTGTGGGTTTTTTTTGTGAAAATATGCGCCAAAAACCGTGCGAGAGGGGCGACCGGCTGGCTACCGACGCGGCGGGGTGGTAACCGTCGATGTGGCGCGTGCTGGTTGGTGCGCTTCGTGCGTACTGTTCCCAGGAACAGTACCACGCGGCGGGGCTGGGGTGGCTCGATCCTGGCCGTCCGTTTCACAGATCGGACGGCCAGAGGAAAGCAGGCGACGTGGCACGCTGGAGACACCGAGGTCGTGTCCGCCCTTTATATATAGAGGGATGGGTGCCGTTCTAACAAAACTCATGATAATTGCTCTGGAATTCCAGTGTTTTTATCTCATCATACGAACAGACTCTTTTGCGCTTACATTGTCCACGGGTGTGGCGCTGGCACGTTCCGCATGGTCCCCACCCAGGACACGTGTGGTGGATGGTGTTCTTTCTTATGCCTTTACGCACTCAACCCCTCATCCTCTAGCCGTCGTGATCCCATCCTTTCATCCCCGGTCCTATATGCGTTAAAAAATGTTAATTCAAAAAAATGAATCTTTTGGGGATCAAAGATGATCATGTATGTACGTGTATAAAAATGTTTGGCCAAGAAATGATTCTCATTGACTTCAGGAGAAAAAAGACAAAATTATGACGAAATATAGAGTGTATATAGTGCAGAAATTCAAATTGGCTCCCGAACTCATAAGCTACTGGTCGAATATTTTTTAAAGACTAACCATTTCAAAGAATTCAAAACAAATTGGAGACGAACATATATAAATATTCTACATACCTAACAAGTTTCGTGGTGAAATGATATCTCGTTTGTTCTGTGCCTAAAAGGCAAACCAGTGGCCAAAATAGGATTTAAATAATATGTTTTGAGAGCACTGTTTTTTTATTTTTGCACAGAGCATCCCGCGTGTCATTTCATCACGAAACTTGGCGCGAACTTAGAAAACATGTGTATTTTTCGTCTCCAATTTTTTTTAAAGATTTTTTTGAAATTTACGAGATCGGGAGCCAAAACGCTTTCCTCTCATATAGTGCTCTTTTTGATAAATTTGACGCATGGTGCAAGGAAAGTCATTCTCTGCCGAATCTTTTTATACGGGTACAATACTTGATCGTATTTGCCCGACTTACAATTTCAGAATTTTTTTACATTTTTAAAATTAATTCTTTTCCATGTCATGTGCGCTGTGACCTATGTGCACCAACTTATTTTCGCTGGGTTGTGCCTCTTTCGTCGCCCCTGTTCTGATTTGGTACTAAAAAGAAAAGCGGCATCCTGCATGAAAGTGGTCCGAGTGGATAACACCGACGAGCGTATAAAACGATAGATCGGTGCTTTGACCACTGCACATAATCATTTTATATACTCCGTATAACTTATCTGTGCAGACATGGTTCTTTCTTGTGCTGTGGGATTTCGCAAAAGACGCGAGACAAACAGTCGTCGCTAGTGCTGGGACCTAATTTTGCAGGGTGGATGGAGAGTGACCATGACTGTAATAGCAGTGCAGTCTGCGTCCGATCCCATTTCAGGGAAAATAATGCAGACCAGTGACCGAAGTAATTAATGTTTCCCTGAAATGTAAGTAGATAGACAAGAAAATTCCTGCTTTCTGAACTTTTCCTTTTGTGGGAATTTTCTATACTTTCGTTGGGATACATCCAAAACTTTCGTGTAGGACTTTTGATGACTCATTTGCCTTTAACGACGATTAAGTACGTGTGTCGTTAATTTTATCGCTCATTTCATACTGAAATAGGAACGCACATAGGAGGGAACTCACCCGTTAAGAGGTCGGTACCCATCATTTCAAGTTGGAATTATGAAATTCATTTGTGATTCCATGATTAACCTGTTTGGCTGGCACGGAATTGGACAAGTGATTTCATTTGGAATTCCAGCAAATGCCTATTGTGTGTTATGCCAATTCCTATTCCTAACCTGTCATTTCACTTTCCAAATGAAATGAAATGAAATGAAATGATGCCATCACTTTATTTATGTCAAATGAAATGGAATGATGGGTGCCAACGAGCTCTAAAAGTAATTGAAAAATATAATCTATAAAGCAAAATCATATGAAACCAATGAACTGTCATCGAAAGGAGTAAGGAACCTCCACTTGTCTGAAAATCTGAACTGTCATCGAAAGGGTACAACTATGATGTGTATCTGCAATTCGAAGCAATTCATCTCTTATCCTAAAACCCCATGTGGAACTACCTTAAAACTATAAGACACCCCCTTCCCAAAAACTGACTAGAAATGACAAGGGTGTTGGAAGAAACAAGCTAACATTAGTGCCAGTCTTCCGATGAGGGCCCTCTGTTCTCCTCGATAAAAAAAACGTCTGCCAAGAAGAGCCAACTCACGCTGGATAAAATCAGACAAAATCATATCTCAGTGACTTCGTGAGTACTACTCATGCCATGGGATCTGATAAAAAACAGATAAAAATCATTCAATTTGAATAGTCGGCATGGGATGAACTAGCATCACAATTAGTCATTTAAGATACATGTAAGATAATCAGTAGAACAAAAGCTGCTCTATGTCAAGCAAACACGGCAAATGAGCCCATGAAGGGAAAAAATCTGGCTTGTTTTATAGTTTGAAGATACAAATACAATCAGACACATATGTATGCAGATAGGATAACCAACTTATTTCTACTTTGGAAGACACTAGCAAATATGTAACCAGAGATAAAGAGAACTACCCTGACATATGATTTTATTTGTTCAGAAAAAATTTAGAAACATATAGCGAATGGAAACTTGAATCTACCAAAAGCAACACAATTTCTTGTTTAAAATATATAATTGGTCGGTGTGAGAATCAGGTTCATGGAGAAGCCAAGCTCCATATTCTCACCTGCTGACCCCCCCCCCCCCCCCCACATACCATCGAATAAACTTTGATTACTGGCTTACTGCATCCAGTAGTGATTTTAGAGTCATTTAATTGTAGCCCTGACAGTTCTATGGGAAGAATGCCTATTTTAAAGGAGGAAGTGGTAACAACCTCCAGTCACTAAAAAGGTATTCTTCGGCAAGCCATCTGACAGAAACATTTACCAGCAGTAGAAACAGGGAAAAGTTTTGAATCCTGTCACATATGGCCTATAGCAACATTTTGGCGTGAAGTCCTTGAGGAACCAACTGAATCATAGCAAGTAAGCAAGTCAAGTGAATGATTACTTCCATCAACTTAATACGAGGACACACTGTAGTCTGTTCTAAATAACAAAGCAGAATCACCCCAGGCTATTAATCGAAATGCTTGGCCTACAATCTAGATAACTTTTTGGATACACCTTGCACTTAAAAGAGTAATAACTGGTCGTAGACTACCTACAGCACCTGCGAAAAATCCTATTTGCAGGGCATACATCAACCATGCCTGATTGCCTATACTCAATCAATGTATGATGCAGAATAGTATGGCCTCATATATCCACTGTAAGTATCATCAAGGCACAACATTCTGCTGTGATTGCACACAGTCTGATTCATATCTCCTCTGTCATCCTATATAACTATAAGTAGATCATCCCCACTACCCCATTTCTCTTAACATGCAGCTATGCCACCTCATTTAGCATCCATGAGCAATCCTAACATACCATGTCATTCAGTTCTACCACGTCAGGATGTTGTGCCGTTTCGGCTCATAGTGCCACCCTGCAATTCTCTGCATGCCAGTCGTTCACCTTCCTCTTCCACTTCCTCTCCCGTTTTCTAATCCCCACCGATATCTCTGGTCCCTCTATTTATCCTCTCCCGTCTCAGCTAGATGGCCAGCCTTACAAATAAATAGGAGTTCGTATGCTTGCCTTCTCAGTCGTCTCGATTTCTTCATCCCGTCCGACATCGGTGAAAGTGAGTCACAACCAGCCCAACAACTAAGATTTGTTTCTCACCGTCCGTCATCCGTTAAGATCACTGCCATGGCACGAGGTCATTGCTACCCATCGCTGCACACACATCTACACTGTTGTGTGTTAAGGCGGCAACCACAACATCCCTTGGCTGAGCTGCGCAGTGCTGAGGCCCGTGAGACACACGTAAACATGAAACACCTCACCGCCTCCTATGCAACGCCTTCTCCACATCCTCAGATCCTCACCAATCACTCCCACCTTCCACCTCACTCCTCCGCCGCCGCAAGGGATGCCAGCAGCCGGGCGAGCACGGAAGGCCGTGGCAGGCTAACGTATGAAGTGCGGTCCTATTCTCTTCTCGCCGAGGTGAGTGAGGTTGCAGTATTACCACCACACTTTCGCACATGCGGATACGACCGGTACAGGTTCTCATAGAGTTTCGTTTATTTGGTTACTGGTGTTCTCCACTGCCGATTACTGACACAGGTGCCACTAACTCTACCAGATTATGACCCATGTCTCTTCCTATTTTCAGTCCGATCGAGGGATCATGTCTGTAATCTACTACTCTCTATCATGCATGCAAGTATTTTTATTTTCAGATGCATATTCATCTAAGTTTTTTTTACTGCATATTCATCTAAGCTGAGCAAAGTACAACGGTATTAATTGGTGCCCTTCATTTCTTTCAGGTTAGTCTTGATCAATACCGAATTAAAGGGTGGTTGCATGTCAGTATGATTAACCTACATCAACTAAATTTTTTAACCTATTTATTTCTATTTGGTGGCTGCAACAAATGTAGCATTTAGACTATTGTCACCTACAGATACTGTTATCAACTACAGATACATCAGCAGATCAGCTCATACAATTATATGGAGATACTTTCATTTCAGCCACTTTATTTGAATCATTTTTGCACTTTATTAAATCTCCTGAAATTTAATCGCAAAACAATGATTACTATAAGTTCCGCAACAAGTATTTTGTACTCCCTCCGTTCGGAATTACTTGTCTCTGAAATGAGTGACCTACACATTAATAAGTGTCTAGATACATCCAATTTTGAGACAACTAATTCCGAACGGGGGGTAGTACTCATAGCTCATCACCACCATTGTAAGTTCCCAACAGCAGAGCCCGTAAAGACTGTGGGAAAGCTACAAGATGCTGGTAGCCAAACCATAGAGGGGGCAGAGTAGCGTACCATCAAGACGCGTTTCGTCATCAGGGGAAGGGCGGCAGCCGCAGCACGGCCTGTTCCGTTTCCACGGGGTCCGACCGCGAGATCTGCAAACCAAAGCAGCCAAGCCCAAATTCTGAATACGATGGACATCCCAAATCAAGGTACAGCTATGGCTGCGTGCTCGAGGAGGGAGGAAGAACGAACCGGGTCGCGGAGCACGGGCTTGGTGTCGTCCGGCGCGGGCCGGAAGGGCGGCTTCCTCTTCTTCGCCGTGCCTTCCGCCGGGCTGCTGCCGCTACCGGCGGCGCTGCTAGAGGCGGAGGCGGTGGATCCGCGCGAGAGGTCGCCGAAGATGGCAGACGGTGTTGCGTAGGCGGAGCCGAAGCCGCGCTCGCTCCTAGCCGACATCGCAGACCACTTGCGCCGCCGCCGCCGAGTGATGCGAGCTCGCCCCTCCGGTTCGGCCGTGAGACGCAAAGGTTGGGTCTGAGCTGGACTCGAACAGTAACGACGCGGTTCGACCGAGCCGGACCAGATATTTGCCTTCCCCAATCTGCAAGCGCTTTGCCACTGCTCCACCCTCCCTCTGGTCCTCATAACGCCACAGGTGAAGCGAGAGAGGTTGCTGCGGAGACGTGTGCGAGAGAGAGGCGATAATGGCCGGCATCAGCTGCCACTTCCTCCTTTCGCCGGCGACGCCGCTATCCCTCTACTCTCGCCCCCGTCCCGCTGCCGGGAGAGGTGGCCTCTGCCGGCCCGGCGAAGGTAAAGTTCTTCTCTACCAGGACCGTCCTTGCAGTTGCAGTGCTGCTCCATTTGGGGCAGCGAATTCGCAGGCTTCAGCGCTGTTATCGTGCAACATTTTTCTTAGCATGATACATGATTATGCTTAATTTGTTGTGGTTAAAGGAGAAACGGCTCCATTGGAGAAGTGTATATCTGCTGAATTTGGTGCTGGGACTAACTTGTGTGCTTTGACAATGTTACAGTGCGGCACCGAATCACTTGTTGCTCTAAACCAGATAATTCAGAGGAATGCGCGACAAGCAAGTCGGCCACCAGTGGCAAGGTTGTACGACGTGTTGCCTTCTCTTTCCAACTCCAGTTACTCTCCGGTCTTCACAAACTTGCATTTTTTTTTTTTGCAGGGTTCACCAAAGTTGCATTGTATTATTCAGTTGCGTTAGTCTAGCATTGCTACTGTTCAAATTGCTTACTTCTAACTTCTAGGCTTCTAGCTATATATTTGAGTACCAAAACAAGTGGACAGGCAAAAAACTGCTATGATTATGCTGATAGTAGTAGTCAGTTCTGTCTTACAGTTAGTGGTTATCAGTCACATATTTCAGAATCAAGGTTCTTTCTACGGAGAGGTGATACATGAAAGATATAGGACTGCAGATTATACAATCAAACCTCAAGGATTATTCATAAACGGAAAGCATAGAACAGGATTGTCCAGAACCTAGGTGTAGACTAGCAATGCACACTAGCTTTCTCTTGAACAGTGACTTGGCGTATGTGGCAATGGCAACCATAACCATGCTGTTGGAGGATGAAGTTTGAGTGAAATGTCTATTTTCCTCAGAGTGGTTAAATATTAACCCAATAATATAGAATAATTTCTAAAGAGCCAAACGTGTGTATGGGTAACTAGCAAATTTGTGCTCGTTGGATTTGCTACTCCTTACACTTACCAGTAACCTTATATGGGCACCATTTGCTTAGATGTCTGATGCGCTTTTTTTTCTCTTATAGGACGACGAAACTAGTCCTTCTAGAAGAAAATGTCTTGCTTGCCTATGTGCTGTAACATTGATCAGTGCGTCGGGCCCAACACTCTATACACCAAATGGACTTGCGCAGATATGCAAAAGGCAGTATGCCGGAATTGTGGAGGGGGCGGCGCTATAATATGTAAGAGTTAGATCCCTTTCTGTGTCATTATGTCTTGTTGAGGTTACATGCATTCATCAAGTCATAAGAATAGAGCTCCACGTTGAACTGAGGTTCTTAAGAATAATTTCTTCAGTTGATTGGTTTACAGTTGCAGCATGTATTTCGGAACTGCTACATTCAGTAGTTACTGCAACCAAAGATACTAGCTATGATCATACATTTCAGAAAAAAATTACATTTCTTGTTATTTTCATTTGTATCACATCTTTAACAGTCTTGACTGTCTGCTCGTAATCAGAGATACTAGCTGTATTGGTAGTCCAATTTTCTTGGCCTGAAAACTTTCGAAACTGTTACCGTTCGATAATTTATTTTCAACTGGATTCAGGTGATATGTGTGGCGGCACAGGGAAATGGAAGGCCCTCAACCGAAAGAGAGCTAAAGATATTTATGAGTTCACAGAATGCCCAAACTGCTATGGTATGCTCTGCATTCTAGCTAATGTTCTGGCATGATTTAAATCCACCGAGTCTGGTACAGCAAGTAGTTTTTTTTTCATAGTACCAATTGCAAGGTGTAAACCAGTATTGCATGGATAACTCTTAGGACTGCATTTTTCACTTACGGTTTTATTTGTAAATCACACACTTGCGTGGTTTATGCATGTAGGACGGGGCAAGTGGTCTGCCCAATTTGTCTTGGAACTGGTGTGCCAAACAACAAGGGGCTTCTTCGTCGACCGGATGCAAAAAAATTGCTCGAGAAGATGTACAACGGCAAGCTATTGCCAAACTCTTAGAATCTGCGCTTCACAACAGGAAGTAAAAAAGGATAACCAGATCTGAAGTATGTATCAGATTATAGGACTATGTACATCCAGTTTTCGAGGAGACTCTGGTTTTGAGTAGATTTCACACCGCATCACCAGTTCTTCAGAGACAAGCATCGAGTAATGTCATTCTGAGATACAACGCTTCGCAATATACATAAAGAATCATTTGAATAGATGTAACTCTAAAATATGTAATTAGATAATATTTTGTGCAATCATCAAACCTTCTTTCGAGAAGTCTTTGAAATAAAAATGATACTGCTACATTTAGTTCATCGTAAAATGGTTGACTCCCCGAAAAAAATATATTTAAAATAGTTGACAACGAGTCTGGTACAGAAATGTAAATAAAATAAAACTATAATATTCAAAGAAACATATAATATGTTTTGGTAAATGAAACAAGGTGAAAGTAACTGAAGATGATAGTGTAGGACAAAGGGATGCGCGGGCTGTATGTGAGACGGCGCACACATGGAACTTTTTTCCGGACTCTCTCGGCAACGTACAGCACCGAAGTCCCTACGGAAATGGGCTCATCAGAGAGACTCTAATTTGTTGCCTGCCTTTATGGCTGCAAGATGCAAACAAAAAAAAAGGATATAGGGCGATCAGAAGTGAAGAGCGACAGAATAATCAAAACCAAATACGAAAAGAATATAAAATCGAAGGCCTCAGAGATACATTGCCAAATGTGGATCATTAGAGACATCAGATGGTCCGGACAAATTGTTCACATCATGGCCAGAGAAAAGAGAAAGAGTCTACCCGCTTTTTTTTAGATAGAAACAACAATACTATTACCCAGAGTGCACAGCAGATTCGCTGGCAACAAGTTCAGAAACAAAGTCTGGGACTACATCGTCCCAACCCACACACGCTACATCAGCCTGCGAACCAAAACGAGCAACTGCATGAGCCACCTTATTACAAAGTCTGCTACAGAACTTAAAACTAAATGAAACCAGCCCAGCAATGCAATTGCTCCTCGCTTCACGAAGGAGGACTCCGATCTCAGCCACTTCATGGCTGTTTGAGTTGAGGGAATAGCTTTGAACATAGACTCTTGCGGAGAGAAAAATATATAACAAAAATGAAAGGCCAGCGCTAGGCGTTGGGCACCAATCGATTGCCTCGATGTCGTCCGATCGCCGTGCTATGACTAGAATCAGCCGTAATATATGTTTGAACTTGGTAATAAATGTGACTGGCATTGTGCATCATTTTGATGCAGATGCCGGGATCCGCACCCCATTTTCTAAAAAAAAAGACCTCATTTCTTACGAAATCAACATGGTACGCTATCACTTAAAACGATCGATTTGGCCCTAACAAATTGTGATATTTAGAGTAAAATGTCATCGTGTTGATTTATCCCTTATATTGCAACAACATCTCGAGTATTGTAACAAAATCCCTTGACCACGTACAAAAAAATATACTATTACAATAAATCGTTGTAATACTTTAGAAAAATGCTACAGGAAGGTGGTTAAACAAAAATAATATGTTACAGATTGATTTGCAAAAACAATCACCAACAATTTTAATAAAATCAGAAACGATTACAACAACAAAAACATGTATGGAGGGTTATCTCATTGCTTTTTTGGAGAAGAAAACATCCCATGTCACTCCAACGGGCGACAGGTGGGAACCCTAGACGCCGCTGAGTTGTCCTCCCCTCCGCTCCTCCCTTGCCGCCAGTGGGCACGGTCGGGCAAAGCCTGGACGGCGTCGGCGGCGCTCCTTTCGCCTCTCCGCGCGTCTGTCTGGCGTGGGATGCTGCCACCAGGACGAGGTGTCACGCTGCGTGGGTGTGGTAGCATGGCAGAGGACCTTCGCGCGGTGCGTCGGGGACTATCAGCAACGGGTTGTGGCCGGGGCATGGAGGTGACTTGCATGTCTCAACGGATCTGATGGGCTGCGAGCAACGGGGGATTGTCCGGGATTAGTGCGGTGGCTGTCTGGATTCAGCCTTATCTGATCCATTCTGGCGGCTCGGGCGTTGGAGGCGACGACATGTCCCCAACGATGCTTCATGGTACTAATAAAGGTGGAGGGACAGTGGCCCTTGTGGTCTTTTCTGTCCAATTTGTCGGTCTGCCGCTGCTAGGCGTCCTCGATCTGGCCACCGACAAGTTCCGAATCGTCGGCGGTCTTTGCAGATTGGGCTTAGCGCTCCTGGATCACTCGAGTGGATGCGATCCAGTCGTGTTTGTCTAGAACATCAACCTGTTGGCCGTGGAGTTTCAGAGGGCATGTCGTGAAGTTCCGCTTTCTGTTGACACCATGGGACATGTCGCTGAATGCAATTTCCAAGTTGTTGGTAGATGTTGGAATGTCTAGATGACTACGATTGGAAGACCAGAGTTATGGCACGGGAGAGGACTTAGATGCAATGAAGACTTTGCTTCACAGGTTGTTGTGAGGGCATGGCCGCGGGTTGATACATGCATGTTTCGAACAGTGGCGGAGACAGGGGGACCAGCAGGGGCCCTAGCAGCCCCCCCCCCCCCCCCCCCCCCCCCCTAACAAGCAGGAAATTTAAAAAGACCCCCTCATTTCTTTACAAAAAACACCTCCAATTGTCCAAATTTTCTACTTCGGCCCTCCCTAAAATTGGCAAGAGGAGAAATTTTGTCACGGCCCCCCTTTATTTTTTTCCTGGCTCCGCCCTGGTTTCGAACATTGATGCTTATGAGACTAGTGTTTGGCGCTTTGCAGCATCGACCTAGCAAGTGGGGGCGGCACCACTGGAGGACCTCATTGGTGGTCCTATTTAAGCGACGACGACATTTGTGCAATTTTCCCATATTGCAGGAGACGTCGTTTTTGGAAAAAAAATATGTAGTCACGGAGTTGTATTTGTTGTTGTTTGGGTCAAGCTGTTGCGAGTGATCAATCACTATGACATGGTTTTTTTTTTTTTTGATGTGTGAATCATTTACGTTGGCGTAGAGGCTGGTTGTAACTAGTATTTTCATGATATTAATATATTTTCATTATAAAAACATGTATTTATATCAATCCCAAATGATTTTACAGTAAAAAACATAAATGATTAAAACAACAAAAAACAGCTCGACAAGGTGGCGTGCAACCGCGTTGACCTGCGAATGTGAACCAGCCAACCAGGGCTTTTCAGGTTTTGGGGAGCAATCCTAGTGTTTGTATATTTGTGTCACTTTGGTTCTGTATTTTAGGGCTGAAATTTCTTGGAGTAAAAGAATTTTCAGGTATGAAAGCTTTTAGAGATCACCGAGGATACTAGTGAGAAAACTGAAATAAGGTAATCGGTTATTCTACGATAATGAATTTTTAGCTGGGTTCAGGAGATGCCTCGCTGCAGGTAAATGCAAGGCGAAGAATGCCCAAGCTGATATACCGTGTGCCCTTCTCACATTTATCCTTCAACAGTTGAGAAGCGTAGGTCCAGGATGGTCAAATTGGGCGTATCTATCATGTGCATCCTGGTACTGGGGAACAAAGATCGAACAATCGGTCAATGAAGAAGGCCATCCAACCGTGGGGGACCGAATCGTAAACCAAAGGACTGAATCAATCCCATTGTTTCTAAGCGTGGGCAAACGCTTATCAAAGTTAGATAGTTCGTCAGTGTTCAGAAGTTGTTTGTTAAATCACTGGACGAAGAGTCTTTGCACCAGACGTTTTTAGTACACAGTTTGTCTTGGAACTGGCTTTATAGCATCTTTATAAAACTTCTTGTACAGCTGTCATAATTGTATGTCTCCAGTTCTTCGCAGAACAGAGAAATCATCTCTACTGCCAAGTATATTACGAACTGAGAAAAATGTCGGATAATGGTTGTGTGACATTAGACGTTTATTTTGAGAAGCAGTCAGATACTGGTATTTATGAATCCATATTATTTCACCTTATAAGATTGAACTGCCGTTGTCTATTACCGAGTTTATCAGCCCAGACGCATTCTGCTAAATCGACATGCAAAATAAATTAGATTTTCTTTGATCATAAGATTCCACGGAGCAAGTATGCGGTAACAAAAGATGTGTAGCCAAAAAACAAATGTGTCGTTTTGATATGCTCAGCGAATAAAAGGTGAAACTAACAAGGACATAAAAGTGTCGGACAAAGAGACGGGCATGCCGTACGTAAGAAGGCACACACATGAAACTTGTTCCGGACTTCTCTCTCGGCAACGTACAGCACCGAAGTCGCTACGGGATTTAGCGCATCAGAGACTCTAATTTGTTGCCTAGCAGCAAAATCAAGATTATCATGTACGTGTATTAGATGACAAATTGACAAGGTGTAGGAGATAGGGATGCACAGGCCATATGTAAATAAAGACCCATGCATGATAACTATATCCAGGTCGATCTCAGCAACGTACAGCACTGAAGTCGCTACTGAAATTAGCGCATCAGAGACTCTAATTTGTTGCCTGGATTCATGGGTGCTAGACGTAACGGCGATTGAAAGAACAGTGCGAGAAAACCAAAAACCAAATACGAAAAGAATTATCACATCTAGGGGCCTCAGAGATACATTAGCAAATGTGAATCATCAGAGATATCAGATGGTACGGACAAATTGTTCACATCACAGGCCACAAAGAGACGTAGATAGATTGGATATGCTATATGGCAAGATGAACTCGTGGAGGGAGAACTTGCCTGTGGCAAGATGGTTAGGAGGATGGTTGTATCCCCAGCCCACCAGAGTTCAAACCCCAAGTTTGACGCTGGTGTTTCTCATTTAGGCGGAATATTCTTCAGAGGGAGGCGACGTTCCCGTCGACAGCGAGGCGCCCGTGGTGACTTCGTCAATCTCAAGACCTCATCCGCCGGCTCAGTCTTTCGGAGGTGCTCATAGGGTTAGGGTGTGCGTGTGTGCGTTCATAGGGGTGAGTGTATGCGCGTGTATATGAGCGTCTGCGTTGTACTGTGTTTCGCAAAAAAAAAAACTCGTGGAGGAAAACGCGGCGAGGAAAGATGAACGGCGATCTCACCTATTGGTGTTGCTGGAAACGGCGGCGGCTGGTGGTGTTGGAGGGAGAGGGTATGAGGCGATTTATATAATGGTGGCCTCCAACCCTAGTTGCCTTCCGCGCGTGGGCTGCGGACGACGAGATGATATATCTTCATGAGGCCCAAACTGTGACATGGCGTACTCAAAGCCCAACAGTCGCCCCGACCTTCAGCTGTTTATTCGTAGTTCCGATCGGGAGCTGATATACAGCGCCCGTTAGCGGCGCTCGTGCCTCGTGCCGCCTGAAGAAAAGCGTAGCGGGCCGGCCCATGAGCACCGTCGCTCTTTCGCCCGAGATCAGACGGAAAACAGCAAAGATTTTTCGTTGTGATTTTGTTCCAGTACGTGCGGCAGCATATTCGTCGTGCAGAATAGAGGGACTACCACATGCCAAAATTAGGAGAGCGGTGCAGAACATAAATGTTGGGTTTTCTATCCGCAAAATGCACATGCACATGAGACAAATGGGGCGGGACCCACCCACATGCCAACCTTTCCCCCTTATTCTCTCTCATCTATTTCCTTTCTTTTCAGTTTTGCTTTATTTTCTTTATTTTTTTTGGGCTAAATACCTGCTACTTTCTTGAATTCATAAATTTGAAAATTTGGAACCATTTTCATATTTGGAACGATTTTAAAAAACTAAAATCATTTTAAATTCAGAACCATTTTAAATTCGGAACCATTTTTTAATTTGGATTAATTTTCAAAATAAATAATTTTTTTAGTTTGGAACCATTTTCAAAATGGAACCATTTTCAAAAAAAGAACAATTTTCAAATCTGGATCCATTTTCAAAATGGAACCATTATAAATTTGGAACCATTTTTATAATTTTAAACCATTTTTTAATTTGGAACCGTTTTAAATTCGGAACCATTTTTTAATTTGGAACCATTTTTCAATTTGGAACCATTTTTAAATTTGGAACCGTTTTAAATTCGGAACCATTTTTAAAATTTGGCACCGTTTAAAATTTGGAACCATTTTCAAAATGGAACCGTTTTAAAAAATGAACAATTTTAAAATTTGGAACTGTTTTTAATTTGGAACCATTTTCAAAATGGAACCATTTAAAAAAATGAACAATATTTGAATTTGGAACCATTTTTAGTTTGGAACCATTTTCAAATTTGGAACCATTTTTAATTCGGAACCATTTTCAAAATGGAACCATTTTAAAAAATGAACAATTTTCAAATTTGGAACCATTTTTAGTTTGGAACCATTTTTAATTCGGAACCATTTTCAAAATAGAACCATTTTTAAATTTGTAACCATTTTAAAAAATAGAACCGAATTAAACGGTTCCATTTTTAAAAGAAAGGAAAACAAAAAAGGAAAAAAAAACAAAAACAGAAAAAGAAACAAAAAAGGAAAACGAAAAAAGAAAATAAAGAAAAAGAAACGAAAAAGAAAAACGAAAACAAAAAAGAGAAACAGAAAAGAAAAAAGAAACAGAAAAAGAAAAAAGAAACGAGAGTGCGTACCTAATTGGGCCCGGCCCAGAAACAGCTCCTCACGCAGCGCGAGCGACGCTCTTCAGGCGGCGCTGGAGTTACGGGGCGCACGCGGGCGGCATATAGGTTTCGCCGTTCCGATCGAATTAGGCCCACGATAAAAGTAAAGCCGAGAGAAATTAAATATTGCTATTGCGAAAGTTAAATGGATTAACCAGAACGTGTTTGGTTCAGTTTCGTAAATGTAAACGGTAATGGAATCAGTTCGCGGTTCATACAGGTAACTGAAACGGATACAAACACAACTCTTTTCTGTTCTCATCTTCAAACCCACATCAGAAATAACTCTTTTCTGTTCTCATCTTCAAACACACATCAGAAATCCAAGAAGACATCAGGCACATATGGGTCAGAAATCGGGAAATACACCAAATCTGAGGTGGCAGAGCTTGGGCAATCCGGATAAGAAGCACTAACTCAAGCAGTTATGGGATCAGCGACCTCCTCTGCTCCTCGCATGATGTCGCACTCCAAATTCATGACAGATTTGTCTTTTTTAATGTTTATTTCAAATTTGGAGCTGAAAATTTTGAACATTGTAAAAACATACCTTGTGAACATTCATTATTTTTCGTAGAATTTTTGAAACATTTTAAATAGTTATTTTGCAGTAGCACCCTAAGTGGTAGGAGCACTAGATACTTCCTAAGTTGAGGAAGTGTGATGCAAGATTAGTGGCTCTCTGCCCATGCCGCCGACACGACTCCACAGATCTCCTAGAGGAGATTTTAGCCAGAGGCAGGCCTAAGTGGAAGCAAGTGGGACTAAGGTTCCGTCAAAAATTGAAAGTCCCATATGATATGTTCATATTTGAAAAAAAAATGTTCAGAATACTTAAACTTATATAAAAAATGTCCCTAGTTAGATCATTTGCCAAAGGAGAGAACCAAATAAGATTAACGGTATCAGGTTGCAGCGTAAAGAGATAACGGATATAAAAGTGAGAACCAAACACGCTGTCAATGCTATGGATTGGAAGCATGTATTGCGTGAGGTGATGGTCCAACCAATATTTGTTCGGCGACTCGTAGTTCTCCTGTCAAGTGGCTAGTGAGTATTACGGTCTCACAGCGACTCATAGACCTTATGTCAAGTGGATAGTGAGTATTACGCTCTCATAGCGACTCGTAGACCTCATGTCAAGTGGCTAGAGACTATTGCGGTCTCACAGTCTTATATGGCAAAAATGGTGAGAGCATTTTAGGTGTCCTTCAAACAAATCTATGGTAGTACAGCGGAGGAAGAAAAATTCTAGTATAATTTACAATGTAGTTGTTATTTTTACTGATCGTCATGTATCCTATCGTCGGGTACTATTTTTCTTGATTATTATATGTACATGTTGAGAAGGATTCATGCGGAAACCCAGTTCAACTTCTATATTATGTGGTACTGCAGTATGCTGCAATCATATGTTGTCGTATGAATTTTAATCAAAATAAAACTGAAGATTGGCCAAGTTTTACATTACAATGTTAAATCAATATCATTAATTACATAATAAAATTAATTTTCAATTTATATCTCGGAAAGTGTATTGTGATCCCAGGCACCAGCGTCCCTCTCATTTAAAAAATTCGAAAATCATATTTATGAGTTTCCAAAAATTTGAAAAAAAATCCAGATGTAGCCCATGGTGTATCCCACAAACGTGTAAATTTTTAATCTGAGATTATGGGCTACACGAAAATAATAAATCTGATAAAGCTTAGAGATTTGAAAATATACATTCTCATATCTACGCATTTGTCATTTTTGTGTAGCTCAGAATACAAAGTTTTTGAAGTTAATATTTTGCACGTTAGTGGGATATATCATTGGCTATACGTGGAAATTTTTTAGAATTTTTTGAAACATATAAATATGATTTTGAATTTTTTAAACAGGAAGGAGCATTGGTGTCCGGGAGCAAAAAAAATCTCCACTGGTTATATCTTCATAGTACTGCAACAGTTTTCCCTATAAGCACAATTAACATTGATTGACTTTTTAGAAAAACATAGTGAAAGTGCATGGTGTCTCCATGTGTGGTTTTGATAATTAATGACAATCCTTATGGACTAATGTTTACATTGAGATATTCTTGTAGATCTTGTCCATAGGAAAAGATTGGAGTTCATTTGTTGGACTCTACAAGATTACATGATGGTCAATGCTCTATTCAAGGGTTTATATGAAGAATGGTCATGTGTAGAGTTGAGCATAATGCAAGTGTGGCTTGGAAAAGAAGAATGAGTGAACATTCATGTTTATCTCCAAGCCATCATATATATTAAGAAAAGATTATGAAGTGCAAGTTCAAGAGAAGCATCTCGAAGAAATTCTATGCTTGAACCTTGCCACCCATTTGGTGATATTGGTCAAGTGAAGATGTGCCTATGAGAGGCTCTCCCACATTGGAGTATGTGGGAGCAACATGTGAATCTTCATCAAGCGAAGCGTAATTAAGAAAAGGTGGTCCACTTGAAGAGATCAAGATCGTCATCATCTAGCTCAAGTGGAATGCGCAAGGCAAAGGTATGATCTTGTTAAGGTTTCTATTTTACCGGTCTTATGGTATTAGTGGGAGACCGGGTTATAGGATAGATGGCGTACTATCAAGAGGGGCTCTCAAGTGAGTAACTTGATCGCATCTTTGTGGAGAGCTCAAACCTTTACATTCTTGGCATATCATCTTTCTTGGTTCTTATTTGGATTTTCTCCTTGTTGGGTTTTGGTGCTTGTTGTGATTTTCATGACAAGCCCAAGTTCACCGAAAACGGATTTCGTATGAAAAATTTGTTGTATTTTCGGTTTTGAAGGTTTTACCGGTTATTCTTTTATAGAGAGGTTTTACCTTTCTACATTTGGTTTTATCCTCTCTTGTTGGACTATGATGTTTCTCTGCATTATCTTGTAGAGCTCTTCGTTGTGATTACAACGAGCCCAAGATCATCGAAAACGGAGTTCGGATGCTAAAGATATTGTCGTTTCCGTATTGATGTTTCTGCAGTTTTTTGAAGGGGCGGAAGTTCCGGTTTTGAGGCCGGAAATTCCGGCCACCGGAAGTTCCCGTCAAAGTTCCGGCCTAAGTCCAGTACCAATTTATTTCGTGACTTAGCCGATTTTCTGAGGTCCGGAAGTTCCAGGTTAAGTACCAAAACTTCCGGTCCGCGCAGGAAAAACTGCCCCCAACGGTTGGACTTGGTGGAGACCTATTTAAGGGGTCTTCTTCCCCAATGGTCTCTAAGTTTTGGTGCTCTCTCTCCTCCTCCATTGTTGACCTCCAAATCTTTGAGTTCTCTCAATCCCTCCAATGATTCTTGCTCCTTTTTGAGGGAAAAGAGAGAGGAGATCTAGATCTACATTTTCACCAATCCATCTCTCCTCTAAGTGAGGGGAACCCTTTGGATCTAGATCTTGAAGTTCCATTTGTTGAGTTCTTCTTTGTTCTTCCTCTCTTCTCCCCCCATAAGCATTAGTTGCTTTTGGTGGAATTTGAGAGTGAAGGACTTGAGCACTTCTTGTGTACTTGCATTTGCTTTTGTGCATCGGTTTGCTCTCTCCACGAGGATTCGTGGAAGTGAAAGTTTGTGAACTTGTTACTATCACTTGTGGTGCGGTTCATCGGAGAAGAAGGTGAGCCTGTTGTGGCGTTGAGACCAACCTGTTGTGGTGGTCTCATACCTCTCCAACGAGACGTACTCCCCCTAAAAAGGAGGAACTCGGGAATACATCCTCGTCTCCGCGTGCCTCGGTTATTTCTATACCTGAGCTCTTTACTTATGCACTTTACAATGTGATAGCCTTCATGCTTGAAGTCTCTTGTCTTGCTATCACTTTGTTAATTGTCTTACTTAGCATAAGTTGTTGGTGCACATAGGTGAACCTAGTATATTTAGGTTGTGTGCTTGATAAGTTAAACACTAAGCTTTATTCCGCATTTATCAAGCCTAAACCGAAAAAGTTTTAATCGCCTATTCACCACCCCCTCTAGGCGACATCCTTGTCCATTCAATTGGTATCAGAGCATGGCCTCTTTTTTTTGGGCTTTACCGCCTAGAGAGTAAAAGATGTCGTTTAGAGAATTAGTGCACGATCCCACTTTCATATTCGATGGCACTAATTATGATGTTTGGAAAATTCGCATGCTTAATCTTTTTAGGGACATGGGTCCAAATTATAGTAAGAGGAATGTAGATGTGGGGTTTTCTCCTCCAAAGGATTCCCATGAATTATCTTTAGAGGATGAGGAAAACTCTCATATCGATACTCAAGTATCTAATGGTCTCATCTATGTTTTGAGCGATGTATTTCTTGAGTCAATCATGCCTTGTCGAAGCGCTCATGAGCTTTGGACCAAGCTTCAAGATAAATATGAAGTGTCCAACATTACCACTTTTTCCACTTCACCAACATGTGATTTGTCACAAGGTAATGATATGGTGAGTGGTGATAGAAATTGCTTTGTTGATGGTGAATATTCTATTGACTATACTTCATCTTTATCTCATTTCAATATTCTATCTTTGGACTTAAACACTTCTAGCACTCCAAATGTCTTAAATGCTAGTGTTGATAGTCCTTGCATATCATGTAATAGTTGCTTAACAAAATCTCATGATGATATGCTTCCTATGTCTTGTTGCCATGAAACCAATGCTTTCATATCCTCTATCACTTGTGTGACTAACAATGTAGAAGAATCCCAACATTTGTTGGAACAAGACATGGACCTCAATGGTGCTTCAAGTAATTCTTCATCATCTTTGTCCACTACTCACTTTTGCCTTATGGCTAAGGATTCAAATGTATCACCTACTTCGAATCCCAATATATCTCATAATGATGATGATGATGAAGAAAATGATAACGATGCTTCCGTTCATGAGATGGGTAAAATGGTTCTTCATCCGCTTTCAAAAATAAAATTGCTCGTGATAACTTCTTAGAAATCATGAGTACCTTTGTTCACCGCAAGCTTACTATTGATGTTTTGGAAACTCAATTTGATGAGAAATGTAAAATTGAGAGAGAATATGCTATGGAAAAAGCATCCTTAGAGAATTCCCTTGAGGAAGAGCAAGAGCTTCGAGTGTCTCTTGAGGAGAAACTTGAATCTCTTGATGAAACAAATGATCTAATTATTGCTAAAATCATTAAGGAAATAGATCATACTCTTGCTAAATGTAAAGTGCTTAAAAAGGAAAAGGTTGAATTTGGTGTTGGCAATGCTAGACTAATTGAGGACATAGAGAGACTTGACAAAGCTCATAAGGCTTTGGAAAGTGAACACTCTCTCCTTAGCAAGTCTCATGATCAACTCCAAACTCAACTATCTAAAATGATGAGCTTGCCAAGTTGTCTTCTTCCATTTCTAATGTTAATGATGCTTGTGCTACTAACTCCACTTCTTGTTAAGCATCTATTTTGAAGGAGAATGTTGAGCTAAGGGCTCAACTTGAGTTGCTAACTAGCAAGTATGGAAAATGGAAGAAAGTCATGAAAAGCTCTCTAGCTCTAATGAGGATCTCTCTGCATCCCATGCTAAGCTAAAGTTAGCTCATGAGGCTATTATGTCAAAGGTAACATCTTGTGAGCCTCATGTGGTCAATAGCACAATCTCTACTAAAAATGTTATATTGCCATGTGCTAGTCCTAGTAATTCTTTATCTCATACTTTGCTAAATCTTGTGATGAATTACTTTCCGTGCCTTGTTGCTCTAACAATGAAACATCTACTTCCTCTAGTTTTTGTGTTGATACTAACCATGTAGAGGAATTAAAAGAGCTCAAGGCCCAAGTCACTTCTTTGAAGAAAGACTTGGAAAAGCGTCATGTTGGGAAGTCCACACTTGACAATATGTTGAGTGTTCAAAGACGCCCCAATGACAAGAGTGGACTTGGATTCAACTCCAATAACAAGAACAAGTCCAAGTCTAACAAGAAGAAAAAGGGCCAAGAACAAGTTAAAGATTCGGCCAAGATTGTTTGCTTCAAGTGCAAAGTTGAAGGGCACCATGTTAGATCTTGCCCTTTGAAGAAGAAGTCTCTTAGTGAGAAGCAACAAGGGAAGAGGCCTCAAGCTCAAACTCAAGTTCCTCAAGTTGAAGAACGGCCACTTCCCAAGAAGAATCAAGCTACCCCTCCTCAAGTCGAGATTCCAACTAAGAAGAAGGAGGAAGCCAATGTTGCTACATATGCCGTGAGAAGGGCCACTTTGCTTCTTCATGCACTAATGGTACCTTATCCAACCCCATTATAATTGATGATGTTTATTCTCTTCGGAAGGATAAGGTTGGCAATGTGTTTGCCAAATATGTTGGTACTCAAAGTGGTGTCAAGAAAAGAACCATTTGGGTTGCCAAGCCTATTGTGACTAACCTCTTAGGACCCAACTTGGTTGGGGACCAACAAGCTAAAACTTGATCAATAGGTGTTGTTGGAGGGCATTGGAGACTTGGCTACATCATGAAGAATTAAGGGATCTTCATCAATTATATTCTCTCAAGCCAAGTCATTTGGGTTATATTGTTCTATCTCTTATCCAATGTTCCTCCTTGCGGTAACTTGTGCTTATATCATATATACATTGAAAGTTGCTTGCACCCTTGCATGTGTTTGGTTTTGTACCTTGCTAGTGTTTGTATGTGTTGTGCTCTCTACTTACTTATCTTGAGAAATCAAGTATGTGTATGTTGGTTTGCACACATTTACTTGTTTGAGCCTTATTGCTTTTATTTGATATCTTATCTTGTTGGCTCTCTTTGAGAGATTAATGGACTATCCATTTTGGGAAAGTGATGTGCTTCGTGCACTTCACAATCCTAAAAATGTGTACATGAGGAATACCACTTAGTGATGATATATCAATATTATCTATTCTCTATGTGGTATGTCATGCTCATGAGAAATTCAAATTCTATAATGTCCATTAATTATCTCTAGTTGGTTTGTTTGCCTCTTGTTTAAAAGAAATGGATTATCACATTATGGGGGAGTAATAAGCTTTGTGCATATTACAAGTCTAGAAAATGTGAACAAGTGAGGTTTTGCCACCTAGAATTGATGTTGTTAATAATCTTATTCCTATGTGGCATGTTGTTAATAATTGTTTTTAGTCTCTCACTCTTTTGGATCTTGTTTGTGATGGAAGTTCTTGATATGGCTTTCCCCAAATATGTTCTCATATATCTTTTTGGGAAATCAATTGCTTCAAGCTACTCTTTGGAGTTGCTTTGCATGATCGCGTGAATATTGAAGCTATCGAGAATATCTATCTATCTAAGCATGGCTTTTATGTCCTTTTCCATACGCTTATTTGTTGTGAAGTTGGTCTTTAATTTCATTCCTATATACCACCGAGAAATATCTCCATATACTCCTTGTCCATGACAAGTGATACTCATAATTGTGGTGGAATTTGTAGACCATCTTTATTTTTGGCTCTTGATTTGAATTGCCTTCCTTTATTGCCAAAACTTGTTTTATCAAACTCCTTTTTGTCTTCCTTGTATCTTTTTGGATTCGTTGTGCTCTACCCAAAATTAGTTTTGTGCTTTCTTGAGTTAGGAAAAGCAATGATCCCATCCTTGTGCATTTTCTAGATAATGCACTATTCTTGGGGAAGCTATCCTACATTGAGTAGAACACTATTCTTTAATTTGGTATTGGATCTTATTGCTCTTTTTGAACATGACCTTTGTTTGAATAATATATATGGAGAGTGATGATCCCATTTGTGTGCATTTTGTATTCAAATGCAAGATCACAAATAATGCACGAATCTTGGGAGAGCTATCCTATATGCTTTTGAACATTAGTTGTCTTCAATTGGCTTTTGATCCCGATGACGTGTCTCTTTGGAAGACAATCATTTTTCGTCTTGGTACTTTGTACCATCATGAAAAGTGTAGAGGGTTTATTTTTTCCTTGATCCTATTTTCATTTGGTATGTTTTCAAAATTGGTACCTTCTATCATGTGTTGATTTGGGTCTTTGATATAATTTGGGCAATTCGTTTTCTTGTCACACTTGTGTGTGCTTTCTTGGTTTATTTGGTATTTTGTCCAAAGCATATCTCATTTGGTTCTTGAAAGTCTTGTGCATGCATATTTACTATATGTATATCTTATGGCTTACTTACTTTCATTGATCCAATATATAGGATAAACTCCATCAAATTCTAAATGGCTAAGATGTGCATGAAATTCAATTTCATATCAATATGCACATATTTATGTGGAGTGTGTCTATGTATTTTAGTTACTCTAACTACTTTGGACCCAATGAGTTTGGGTACCATGTTGTACTTGAATTTGTTTTAGGTACATTGGAGATGCATTGGAAGCTTGTCTCATCTACAAGGAAGGTGTTGTCACCATGTGCTTATTGGAGCCAAGCTTGGATGATCATGAACTTCTATCTTCTACACCCAATGCTATCTCGGTAACAAGTATCTACCTCATGCATACTTTTCTAGCTTTAAACCTTGTGTAGCTTGTTTCTTGGCATGAATCTCTTTTGTTGCAATTCATTTGGTTCTTGCAAAACATCATTATTGTGAATATTAGTAAGCCGGGATGATTACATATCAAGGGGAATATATATAATCATTTTCATGATTCACCAATCCCAAATATGTTAATCTAGCACTTACTACTCTATGTCTCGCATATGCAATATTGATGATTTTTCAAAATCATTTGCCTTTTGCGATACTTGGTATCTTTCTCGGAGCATCCCATTCATCACCTTATCCCTTGTGGATTTTTTTTTTGATGCTATGATGAGTGTGTGTTGGAAGTTCATCTATATCCCTTTAAGATAAAATTGAGCTTTGTGCTATGCATTTAAGCAAAGATCTTATTGGTATATTTATGACTTCCTCTTGGATATCATGTTCTCTAACTTTGTACCTATTTTGTGTGTGCATGTTTCTTTGTGGACTTATATCTTCATGATTGGTGTCTACTTAGAAACTTATACACATGAGAGTAGTTACATCTTTAATTGGTATTCCAAGTCTTTAGTGATCACCTTTTATTGCTTTTAATTCGTTGGTGGTTTCTAAAAGGCACAAGCTTTGTTTTTCTTTTGATATTTCTTTTTGCATCTTAATAAGCTTGTGAACCTATTTGCTACATCTTTTTCGGTTGAGCAAGTCTTTATCTGTCGCTCCTTGATCTTGTTGCTCAACATTGGTTTATTGCAAGTTGTATTGACTCTTTTCCCTTTTTTTTTTGCTCTCTTGCACTTGTTTGTGAGGATTCCATGTTGTGCACACCATATTGAAATGCAAAGCCTACATTGTACGCGTACCTTGGGGAGTTCCCTCTTGATTTTTAGAACACTTGGTTGGTCTTATCATAATATCTTCTTATGTTAAATTGGTTTTTCAGATCCTTTGATTGGTTACTTCTCTTGTTGAATTATCTTTCAATTTGATTTCCTTTTGCCATCTTTGGATCCTCAATATAGTTTGATCTCCCCCTCCCCAACTATTCATCATTGGATATGTGCATTCGATTTCACTCATATTATGAGAAATGCACACACTATGGGGGAGCTCTTTCTATATTGGCCTTCTACATTTTTCCTCCCATTTCGGCAATCGATGCCAATGGGGGAGAAGTTTAGAGGGTTTAAGGGAATTTGGTTTTATGCTAGTTTGTTCTTAAGCATTTGCCTTTGTTGCTCATGCATCCTTGCTCTTTGTGTTGCATGGTTGCTTATTATTCATTATATAAACCCTCGTAAAAGGGATTGTCATCAATTACCAAAATGGAGGGGATTGAAAGTGCATGGTGTCCCCATGTGTGGTTTTGGTAATTAATGACAATCCTTATGGACTAATGTTTGCATTGAGATATTCTTGTAGATCTTGTTCATAGGAAAAGATTGGAGTTCATGTGTTGGACTCTAGAAGATTACAAGATGATCAATACTCTATTCAAGGGTTTATATGAAGAATGGTCATGTGTAGAGTTGAGCATAATGCAAGTGTGGCTTGGAAAAGAAGAATGAGTGAACATTCATGCTTATCTCCAAGCCATCATATATATTAAGAAAAGATTATGAAGTGCAAGTTCAAGAGAAGCATCTCGAAGAAATCCTATGCTTGAATCTTGCCACCCATTTGGTGATATTGGTCAAGTGAAGATGTGCCTATGAGAGGCTCTCCCACATTGGAGTATGGGGGAGCAACATGTGAATCTTCATCAAGCGAAGCGTAATCAAGAAAGGTTGTCTACTTGAAGAGATTAAGATTGTCATCATCTAGCTCAAGTGGAATGCTGTAATACCCCGTAGTTATAGGACTCGAGGGGTAGAATTAGGAATTGCATTTGTGCATTCATGCATGTTTTTGTGAAAACCTGGAAATTTTTCGCGCTTTTGTGTTAAAAGGTTTGGGGGTCGATGCCAGACGAGTGTTGATGCGCTGGGAGTCAGACATTGACAGTTAGTCGAGAGGTGTCGATAAACCTGAAGTTATATTTCAAACCAACTATTTTCTTAAAACAAATTTGTGAACTCAAAAAGGAATTCAAATATGAATCTAATTCAAAACAATTCTATAACTTTCTTACTCTATATTACACACACATTAATTATCTCTTATATAAAAACTTATCAACTCAAAATCTGAGAACATTTCATTCAAATCATTATCAACTCATTTCAACAAGTAGAAGTCAAAAACATAAATTCCATTAAACTCATATATCAATTTTACTGCAAATATGAATATCTCAATACAAATCTCTTCCAAAATTTGATACAAGGATCTTTATAGAAGTGTTTCAAGGAATACTTTACAACTTTTGGTATAATACAAAAGGGGATAATAAAAATTCCTAAACTAGCCTAAATAAATCTTCACCATTGTCCTGGAAGATCTTCAAACCTGTAAAACAAACATCAAAGATAAGAGGAAATGGGGGTTGGTGTTAAAATGCTGTCAACACCAATTGGTGCTGACTTTTGATATATAAAAACCTGGCATTTGCTTAAATCAAAACTAGGGTTTGATCAAGCTTTAAAAGAAAAACAGAATTGGAATGCAAATAGGCAACAGAGGCAGATCAGAGGTTAATCTGAGCAAGGCAACATCGGGGCAAAGGCTTATCCAGTGTTAATTCACCACAAATGGCAACAAGGCATTTGGTCTGGATTTCTGATCTGATCCAACAAAATTAAGATATAAAGGCAACAACATTCCAATTAAAATTCATGCCAGAATTTAAAACCAACACAAGCAATAGATTGTAAATTTTGGTATCACATTTGCCAATGGATTAGGCAAATGGATCCTAATCCCACATATTAAGCTATTGATTAGCTTAATTACTCATACACGTGAATATTAACAAACCAAACCAACATTGCAAATCATTTCTTCACAGCCAAGCCTTGTAACACAAATATCTGAAGCTAGATAAGATCAATGACTCGGAGTTTATCACCAAGGGGTGATGAACTGCGCAGGGCAGAGCAGGAGGTTATCCCTAGGGTTAAAAGGAGAGCCAAAAGCAGTCAAGATAGGCAGCTCGAGGTCAGAAAGCAGCTCAATCACCTGAACCCAGTTATCCTGGTGTCACAAGCACAGAAATCACCAAATCTGTATAAATACATGGCCAAACCTCGGACCACAGCACACACAACTCGCAGCAACCACAGTACCCACATTTCACAACCACCAGATCACCCAACACACCCATCTCCATCTGTTCATCACCCAGAACAAGCACAACCCAAGCACCAACCATGGCAATAACCTGAATCCATCGAAAACCTTTTCAGCTAGCTAAGTACACCCTAGGAAATCTGAAGCAGTGAGGAGGAGCAGGCGAAACCACAAAGACGCAGGTTATCATCATTTACCAGAAGCACAAGGTGCTCGACAACAACAGGTTGATCCTGTGTGCTAGAGAGAGACCAAGCAGGTTCTGTAAATGACAGAACCATGCTGGAGAGGTGTGTCCAGCATATGTTCTTAACAGAACCTTGCTAAGCAAGGTAGGTGTTGTAGGAAAAGAGGAGTACAGGGTAGTGAAATATCTGTTCTTAGCAGTACTTAGAAAAGAGAGAGGAAAGGGAGTGCAGTTGCTGTGCTTTAGCAATTGTTTGATAAGAAAAAGGCAAGGGAAGATAGATAGCAGTGTAGTGTCTGTTCTTATTTTGATTTACCAAAAATTACACAAGGCAGTGAACCAGTGTGCTTTGTACATCTGTACACTTGGAAGAAGCACAGGAAAACATACAAGCATTTCTAAACAAGAAAGCTACTGTGTAACTCTACAAGGAGGCATCACAGCAAGCAAAACTTGTCTAAATCATGCCTAAATAATTTTCACATCATTACTAGCTCATGATCTAGTTCAGTTTTGGACAGAATCACCACTAGATTCAGTCTAGAATTATTTTTCTACATCCGTGAGCAAGAGGTGCTCCCAACAGAAATACCTGAGGTAATGGAAAGATCTGCAGTTGCAAGATCTACACCATTCAACTCAATCTTGTTGCATAGAAGGTAGACAGTGCACATAACACATAAGTTCATCCAGAAATAATTCCCAATTCATCAAGAACCTAAGAAATACAAATAAATTAAACTCAATCTAAAAATTACAGTAGCATCTAAAGCTAGCAGTGGATCCAGTAGCTAGAGGAGAAGAAGGAGGAGGGATTTTACTGTGCGTCCGTGGTCGTAGCTCCATGCCGACGAGGCAGTGCTCACGCTACCATGGGAGGGGGCACACGGAGGTCGTAGAACCAGCACCACCGCACCACGGTGGCACAGAGGTCGAGACTCTGCACCAGCCATGGTGAGCACACAAGGGAAGAAGTCAGCAGAGGACGGCAAACAACGCTAGCACCGAAACCCTAACCCTAGGGTTGGGTTGCGCATGGCCGCTAGAAGAGGAGAGGCTTGAATCGCTCGGGCTAGATGGAAGAGCGGAGACAGGGGTCGTTTTGCCCCAAGCCACGACGGCGGAGATGGCCGGAGTTGGCCGGAGCAAGGCAGCGACGACGCAGGCGACTCGAGCAACAGAGGAGGTCGAGCACGGGCGCGAGCGAGTGAGAGAGAGGAAGGGGAAGTGGCTCGGTCGGTAGACCAGACCCGAGCCCAAACCCTTGACCTGGTTCAACCAGGGGTATTCCAGTCATTTCACTATTTTTTTTTGAATTTGACCAAATTTCCACAAACTCCCAAAAATTCATATAAATTCCTAAAAATACAAATAAAATATCTAAACATATCAACAGAAAATAACCCATCCAAATAAAATAACCACTTGAATTTTTGAAAATTAATTCGTGTAGCAAAAATTCAAAGATCCTTAAGTGGAAATGACTTTGAAATATTTCAAATTATTTTCAAAAGAAATAATATGGGAAAATTAATTACTAAGTTCAAAGTATAATTTGAACTATATCATGACTGTCATGTCAGTCATCCTAAATAAAAATAAAACCAAAGAAATCATTTCAAAAGAAATCATTAATAAATTTTGGGAATTTGGGAAAGAACAAAATCATTTCATTCTATGCATAATGGCATATACTTGGATCTTTAAACATTGTCTCATATAGACAATGATGTTGATTTTTCAGAACACGAGGGTCTCAATTCGTCGGAAGCTTTAGACTGCACTACCTATCAGTCTCAAGGCAAGTTCCAACTTGCATGTCCTCGATTGATTATTTTTATCAAAGTAATTGCAAAGTACTATGGTTTATCATTGCATGAAAAAGAAAAACCTATTTTCGAATGATGTGAAATGTTATACATATTGTTGGCTGGCAATGGAACCACGGTTTGATGTTGTGGTGGAGGTTCCATTGTACGGGAAAGTATTACCTAGGATTAAATACCCATGTCCCAGTGATCCTTGCGCCGTATTGAAGCATCAGCCAACAGATTCACTATGGATGGGCTCATCGGAGGTTTCTTCCCTCGTTCGCATATCCTCGGCAGACTATTACCTGGTTGAGTCCGTTGCGGCGGCCAACAGCGTGGAAGCGCATACTCTTCCACCTGACGGGGTGATTTGGAATAGGAGCTCGGGAGTGGTGACGAGCTATTGGTCTTTGTACCAGGCTAGGTCATAAGGGACGGATGTGCGTTGTGCGGGTGAGTGACTCCACATGACTTGTTGCCCTGAGTTCTGGCTATAGCACACATGGTGTGCTGAGAGAGCATAAAGAGCCAGGCTGCTGTTGGGTAAAGTGGTGCAGCTCTGCAGAGTTAAACAAAGAAATTGTGACTGTCACATCCTTGTTCCAGGAGGGGACTACAGAACGCTGTGGGAAAGGCATCACAAGTGATGACTAAAAACCCGTGGAGACTGGGGGCATAGTTTTCTAAAAATAAAATGGACCTTTTCCTAAAAATGTTTTACAAAACTTGCATTTTCATCGATGACTTTTTGGTCTAGATAGTAGCTAGTGCATTCCACTTATCTAAACATTTAGCTGAACTTGCTGAGTAACGCTATTACTTATTCGTTCCCGTTTAACCCCATGCTTAGACTCTGAGGAGGCCATTGAGGAGAGCTACGGAGCTTACCATGCCGACGAGGTGTACTTCGAAGCACCTGATCTGTCCGGAGGAGTAGAAGGCGTTGACTACATCATTGCCTACGGAGCCGACGACGCAGAAGAAGAGGAGGTGGAGACCTAGAATCCTCATAGTAGGAACCTGGCCGAGCAAGACTAGACTAGTACTACTTAGTTTGCTCAGCCCATATGGTTCTTAATTTGCTGTTTTCTATCGCTTGTAGGTTGACTCTGGTCAACATCGCAATAATAGACCTTCCTCCCATGTCGGAGGAAGACGTTGATGTTTTTATGCATTTCTGGCTTGTAATCTTTAGCAGTGTGTAATAAAGTGGACCCGCAATGTTTCTGTTGTACTACTCTGAGGGATGTAATATTAACAGAATAGTCCTTCCGTGGGTGTTATGTCATCGATTTGTACACTACAATATACAGTGGTGTGCGGGGTTGATACGTCCAAAACGTATCTATAATTTTTGATTGTTTCATGCCACTTTTATGTTTTTAGCACTTGTTTTTATATTAAGTTTATGATTTATTTGGAGTAACCTATTAATAGTTGCAAAAGTGCACAAGGTTCTTGTTTTACACTTTGTTGTGTAGGAATTATCAAGAATACAAGAGGAAACTTTGTTGGAGTCAAATTGGGACTTTCCTGAAATCTGTCTGGAAACGATTTTCAGAGACGGTCACGTTACAGACAGAAGACGATGTCAAATGGAAAAAGTCTAGTCTCAAAAGTTGCAGGGAATTTCCGCCGAATGATCTGGACTTAAAATTCGGCCCAATCGGCGTCCGGACGCTCCAAATATCGCCGTCCCACCGAAACCCTAGATGGGATGACGGAAATCCGAGAGGCTATATAAAGGGAGGAAACCTAGGTCATGAAGGACACCTCATAACCACGAATTTCCAGCCACCAAAGCCATGTTTTTGCCTCCCCCATGGATCTCATCTCCAGGGGTGGGCTCCCAAGAAGCCTTGGAGGAAGGGGGCTAAGGGGCGGCGCATCTCTTGATGCCGACGGCGCGGGAGGAGTTCCCCGCGCCACCGCCGGCGCCGCCCTGCGCTCCTCGCTGCCCCCTTCGCCGTCTTCACCGCCATCTCCATCGCCAATTCCTCCTTGTATACAGTGGTTCATCCTCCCACACACCTCTGTACCGCTCTATGTAAACATGGTGTTTGATGCTATAAAGTTTATCCTATGATCTATGTCATGTTTATGTAGTTTCTTTGTTCTTTGATTACATTGTTGAATGTCTTTGGTTTATTAGAGTTGTATGTTGATATGGTACAGTACTTTGGTGTCCATTATATTTGTGCGCGCATGGATCAAACATCATAGGGTTTGTAGTATGTGTAAAGGAAGGGGGTAGTTCTGCCGGAGTGACAGAAACCTGAGGACTCGAACCTGAATTTGCATGTATGGGAGTAAGAGGACCATTAACTTAAGACTATGGTTGGGGAAACCTTAATGAATTGTTAGCTTTGCGAAAGCTGCTAACAATCCAATCGTATAGTATGTGTAATCGCAAGTAGTCGAGTGCATGTATATTTAGCCTTCCCACATGGAAAACTGCATCGAAGACAATGAACCAAGTATCTTCACTAATTAATCTTGGACAATTCCATCACACTTTCCACCACTTTTCCACACTCATGGTACTGTTAGTTTATGGTTCTTTAGTGTACTTTATTGCTGCAGCAACTAACATTTACTTTCTTGTTATTTATTATCTCGCAAAGCTATCTCTCATACCCGTATTGTTACTCTAGTTTTATTTCCTAGATTGAGCAAACGTTTAGTGTGCGTAGAGTTGTATCAGTGGTTGATAGAACTTGAGAGAATACTTATCCTACCTTTAGCTCTCGTTGGGTTCGACACTCTTACTTATCGAAAAGGCTGCAAATACCCCTATACTTGTGGGTTATCAAGACCTTTTCTGGCGCCGTTGCCGGGAGCCATAGCGTGGGGTGAATATTCTGTGTGCACTTGTTTGCTTTTCACTAAGTAATTTTTACTTTCAGTTTTAAGTTGTTTTCTATCTTAGTATGGATAGGGAATGCGAATTATAAAAAAAATAGTTGTACTTGTTATCTAAAAACGTTTTCAAAAAGAGAATGATTGGAAAGATGAGCAATGGTTAAGTGGGGGTCGACCTTGAACACTTGTGTTCATGCCTATGAAACCAAAGCAAAATTTTCCATGGAAGCTTCTCAGCTAAAAACATGTAAATATTGTGTATATACCTCTGTACATAAAATGCTAATAATAATCTCTAGTTAATTGAAAGTTGATAGTTTTGCTTTGCTGTCCAGAAACAGATTTTCTGTGCTCCACCGTATAAAATGTTTAAAATCACCAGAACGTGATCTTGATCTGAAATTTCTTGAGCGCAAAGCCCTACTTGTTATCAATCTTTCATTAGTTTGACTTTTCTGATTTGAGTTACGTAGCTGTCTCGAAAAATTCGATCTTCACCGACTGTTCAGTTTAGACAGATTTCTGTGCTTCTCTGTAAATAAAATCGTGATAAATCTCAGGATAGTATTTTGATCTGAAAATTTTGTGCATAAACCTGAGATTATTATCTGTCTTTCATTAGTTTTGAGTTTTGTGAGTTGAGCTACGTAACTATCTCGTTGAGTACCATCTTTACAGACTGTTCAGTTTTGGCAGATTTCTATTCTGTTTATTTAATATTGTACTTAGGTGCTCTTAGTTTCCTTAGTTTTTCGACGGACAACGGAAATAATAAGAACCTCGGTATATACAGTGGCTAATGTTTAATAAATATTATGAAATTTGCCAATACTTGAACATGAGTGGATTTTATTTAATGAGTACTAACCCTACTAATGAGTTTTGTGAAGTTTTATGTGGATGTAGTTTAAGATCTAATCAATATGGTGATATGAGATGAACAAGAAGACGCAAGAGCTCAAGCTTGGGGATGCCCAGGTGCACCCCAAGAACATATTCAAGAAGATTCAATCATCTAAGCTTGGGGATGCCCGAGGCACCCCCTATTCATCAACTAATATCAGGTTGTCTCGTTCATCATCAATATTATCCGTTCACATGATATGTATTGTCTTAACTTGTATCATAATTTTCTTTTATTGTTTTAGTTTTCTCTTATTTGGTTTTATCTGGTTCTTTATTTGGTTTTTATTGCTTCTTATTTTGTTTTCGCTTATAAATTTAAAACAACAAAAATATTTTCTTTTCTTTTGCTTCTTTATTTGGTTCTTTGTTTGAATTCTATTTGGTTTTACTTTTGGTTTTATTTGAAGTTTTACTTGCTGTTACTAGCATGTTTAGGTCTTGTTTACTCTCTGTCTTTTAGTTTTTCAAAAAATAAAGTACCAAGTTTTACCCATTTGGTTTTAGTTGATACATATTAAAAATGGTTTTTCTGTTTTCAGCATCTGTTGCTCACTGTACGATTTTTCATATTTTACTGGAAACTCGAAAAATCATGTCAATTTTACAGATTACGTATCACCTAATCCTCTGCACGCAAAAAATTGGCTAAAATTTATGACATGTTTAAGTGCACCTAAAAATTACGTTTTCCAGCTGCTGTTTTTCTGGACAGATTCTGACTTTTGTTGCAAGAGTGGCCTCTTTGCGTTTTCATTTGATTCTTAATGGTTCTTACCTTTCATTTAGAAGTTGGCCACTTAAGCAACCTTTCTGTAACTTAAAAACAAAATTTTATTTGGTTTAATAGCAGCACTTTGGAAATATTATCTATTGCACTAATGTCTAACCGCAGAAAAGAATGGGAATTTTTGTGTTGAAGTTTTTTCACAGAGAATGAAGGAACACCAAACTGAGAAATATTGAAGAATGGTCAAAGCCATAAGCTTGGGGATGTCTCCGCATCCCTCTTCATCAACAACCCTCGGTTTGCAAACCTTTAAACTTTGTTTTTCGAGCAACATAGAAACTTGAATAAACTTGGAGCGTCTGTATCTTATTATTTATTTGTCTTAGCATCAAAACACCGGTTACATTAATGAGGTGATTATCATATCTTTTATTTACTTAGTTGCTGGACTATTTGATGAAACTTAAAAATGATGTGTGCATAATATTTAGTAGTTTATGTTTTCTTATGGTTAGTCTCAACTAGCTAATAGTGTATATTATGTTATTTTGATGTTAACATGCATTGTCCTGTTCATAAGATGGTATGGTATTGTAGTATCCTCCTCTGAAGAATTTATTTGGAACGACTTGGCGCATTTTACACATGTTTTCGACTAAAAAGAAAAGTCTATCAAGCCTGGATGAACTTTTGTGACTCAGAGTGGTAATATCACTTCTTATGCCTCAGTTAATATTATTTTGTCGCAAACATGATTATGATAGTTATGCTCTCTCAGTTGTCGCTTCCCAGTCTATTGCTAACCTCCACTTGTACTGAGCGGGAATGCTGCTCGTGCATCCAAAATCCTTTAACCCAGTTTATCCATGAGAGTCCACTATAAATTCTATGCATGGTATTTGTAAGCCATTCCAAGTAAATTTTCATGTGCTACCTTTAAAACCTTCAAAATACTTCTTATTTTGTGCCATTGTTTTTAGCTCATGAGGAAGTAGTAGTTGGGTTTGTTATCTTCCATGTCAAATAAAGTTTTCCCAGACTTGCATGCTTCATCTGCTCGTCTATAATATTGCAAAGAGCTGGTTAGACCATTATAATATAAAATAAAAATAAAAATAGACACTCCTCCATGGTATGTGATTGTTGCAGGCACCCGAGGATTCGGTTAGCCATGGTTTGTGTAAGCAATGGTGGGGAGGAGTGTCAAGCTATATAATGTGCGCATATTATAAGTGCAAAGTATAAACATCTCGGAACCGCTCTAAAACTTGTTTGACATGGAAATATCAAGAACTCTATTGCCATTCGTTGACAAGAACAACCACCTCCAAAACAATTTTGCTTCTGTTTTAAAAATAAAAAGCTCTAGCACATGTTAATCTCTGCTTCCCTCTGCGAAGGGTCTATCTTTTATTTTTATGTTGAGTCACCATCCTTTCTTTGAGCACTTCTTTGAGAGCATAGTTGTCATTCTTAGTGTAATGTGTTTGTCCCAGAATATTATTAATTGTGGCATGACTATGATGTTTCTATCTTTGATATCTTTATTTCTAGTCTCCACTTAAAGTTCAGAGGTGCTCTAGCATTTATGTTTTGCTCCACAATAAAGGGCAAGCGAGATACCACTCTACCATGCTTTATTATGATCTTTACAATCTTGTTGATGTTTATAAATCTCATATTATGAACTCTTAGTTCGTTGACATCTTTTCATTAGGTAACATAATTGCTAAGTTTCATTATCCATACATCATTTGTCATGCAATTGTTAAAGACCTGATCATAGCATTCAACATCAAAAATTATCTTTTGTTGTCGTTTACCTACTCGTCCTAAGCTTGGGGATGTTGATACGTCCAAAACGTATCTATAATTTTTGATTGTTTCATGCCACTTTTATGTTTTTAGCACTTGTTTTTATATTAAGTTTATGATTTATTTGGACTAACCTATTAATAGTTGCAAAAGTGCACAAGGTTCTTGTTTTACACTTCGATGTGTAGGAATTATGAAGAATATAAGAGGAAACCTTGTTGGAGTCGAATTGGGACTTTCCTGAAATCTGTCTGGAAACGTTTTTCGGAGATGGTCACGTTATGGACAGAAGACGACGTATGGAAAAAGTCTAGTCGCGAAAGTTGTAGGGCATTTTCCGCCGAACGATCTGGACTTAAAATTCGGCACAATCGGAGTCCGGACGCTCAGATATCGCCGTCCCACCGAAACCCTAGACGGGATGACGGAAATCCGAGAGACTATATAAAGGGAGAAAACCTAGGTCGTGAAGGACACCTCATACCCACGAATTTCCAGCCACCAAAGCCATGTTTTTGCCTCCCCCATGGATCTCATCTCCATGGGGGAGGGTTCCGAAGAAGCCATGGAGGAAGGGGGCTAAGGGCGGTGCATCCCCTTGATGCCGGTGGCGCGGGAGGAGTTCCCCGCGCCACCGCCGGCGCCGCCCTGCGCTCCTCGCTGCCCCCTTCGCCGTCTTCACCGCCATCTCCATCGCCAATTCCTACTTGTATACAGTGGTTTATCCTCCCACACACCTCTGTACCGCTCTATGTAAACATGATGTTTGATGCTATAAAGTTGTATCCTATGATCTATGTCATGTTTATGTAGTTACTTTGTTCTTTGATTATATTGTTGAATGTCTTTGGTTCGTTAGAGTTGTATGTTGATATGGTACAGTCCTTTGGTGTCCATTATATTTGTGCGCCCATGGATCAAACATCATAGGGTTTGTAGTATGTGTAAAGGAAGGGGTTAGTTCTGCCGGAGTGACAGAAACCTGAGGACTCGAACCGGAATTTTGAACGTATGGGAGTAAGAGGACCATTAACTTAAGGCTATGGTTGGGGAAACCTTAATGAATTGTTAGCTTGGCGGAAGCTTGCTAACAATCCAATCGTATAATATGTGTAATCGCAAGTAGTCGAGTGCATGTATATTTAGCCTTTCCCACATGGAAAACTGCATCGAAGACAATGAACCAAGTATCTTCACTAATTAATCTTGGACAATTCCATCACACTTTCAGTTTATGGTTCTTTAGTGTGCTTTATTGCTACAGCAACTAACATTTACTTTCTTGTTATTTATTTTCTCGCAAAGCTATCTCTCATACCCGTATTGTTATTCTAGTTTTATTTCCTAGATTGAGCAAACGTTTAGTGTGCGTAGACTTGTATCAGTGGTTGACAGAACTTGAGAGAATACTTATCCTACCTTTAGCTACTCGTTGGGTTCGACACTCTTACTTATCGAAAAGACTGCACATGATCCCCTATACTTGTGGGTTATCAGGGGTCACCGCAAATGCGCAAGGCAAAGGTATGATCTTGTTAGGGTTTCTATTTTACCGGTGTCATGGTATTAGTGGGAGACCGGGTTATAGGATAGATGGCGTACTATCAAGAGGGGCTCTCAAGTGAGTAACTTGATCGCATCTTTGTGGAGAGCTCAAACCTTTACATTCTTGGCATATCATCTTTCTTGGTTCTTAATTGGATTTTCTCCTTGTTGGGTTTTGGTGCTTGTTGTGATTTTCATGACAAGCCCAAGTTCACCGAAACGGATTTCGTATGGAAAACTTGCTGCGGTTTAGGTTTTGGAGGTTTTACCGGTTATTCTTTTATAGAGAGGTTTTACCTTTCTACATTTGGCTTTATCCTCTCTTGTTGTACTATGATGTTTTTCTGCATTATCTTGTAGAGCTCTTCGTTGTGATTACAACGAGCCCAAGATCATTGAAAACGGAGTTCGGATGCTCAAGATATTGTCGTTTCCGTACTGATGTTTCTGCAGTTTTCTGAAGGGGCGGAAGTTCCGGTTTTGAGGCCAGAAATTCCGGCCACCGGAAGTTCCGGGCAAAGTTCCGGCCCAAGTCCAGTATCGATTTATTTCGTGACTTAGCCGATTTTCTGAGTCCCGGAAGTTCCGGGTTATGTACCAAAACTTCCGGTCCACGCAGGAAAAATTGCCCCCAACGGTTGGATTTGGTGGAGACCTATTTAAGGGGTCTTCTTCCCCAATGATCTCTAAGGTTTGGTGCTCTCTCTCCTCCTCCATTATTGACCTCCAAAGCTTTGAGTTCTCTCAATCTCTCCAATGATTCTTGCTCCTTTTTAAGGGAAAAGAGAGAGGAGATCTAGATCTACATTTTCACCAATCCATCTCTCCTCTAAGTGAGGGGAACCCTTTGGATCTAGATCTTAGAGTTCCATTTGTTGACTTCTTCTTTGTTCGGCAGCTCCCGAAAGAAACCTATCGCGACCTCCCGAAGGAAACCCTAGCTGCGCCGCCGGCCCGCCGCCGGCCAGCCAGCGCCGCTCCGCCCTCCCCCTCCCCTCCTCCTTCCCCCTTCCTCTTCCCGTGTCCGCGCCGCCCCCGCGGCGGCCGGGCGCGGCCTCGGTCCTCTCCGGTCGAGCGCCTCCTCCGGTGGCTCCTCTCCCGCCGCCGTCGGCGTGAGCCCCCGAGCGAGGCTCGGGCGGTGCCGGCGGCGGCGGTGCTCCTCTACCCGCGCACGAGGGAGGCCGCGCGGGGTGGCATCTTTCCGGCGGCGGTGCGGCTCAGGGCGACGGAGGTCCGGATTGCGGCGGCGGGGTGACCTGCGGCCCGTGCGGGTGGCGTACGCGGCGGTGGCGCCGCCGTTGGCGGCGGTGGTGGCTGGATGTGCTCGACCACAGCCCTGCAGGCCCAGATCTGGGCCCTTCAGGCCTGATCTGGGTCAGGGCGGGTCGGGCGCGACCAGTCTGCCTCCGGCCTGTTATCGAGTTCTTCGTGACATGGACGGCGAGGCACGACAACCGCCCCTGCTGCAGCACGATGGTGAGAGCTTCACGGGCCCTTCTGGGTCCGGCCGGACCTATGGTTTCGATCTTGAGGGCAGCGGCGGCGTGGCCTACGTGTAGCAGCGTGGTGGCGGGGACTTTACGAGTCCTCTTGGACCCGGCCGGGCCTGCCCGGCCTGGTGTGTCCTTGCTACCGCGTCCGGTCGGCACCCGCAGCAGTGGCGGTGGAGGAAGTCCTCCAGGTGGCCGTGCTGCTGCCACCCTCCGGATCCAATGGTCTGTTGTGCTCTTGCTGATGTGTCCGGTCGGCTACTGCCTTTGGCGGTGGAGGTTGTTCCCTCCCGCGTGGTTGTGGTACCGCCATCCATTGTCTACGGTTGTCTCTTCTCAGTTTGGCCTCGCAGTGTTTGCCATGGTGAGACGACATTCGTGACTCAAGACCGAGGTGGCGTCTGGTGGTGGGCGGCAAGTTTTGGTGGAGTGCTCCAGATTGTCCGGGAGGTGGTTTTTTGGGGGTCGGGAGAAATCTCTGCCATTTTGGCACCGACGCGGTGACGCTTGAGAGTGTCGCCCTTCCTTCTTGAAGGGCGTCGGGGGTGCCCCTTCCCCACTCCTCGGAGCGTACCGGGGGAAACCCTAGGACCTATCCGGCAGCGGCGTCGGCGTCGTCGCTTTCCTTCTTGGAGGTGTTGCTTGGTATGCGGCGATTCAGAGCGCTAGGCTTGTGGTGGGACTTTGCCGGAGGAGGACGTAGCGGTTGAGAGTCACTTTCGTTTTCGTTGATCCGCCGATGTTGGCGTTGTTTTCTCTTCCTTTTCTCTTTCTTTTCTTTTGGGCAGGATTGTGCTGTTTGCCCCAGCTGTGGTCTCAAAGTTGTATCGGGTGGTTGCTATATTAATATAGCGGGCGAAAGCCTATTTCTTCACTTCTTCTTTGTTCTTTCTCTCTTCTCCCCCATAAGCATTAGTTGCTTTTGGTGTGATTTGAGAGTGAAGGACTTGAGCACTTCTTGTGTTCTTACATTTGCTTTTGTGCATCGGTTTGCTCTCTCCACGGGATTCGTGGAGGTGAAAGTTTGTGAACTTGTTACTCTTGGGTCTTTGGACCCTAGACGCCATTGTGGTGGTTGAGACCTTTTGTGGTGCATGTGTTGCCCCATGTGTGGTTTTGGTAATTAATGACAATCCTTATGGACTAGAGCTTGATATGGAGATGAACACAAACTCTAAATTCTCACATGAATAAAAGCCAAATAACAACCAAGAAAGATGATATGCCAAGTATGCAAAGGTTTGAGCTCTTCACAAAGATGCGATCAAGTTACTCACTTGAGAGCCCCTCTTGATAGTACGTCGTCTACTCTATAGCCCGGTCTCTCACTAACAGCATGAGACCGGTAAAATAGAAATCCTATCAAGATCATACCTTTGCCTTGCGCATTCCACTTGAGCTAGATGATGACGATCTTGATCTCTTCAAATGGACCACCTTTCTTGATTATGCTTCGCTTGATGAAGATTCACATGTTTCTCCCCCATACTCCAATGTGGGTGAGCCTCTCATAGGCACATCTTCACTTGACCAATATCTCCACATGGGTGGCAAGCTTCAAGCATAGGATTTCTTCAAGATGCTTCTCTTGAACTTGCACATCATAATCTTCTCTCTCTTCACAAAGATGATGTCTTGAATCCTTCAAGACATATTTGCAATATGCTCAACTCTACACATGACCATTCTTCATATAAACCCTTGAATAGAGCATTGATCATCATGTAATCTTCTAGAGTCCAACACATGAACTCCAATCTTTTCCTATGGACAAGATCTACAAGTATATCTCAATGCAAACATTAGTCCATAAGGATTGTCATTAATTACCAAAACCACACATGGGGCAACACATGCACTTTCAATCTCTCCTATTTTGGTAATCGATGACAATCCCTTTTATGAGGGTTTATATAATGAATTAAGTAACCATGCACAACAAAGAGCAAGGATGCAAGAGCATGAAAGGCAAATGCTTAAGAACGAAATTAAAGCATAAAACCAAATTCCCTTAAACCCTCTAAACTTCTCCCCCATTGGCATCGATTGCCGAAATGGGAGGAAAAATTTAGAAGGCCAATATAGTAAGAGCTCCCCCATAATGTATGCATTTCTCATAATATGAGTGAAATCAAATGCACATATCCAATGACGAATAGTTGGGAAGGAGATCAAACTATATTGAGGATCCAAGGATTGCAAAACAAAATCAAATTGAAAGATATTTCGACAACAAAAGTAACCAATCAAAGGATCCGAAAAACAAATTGAACACAAGAAGATATTATGATAAGATCAACCAAGTATTCTAAAAATAAAGAGGGAACTCCCCAAGGTACATGCACAATAAGGATTTGTATTTCAATATAGTGTGCACAACATGAAATCCTCACTCCCTCCTAGATAAATTTGAACATAAGCAAGTGCAAGAAAGCATAGATGAAAATAATCAAAACAACTTGCAACAAACAAATGTTGAGCAACAAGATCAAGGAGCGACAAAATAGAGAAATTTGCTCAACCGAAAAAAGATGGGCGTGATATAGAAAGACATTTTAGGAGACTAATACAAGGATGAGCGTAAGCATCAACATAGTTTTTTAAAATAGGAGGCACATAGTGCATATCATGTCTTTCAAATGCACACAAACCAAAGAAGATATGGCAAATAGGTCCACAAGCTTATTAAGATGTAAATGTAAACCAAATGAAAGGCAAAGCTTGTGGCTTTTAGAAACCATCAAAGAATCAAAAGCAATAAAAGGTGGACACTAAAGAATTGGAATACCAACAAAAGATGTAACTACTCTCATGTGTAAAAGTTTCGAAGTAGACACCAATCATGAAGATATAAGTCCACAAAGAAACATGCACACACAAAATAGGTACAAAGTTAGAGAACATGATATCCAAAAGGAAGTCATAAATACACCAATAAGACCTTTGTTTAAAAGCATAGCACAAAGCTCAATTTTATCTTAAACAGATATAGATAAACTTCCAACACATACTCATCATAGCATCAAAAATATCCACAAGGGATAAGGTGAAAAATGGGATGCTCTGAGAAAGATAACAAGTATCGCAAAAGGCAAATGATTTTGAAAAACATCAATATTGCATATGCGAGACATAGAGTAGAAAATGCTAGATTAACATATTTGGGATTGGTGAATCATGAAAATGATTATATATATTCTCCTTGATATGTAATCATCCCGGCTTGCCCACATTTGCAATAAAGTTGTTTTGGAAGAACCAAATGAATTGCAACAAAAGAGATTCATGCCATGAAACAACCTACACAAGGTTGAAAGCTAGAAATATATGCATGAGGTAGATACTTGTTACCGAGGTAGCATTGGATGTAGAAGATAAGTGTTCATGATCATCCAAGCTTGGCTCCAATAAGCACATGGTGACAACACCTTCCTCGTAGATGAGACAAGTTTCCAATGCATCTCCAATGTACCTAAAACAAATTCAAGTACAACATGGTACCCAAACTCATTGGGTCCAAAGTAATTAGAGCAACTACAATACATATGACAAACTCCACATAAATATGTGCGTATCGATATGAAATTGAATTTCATGCACATCTTAGCCAATTAGGATTTGATGGAGTTTATCCTATATATTGGATCAACGAAAGTAAGCAAGTCATAAGATATACATATACTAAATATGCATGCACAAGACTTTCAAGAACCAAACGCGATACAATTTGGACAAAACACCAATTAACCAAGAAAGCACACACAAGTGTGACAAGAAAACGAATTGCCCAAATTATATCAAAGACCCAAATCAACACATGATAGAAGGTACCAATTTTGAAAACATACCAAAAAAAGTAAGAGCAAGGAATAAACCAAACCCTCTACACTTTTCATGATGGCACAAAGTACCAAGACGAAAAATGTTTGTCTTCCAAAGAGACAAGTCATCGAGATCAAAATACCAAATTGAAGCAAACTAATGTTCAAAGCATATAGGATAGCTCCACCAAGATGTGTGCATTATTTATGATCTTGCATTTGAATACAGACACTAGTCATGTTCAAGAAAAGCAAGAAGATGCAATACCAATTTAAAGAACGGTGTTCTACTCAAAGTAAGATAGCTTCCCCAAGAATAGTGCATTATCAAGAAGTATGACTTTTGAATGTCAATGCACAAGAATTGGATCATTGCTTTTCCCCACTCAAGAAAGCACAAAACAAATTTCGAGTAGAGCAACAAAGGATCCAAAAGATGCAATGAAGACAAACGAGAGTTAGATCGAAACAAATTCTTGGCAATAAAATAAGGCAATTCAAAGCAAGAGCCAAAATGAAGATGGTCTACAAATTCCACCACAATTATGAGTATCACTTGTCATGGACAAGGAGTATATGTAAATATTTCTCGGTGCATCGGAATGATATTCAAGACCAACTCCACAGAAAATAAGCATATGGCAAAGGATAGGAATTAAAAGCCATGCTTAGATAGATAGATATTCTTGATAGCTTCAATATTCATACGATCATGCAAAGCAACTACAAAGAGTAGCTTGAAGCAATTGGTTTCCCAAAAAGATATATGCGAACATATTTGGGGGAAACCATACCAAGAAAGTCCATCACAAACAAGATCCAAAAGTGAGACAAAAAGCATTAAGCAAATATGGAACTTGTTTGAGGAACATGCCACATAGGAACAAGATAATTAACAATATCAATTCTAGGTGGCAAAACCTCACATGTTCACATTTTCTAGGCTTGTAATATGCACATAGCTTATTACTCCCCCATAATGTGATATCCATTTCTTTTAAACAAGAGGCAAACAAACCAACTAGAGATAATTAATGGACATTATAGAATTTGAATTTCTCATGAGCAAGACATACCACAAAGAGAATAGATAATATTGATATATCATCACTAAGTGGTATTCCTCATGTACACACATTTTTAGGATTGTGAAGTGCACGAAGCATATCACTCTCCCAAAACGGGATAGTCCATTAATCTCTCAAAGAGAGCCAACAAGATAGGATATCAAATAAAAGCAATAAAGCTCAACACAAGTAAATGGTGTGCAAACCAACATACACATTCTTGATTACTCAAGATAAGTAAGTAGAGAGCACAACACATACCAACTCTAGCAAGGTACAAAACCTAACACATGCAAGGGTGCAAGCAACTTTCAATGTATATATGATTTAAATAAAAGTTACCGCAAGGAGGAACATTGGATATAAGATAGAACAATATAATCCAAATGACTTGGCTTGAGAGAATATAATTGATGAAGGTCCCCTAATTCTTCATGATGTAGCCAAGTCTCCAATACCCTCCAATAACACCTATTGATCAAGTTTTAGCTTGTTGGTCCCCAACCAAGTTGGGTCCTAAGAGGTTAGTCACAATAGGATTGGTAACCCAAATGGTTCTTTTCTTGGCACCACTTTGAGTACCAACATATTTGGCAAACACATTGCCAACCTTATCCTTCCAAAGAGAATAAACATCATCAATTATAATGGGATTGGATAAGGTACCATTAGTGCATGAAGAAGCAAAGTGGCCGTAACATCCCAAAAATGTAACCCAACTTTAATGCTTGTTATTTGATTTTTTTAGCATCATCATGACATCATAATCATTTGTTCATCTCACTTACTAATTATTTCAATGCACATTTAAACAACCTATACATTTTTTTTGTTACTTGTTGCAAAATAATACAACTAGTCTTACAAATAACTATTTTGCTCAAATAAAACTAATTGCAAAAGGATTCAATTCGAAATTCAACTTCTTTTGGTTTTTACAAAACAAAACAGAAAATAAAAAGGAAAAGGAAAAGAAAAATAAAAATAAAAGAGGCAGCTGGCCGAAGTGGCCCAAGCCTAACTTCGGCCCAACTTAGCCCGCTCATGTCGCTGTCTTCCTCACCGTACAGAGAGAGAGAGGAGCACGAGTGCGGCACCGCGGTGGCCTCCACCGGCCAGCCTCCATCCTCTCGCTTTTCCCCTCCTTTAAAACCAGCATGGAGCCACCTCCTGCCCTAACCCTAGTTCTCCCTCTTCCCCTTTCCTCGCCGCCGCCTCCACTTTTCTTCCAAGCATCCGCCGACGCCATGGCCGAAGGGGGGAGAAGCTCGGAGCCAGCGTGACCTCGTCCACCTACGCAGCGCCAAGCTCGCCAACAGCTGCGCCACGACGAACGCCTTCTTTCTCTACAAGAATCGTGACCTGGGACGCAGCAGATCGAGGCCTTCTTCCTCTTCTTCCCGGCGACCACCGAAGTCCATCTTCCACTCCTCCGTCAAGCTCCGGTCACCGTCGTCGACGCCGAATCATCCAGCTTCGCCACCAAGTTCGGGGTGAGCAGCCGCACCTCCTCGACCCTTTTCCCTCTCGATCGCGTCCTGAAGCCGCCGCGCCGCGCGACGCCGGCCATGGCCGTGACATGGCCGTGCGAGGTCGAGCACGCACGTGTCGCCGTGCGTCTTCCTCTTCCCATCCAAGCACACGCATGTGTTCGCCACTTCTTCCGCGCCACTTCGCACCCGCACGCGCACGATGGCGCCGCCCGTTTGTGGTCATCGCCGTATGTGTTCGCCGCCGTCCGCCGCAGACCAAAGTCTGAACCTTTTTCTTCAGTTTCGTCAGATCCCGCGCGAACACTTCAAGAGACCCCAGATCCACTAACCTATCACAGCCATCGATCTAGCCCAGTGGCTACAACCACGATGCAGCCAGCGCCGCGCCGCGTGATCGAATCCCCGCAGACGCAAAGGCCACCTTTTTTCCTTGTTTTTCTTTGACTCGCTGACATCACGGCCCCACCGGTCAGTGACCGTGGTAGCCAGCACAGCACGCGCACGCCCCAGTCAGCCAGCGTGGCACCAGGGCCCACAGGGCAGCGGCTCTGGCTAGCTTCTGCCTCGGTGACAAAAGTCACAGATCCAGATCTGGATCTGGATTTTGCAATCAGCCCCCTGACCTTTCTGTGCTTGCACCAAGGTCCTCCAAATATTTTGTTCATCACGCACAGGTCCCTGGACTTTTCAGAAACACCCCTAGTTTTCAAACCTTCATAACTTTTAAATGGTAATTCGAATTCAAATAATTCAAACATGTTTTCATATCAAAAAAATGTCACCTATCCAAATTTGAACTTTGTTTCTGGTTTTGAATAATTAAAATTTGTGTCAATTAATTAAATGTTTTATACGATTATGTAAAATTGTAAAATGCATAACTTTTGTTGCACTAGTCAAAATTTTGCAAATAATATATCAAACTGAAACTTAAAATGCAACCTACATGCTCATTGCATTGCATGCATATTTAAGCTACTTACATTTACGGAATTATTTGAAATCACCTTGTAATTAATTTCTTGCATATGTGGTTCTTGCCCATTTGTTTCTAAATGGCAATGACCCCATTTAATTGATCTTGCATGCAATCTTTAGTTAATACAACTGTTAAATTGACATGCATCATCCGTGATTGCGCATTTGTATATTTTGTATTGATTGCGTTCTTTCTTCTATGTTTGGTTGATTGCTCCCGGTAGACGACGACGTGACTGCGGAGTGCTCTTTCGCTTCTGAGGAGTCTGCTCAGTACCAGGCTACCGAGCTGCCAGGCAAGCTTTGCTCACTTGCTACCATTACATTGTCTTCCATTCTTGCCGTTGTTCTATGCTATCCTTATGTGACGATTCTTGTGTCTCGATCTCATTCAAGTTTACCATGCAGCCACATATAGCCTTATCCCCACATCCTATCACCCTGTTGCTTGTTTACTTGTTAGCCTTTGCGAGTCATAGTGCATGCTTAAGGTTTGTTGTTGCGAGTCTGTCTATTTTTTGCTTCACATGCTTAGTATGATAGGTTGGCTCAACTTTACTTAAATATGATGATAATGTTTGTGGGATATGAACTAAATGATAAGGCACCCGGTGAGAGGCCAATTCGTTGGTGTTTTGTTCTGCTAAGTGTCGTACTAGGAACTCAGTTCTTGTCCTCTTATCCAAGACAAGCGCACTACCCACTCGTGGGAGGTCCTATGGAACCCCCCTTGACTTTGATCGGATCCGCAGCTTGTCCGGGGCGCCACACCTAATTCGGGCTTTCCATTTGTTGCATATGCATGATGCTTTTTGATATGATCTCATGGTGATGTGATGTAGTCGATCTCATATAGGTGCGGCACATTCTTAGAGTGTTGCGAAGGTCCGGGTATGGGCCTGAGTAGCCATGCGCGCAATCATGTGGTTCCCTGGGCTTGCCGTTGAGAAGTGACGAGTCGAGTTGAGAAATCCTGCCTTTGTGGCTGTGGGTTGATCAAACGTGTATGGGTTAACAGTAGTGCACCCCTGCAGGGTTAAATCTTTTCGAAAAGCCGTGTCCGCGGTTATGGACGACTTGGTGAAGATGCTGGCTAACAAGATCATAGACAACTTACACCTAATGATTCTAATTAACTTGACTAGTAAATTAGACCTATTTACACAATAAAATGAAACTAAAACTTGACAACTGCGTGAGTTTCCCTCGATTGCTTCCGCATACTTGGTTGAGGGGGTAAATCTGGGAAGTGTTATGTTTGGTGTTAGAAGCTAGTTGGATCCGATGCGCTCTCTTATCCCTCACCGGTAGACGGAAGTTGTAGAGTGTCTCTATAGGATGTTTAGTGCTGCTGCTGCCGCCTCAGTCCACCTTCCTTTACTTTTGGTAGTCTTTGTCTTGGTATCTTTTGAGCATTGCTTGCCAGGCTGGTGTACCTGACCCATCTTTGGGTTGTACTCTTTCGTGCAGTTGAGGATCTACAGGAGGATCTTCAGGGAGGTTATTTCGTGAAGTACGACGATGCCAAAGACGAGTAGTTAGCGTTCCAGGGTGGACCCAGTGGACTTCGTGGATTGGGATTCCTTTATGTCTGGCCTCTTAGGCCCATTTGAGATTTGTCTGTACTCAGACCATGTTTGCTTCCGCTTGTGATGACATTGATGTAATGTTGGGACATGTGTCCTCTGGATGACTGTATTCGATATATATTTGCTCTATGAGCTTTTGGCTATATTTTATTTCCTTTCTTTGTGTCGTATTATTCTGTTGTGATAACGATTGTTCCAACCAACTCGTGTACGATGCGTGTATGTGTGGAGTACATGAGTTGGCTAGACCTTGGATTCATTTGTATGCCTGGTGGATTTCATACGTGACAGTGGGATCGATTGGGAGTGTGGACTCGATGATCCATTCCGAGCCGCCTGTCGAAAGGTTTTCAGCCTGGATTGGTAACCCAGCATCTCCCACTTTGTATGGCCCACTCGGTATGATCCCCTTGTATATATCTGAGGCCTGGGTCTGACAGTGGCCCTTCTCTTGGCATAAGTAGCAACATTGCCTTTTTCCCTTCTTCTTAGTTGAAATCTCAACTTGAGGAGGAATAGCTTGATTCTTTTTGAGAAGTGGTCATTCTTCAACTTGAGGAACTTGAGTTTGAGCTTGAGGCCTCTTTCCTTGTTGCTTCTCACTGAGGGACTTCTTCTTCAAAGGGCAAGATCTAACATGGTGCCCTTCAACTTTGCACTTAAAGCAAACAATCTTGGCCGAATCCTTAAATTTTTCTTGACCCTTGTTCTTCTTTGAAGAAAGACATGGAAAAGCGTCATGTTGGGAGGTCCACACTTGACAAAGTGTTGAGTGTTTTTGCGTTTTTGATGTTGGAGGTTTTACCGGTTTTGTCTTTTCTAAGAGAGGTCAAACTCTCTCCTTGCAGCTTCCTCCTCACATAATGGACTATGATGTTTCTCTGTATGATCTTGAAGAGCTCTTCGTTGCGATTCCAATGAGCCCAAGATCATCGAAAACGGAGTCCGGATGAAAAAGTTATTGCCGTTTTAGTTTTGTTGTTTCTGTCAAAACCGGAATATCCGGGTCTTGTTGGGCCGGATATTCCGGGGGCAGATATTCCGGCCTTAAAAAGTGTTTTTAGCTCTTTTTGAGCCCCGAGTGCGACCCTCTGTCAAAACCGGACCTTTGGGCCGGACCTTGTGTTTCCAGGCCGGATATTCCGGCCCCAACTTAGGCCGGATATTTCGGCCCCTGTTTTCCTGCAACGACTCTATTTTTGGGGGACCTATAAAAGACCCCTTCTTCCCCAAAGAGTCAAGGCTTTTCTGCAACACGTTTTTCTCTCTCTCTCTCCCACCATTGTTGACCTTGAAAAGCTTGCCTCTCTCTCAAATCCTCCCATGATTCTTGCATATCTTTGAGGTAAAAGTGAGAGGAGATCTAGATCTATATTTCCACCAATCCATCTCTCCTCTAAGTGAGGGGAACCATTTGGATCTAGATCTCGGAGTTCCATTTGTTGAGTTCTTTTTTGTCCTTCCTCTCTTCTCCCCCATAAGCATTAGTTGCTTTTGGTGGGATTTGAGAGTGAAGGATTTGAGCACTTGTGCTCTTGCCTTTGCTTTGTGCATCGGTTTGTGCTCTCCACGAGGATTCATGGAAGTTGAAAGTTTGTGAGCTTGTTGCTCTTGGGTCTTTGGACCCTAGACGCCTTTGTGGTGGTTGAGACCTTTTGTGGTCACTTGTAGCCATCCGGAGCCCCCAATCCAGTTGTGGGTTGTGCCCCGGGTTGTTGTTATAAAGGCTCCGAATTCCGTCTCGAAGGATTCCGATAGTGGAAGGTGAACCAAACCTTTTGTGGTGCGGTTCATCAGAGTAGAAGGTGAAGGCTTTGTGGCGTTGAGACCGACCTGTTGTGGTGGCTCACACCTTTCCAACGAGACGTACTCCCCTAAAAAGGAGGAACTCGGGAATACATCCTCGTCTCCGTGTGCCTCGGTTATTTCTATACCCGAACTCTTTACTTATGCACTTTACATTGTGATAGCCTTCGTGCTTGAAGTATTTTATATTGCTATCCCATGTTGCTTGTCTTGCATAGCATAAGTTGTTGGTGCACATAGGTGAGCCTAGTATATTTAGTTTGTTGGCTTGTTAATTTAAACACCTAAGTTTTATTCCGCATTTATCAAGCCTAAACCGGAAAAGTTTTTAATCGCCTATTCACCCCCCCCTCTAGGCGACATCCTTGTCCTTTCAGTAGCCATCCGGGAGCCCCCAATTCAGTTGTGGGTGTGTGCCCCGGATTGTTGTTGTAAAGGCTCCGGACTCCGCCTTGAAGGATTCCGATAGTTGAAGGTGAACCAATCCTTTGTGGTGCGGTTCATCGGAGAAGAAGGTGAGCCTGTTGTGGCGTTGAGACCAACCTGTTGTGGTGGTCTCACACCTCTCCAACGAGACGTACTCCCCTAAAAAGGAGAAACTCAGGAATACATCATCGTCTCCGCGTGCCTCGGTTATTTCTATACCCGAGCGCTTTACTTATGCACTTTACATTGTGATAGCCTTCGTGTTTGAAGTCTCTTATCTTGCTATCACTTTGTTAATTGTCTTGCTTAGCATAAGTTGTTTGTGCACATAGGTGAACCTAGTATATTTAGGTTGTGTGCTTGATAAGTTAAACACTAAGTTTTATTCCGCATTTATCAAGCCTAAACTGGAAAAGTTTTAATCACCTATTCACCCCCCCCCCCCCCTCCTCTAGGCGACATCCTTGTCCTTTCACATAGTCATTCCAAGGAACGAATGTAGTGAAGTTATTTTGTATAACTTTTCGTCAATTTTATTTTATTCACATGAATCCACATAAATTCTCGCCATATCCTTCCAATATGTAACTCCCTACAAATGGAGCTCTATGGTTGATCTGTGTGGTAACGTTCGATTGGATACATAGATCAAGTAGAGACAATATTATTTATTCGTTCAACTAAATATAAAACCTACTTATCTATCTACTATACAGAAAACTACAGTTCCGCCCTCTAAGCTTAGAGCATCTTCAATAACTGCCCTATTTTAGGGCATATCTCTTTCACGTCATTTGGTGCCCAAAATTTTACTCCAACACAATTGCCCTTGATATAAATTTGCCAAAATATTTGTAGCAAAAATCTAAAACACTTAGGCTGCTTTATAATAGAAATGTCAACACGCGCATGCTAAGTGCCAATAAAAAAATCATGTCGCACTCATGCCTCTTCTCTGTGGCCACCGCTACTTCTTCTGTCATCGATTCGGCCTCAAATCCGGCAGTTCTGCCACAACTATAACCGATTCGGCCGTAAATTCACCACCACTCCTAAAGGGCACCACAAATCGGGAGGGATTTGGCCCGCGCGCGGCCACCACTGACTCTTGTTCGTATCAGTTCAGTTGGGTCAAAAATCTTGCTCCATCAGCTGCCTTCGATGTAAATCTTTGCCAAAAACATTTTTTGTCAAACAAAAAAAAGCAAGTGCTGCAAAAATAAAACACTAGGCTGCTACAAAATAGAATCACCAAAGCGCACGACAACTTCCCATTAGAATTTTCATGCGCACTCACGCTTCTCCTCCGATGACCACTACCGCCTCTTTTCCCATCGATTCGACCTCCAATCCAGAAACTCCCCCACAACTCTGACCGATTCGACCGTGAATTCAGCACCACTTCTCAAGGGCACAACAGATCGAGAGGGATTCGACCCCGAGTGCTGTCATAGATCTCCTCCCGTGCGCAGCCACGAATGATTCTGTTTGTAGCTCCGGCCGATGAGCCCCCCGAACGGCCGTCCTCCCCTCCCCTTCATCACCGTGCCTCCTACTTCCCTGCAAGCACGCGCACGAGCGACACACGGCAGTTCTGCCTTCAGTCGCACCTCGACTAGCCCTGCCTCGCACGGCTCCTCCGCCTCCACACACCAGTTGTCGGGCTCGGCTCGTGAAGAGATTTACAAATTCAAAATTGTTACTTTTATATTACACAGTTTATGCTACATGTGCTAGACTTGTACATGCAATATTTTCCTGAAAATGGTATGAATTAGAAAGCGCTTTTTTTTTCGAATGACCAATACCTGATCGTATATGAGACATTAATGTTCACTCAGATTAATATTTCATGTATTGATAGCCTTAATAATACCATCGAGTGCAACAAAGCGCGCCAACCCCTTCTAGCACTCACAACAATAAATCTTTTCTTATGTCAAATCTCAGGGCTCGACAACAGGTTAGCAAAGGAACTTTTGTCTTGCTGCTTTAAAGTTGCGGCTAACTTCTCTCTCTTCATCTCTTAGAGTTTTCCTTTAACTCGGCAGGACATGCGACATTTATATTTTCCTTTAACTCAGCAGGACATGAGACATTCTTTAGATTTTTCTACACCAATGTTCAGAGAATCAGAGGTCCTAACATCATACCATCAGCTGATGAATAATTTCACTAGCATCAACACGAATCACGAATTCATAACATCACAAGCAGTCCAGCAGAATCCAGCTTGATGAATACAGGGTAACAGATATTTTTGAATTCTCTCAATTCTCGAATGTTTGTGTGTCTTATCAGCATAAAATAAACTGAGGCAGCAAAACAAAGAGAGGACAAGGCGGGAATAATTTCCTAAAAGGCAAAAGACATCCCAAATTCAGACGGGAGTTCTTTAGATCCCAAAACCGAACACTGCACGTATCCTCTGAAAGATGAGCTCTGTCCATCCCCTCTCAGTGTTCTCCACCACAGTCGAGTTCCCATACCTGCAGTAGGAGAGGCAGCCCCAAGGGGAGTTTCATCAGATTCAAAACACAACTGGTAACTGGTAACCGATTCAAAGTTATATGATAAACTCGACGTACCTGTCTTCCTCTGGCACATCAGTTTGTTTGAGTTTTATAATTGTAACTCCTGACTCCGGCTCATCAATTACCAACCTGACCTGCATTCAATTCCACGCAGCACAATGAAGTGATGTTTTAGAGAAAAAATGTGATCAAGATAGTGTGTGTCTACAAGTGATCTCCACGTGAGCACATCTATGTCTCTTATGTCTATAGAAGATAACCAACAATATGAAAATACCAATTGGTAATTATATTAAGAACTGCGACCACAGACAGAAGAAGAGCATGTCAACAAATAAGCATAGGCATAATGTAGCATGGAGATGACCGTGTAGTTAAGCTGATTAGCATGTCAACAAATAACCATAGGCATAATGTAGTTACGCCTCCTGAATAGAATCGGTGACAATAAGATAAGTTCTCAGTTGGTGCCAGGATCTCATAATCATTAGGAGCCTGCACCCGTCAGTTGTTGATCGCTCCATACTAATGGTTATGCCGTTAAGCTGATTGTAGAGACTTGTATGGCAACAGGAAGTACACCCAGTGTCTACATACAGACTAGAATCTGGCCCTCTCCTTTCTCCTTTCGGAGCAAAGACAACCTACCATTCAGGATTGCAGACCTACTGGCTAGAACTAAGAAGGTACTATAAAATAGTACTGTTCACAGGCTTAAAAAATGTTTTCACATATTCACAATGGGAATACTAAATTGCAGATGAAATTTTTCATCACAAAATTAGATGGCATTTGGCAGGATATATAAGAAGTGAGAACAGCAATTAACAGTGTGAATGTCTGTTTTATGTTGGGAAATCCTGCTTAATTGGAGGAGAGCACCCGCAAGTTCAAAGACGAAGGAAGGAGGAGATGGCACTTTGGTGGAAAACGACTTTCTATGCTCATTTGCATTCCCAGATGGTCCGTTCTTAACACCAGGCCTAACTTTAATACTTTATCCAAGTAATGAATATCAAACATCCAAACTTGTTCATTCCTAGTTAAGGCTAGCTGTGGTTTCAGTGTGGAATTTCCGGCACCAGAGATGTGCAGTTTCCTAGTACTGTACAGTGGAGCAGTATAATTACAAAATACAACCAAGCACGGTACCAAAATGATGTCTTTGAGTATAGAACTTACTGTAGAATGCACGCCATCAGCCCAGCTCCCAAACCGCCACTTCTGCACGATCAGCTTCCCTTCCTGGAGCTCCTCGTTGACGCCGGTGATGGATCCATCAAAGAGGCTAAACTGCCCACCAACCTCCTTGCTTATCCTCGCATTGCTCTGTGTGAAACCCTTCCATCTGTTCTCATCCATCAAGATCTCATAAATGTCCTTCGAGCGACAGTTAAACTTCTCTGTCATCTCGATAGTTTTGAATCCTTCCTTCTCCTTCCCCTTTGCCTTCTTCTCCTTAGAAGATACTGGCGCGGGAGCAGGCGCCGCTGCCTCCTTCACTGCCGGAGCAGGGACGGTAGCTGTGCCACCAGTCGCTGCGGCCGCCTTGGTGGGGATCTTCTTAGAATCTAGCTCGTCCTTGGCGGGGCCACCCTTTGACATGGTGGCCACATACTCCCGGATCTTCTCAAGGACCAGAGGCTTGCCACGGGCGATGAAGGCATCCTTGGCACGCCGCGCGAGGGGACTGTCGTCGCCGCGGATAGTGATGCGGAGCTCCGGATCCTCGTCGGCGTTCTCGTCAGCAAGGTAGGGGACCTCGGCGGCGCCAGTGACCTTGGCGACCCCCGACTCAGATGTGGCCTCAGCCTCCCAGGAGAGCGTGAGGGAGAGCTCGTACCCCGGGATGACCTTGCCCTTGCGGATGTTGACGTAGGCCTCACCGTCGAGCTTGTCGAGGGTGGTGGTGCGGACGGTGAGGCCGCCCTCGCCGGATAGGACGGGGAGACCCTCGAGGAGGGCCGAGAGCTGCGCGCGAGACCACTCCAGGCAGTCGCGCTCCGCCCAGTGCCAGTTGTGGACGTTCGCGCCGTCGGCGCGCTCCTGCACGATCCACCGCGCGTCGCCCTCGCCGAATTTCGCCATGGGTTTGGGGGACTAGGGTTTGGTCGGGCTCGATTTGATTTTCTATCCTCGGATCTGCGCGTGCTGTGGGGGTGGAGTCCGGAGATGGGAAGCTTTTAGAATTAGGCCGGCGGCTGCTTCTGGATGGTTCGGTCGTGGACTAGAATTGTCTGGAAGCTCAGGGAGTCCGGGGGTGTGAGTACGGATGGCACCCGCCGGGTTCGGGGCCGGGTTTGGCATACCCATACCCGTACCCGGCTCCTCCACCCGTACCCGCCACCCGCCCCATACCCGCCGGCGGGTCGAGATCTCAACCATACCCACGACCCGGCGGGTACGCGGGACCCGCCCCGTACCCGCCAAGGAGAGGCAGCTCGTGTGTGGCTGTGGCCTGTACGTTAGTGTCTTTAGTGGGCTAGGTCTCTTAGTGGGCTAGGTGCGTTAGTGGGCTTGTGGGCTAGGGGTGTTAGTGGCTTAGTAGGCAATGACATGTGGGGTCATTACGTTCTAGTCGGGTACACGGGTTCGCGGGTATGGGTTTGGCATCCCCATACCCGCACCCGCATACCCGATGGGTATGATATTTTCCTGCTAAGCATACCCATGGGGATTTTTCTAGCCCAAACCCTCCCCATTTGAGGCGGGTACCCGTCGGGTTTGCGGGTATCGGGTACCCATTGCCATCCGTAGGTGTGAGTAGTACAATAATTCAAAAAATCTAAAAAAATTGACGAGCAACACATACAAGTTTCCTACATGCATGCCAAGTCCAGGCTAAAATGATATTTGTAGTGCTATGTGAAAAAAGGTGACCAAAATAAGATTTTAAAATATATTTTTTAGATCACTGATTTTACTTTTTTACAAAGAGCACTACGATTTTCATTTCATAACGAAGGCACGTATGTCGAAAACGTGTATATGTTTCATCACTAATTTTTTCAGATTTTTTTTTTGAAATGTTTTACTATTTTTTCTTCAGCCAGATGCAGGTGAGCTCGGGAGGCAAAACGCCTCCCTCGTATGTTTTCAATTTTTTAACTTGTAGTGGAACTGTTTGAAATTTCACACATTTGATTGAATTTTGAAAACGCATGTTGAAAAAGGAGAAAGTTCTAGTGCTGCTATATTACTACTATATATTAAGGACGTAGTAACAAGCAAAATCGAGCCCTCTCCGCGATTTACTGTTGCGAGGAACAGTAACGCGAGTTACTGTGCCCCGCTCCAGTACACGAGCACCTCCGCGCAGTCCGATTCAAATCTGACGTCTCCGTGGCCATTTTACGAAAAAGAACCTACATTTTCTGCAAATTGCTCCGCAGTCCACATGTTCTAACTACGAAGGACCTGTTTACAATTTCTAGGAATCCCAGGGGCTTCCTTGCAAACTTACCCCACAACCCCCTCTCCTTTTCCTCTCTCACCCGCGACGCCGGAGAACGCCGCCGCCGCCGACGCGTCGTTCCGCCGCTCCGGTGCTCCCCGTCCAGATCGACGGACGCTGCGGGCTCCGCCGTCCTCGACTCCACCTCCTCGATGAGTTTCGCGTCCCAAAACGCCGCGGCCTCGCCGGATTCGACGCCGACGCGCTCGCAACCCGCCGCCGCGTCCAGACGCCACAGCCGCCGCTCCGTCGACCTACAGGCGGCGGCGCCGCCATCCAAGTGTTGCCCGTGTTGAGGCGCGTCCGATGCGGCCGCCCGCGCGTCCTGGCTAGCCGTCGTTCGACGCCGGCGGCCGCGTCGCCGCCGCGGCAGCCCCACCGTCTGCTGACGTTCCTTTGACGACCCAACGGGCCTGGGCTGGGAATGGGCCGTCTGTTGGGCTGGCCTGTTTGCTGATCGCCTGCGTCGGCCCTTTTTTTTCCCCTCCTTTCTGTTCTTTTTCCAAATTTTTCAAAACGTTTGAAACAATTCAGATACATCTCTAAATCAATCCAACCCAAATTCTAAAAAAAGGTACAAAAACAAACAAGTCATTTCAAATACTTCGAGACCTTCTCTAAAATATTCCAAAAAAATTCCCCACATAAATATATTTCAATCTAAAAAAACAAAATTAGAAAGAAAAAATATTTCAAAAAAAAATCCTCGGCCCTCCCTATTTTCTTCCCCATCTTTTTGTTCCTTTTCTGTTTCCAAAAAAACTTTCGAAACTTTTCAAACACAACTCCAAGACAATTCAAACCAATTTCTTAAAAGATGTAAACAACACAATAGTCATTTAAAATGCTTTTGGACTTTCTCCAAATTATTTCAAAACTTATTTTTCAAATAAATATATTTCAACCAACAAAAATAATAATTGAAAACATCGTGTCTTAAAACAAAATAAAAAACATTTTATAGTTATTGTTTTTTGTGGTATGTAGACGATTTCGGACAACTACTAAATGCTACAAAATCAGAAACTTATATAGGCAAATATTTGGAAATAATTCAAATTCAACTCCTCTGATTATGAATTGAAAACGATTTAACTGAACTCTCTCCGATTATGCACACAAATTTAATAAACAGTAAAAGTAGTCAATATTCTAACATAATCATAATGTATTACCCCATATTATAGTGCTAAATAAGAAAATTGTAGCAAAACGGGATCATATTTGATAATTTCATTTTACCTAACATTTCTTGAAGGAATATAACTTACATTCCTCTAATTCTGTAGTTATACTTTAAAAAAATGTCTGTTCAAATGAATATTCCGAGCTTACATTCCTCTAATCCTGTAGTTACACTTTAGAAAAATATATGTCTGTTCAAATGAATATTCCGATAAAACGCAAATTCATTACCTCAAATTACAAATTGAATTTAAACTGAATTTACAAAATGCTCAACCAATATACTTCCTCCGGTTATTGAGTTAAGTAAAATATTTAAGATAAACACACACATACCATAACAAACCGACTATATTACCATTTATAAATAATACAACTAAACTCACTCCAATTATGCAACTTAGTTTACTAAATATTCGAATTGAACTTAACTCTGCCTAACTACATACTTAAATTTAAAGATATTACATGCACATTTCAGAAAATCCCAAATTCTTTTTCTCTAAAGATGAATTAAGATTAATAGCTGATAACGTAATATATTCCCTCTAATCAAAGATCTAAATTACACATTTACGTTCAAATACAAACATAAAAATTAGACAGAACCATAGTGTATTCCCTCTATTTACATTGGTAAATGAGAAAATTATGACAAAATGGAACTTGATTTCATCATTTTAACTTAACTAACACATTTAGAAGTAATTTAACTTACATCTACCTAAATATGTACTCACATTTAAAAAAATGCTTGATTAGAAAAATATTTATAGAAAATGTAGATCCATTACCATAATTACAAATTGATTTCAAATTAAATTTCATCTAATTACATTACATAAATTACAACTATCGCCTTGCCTTACAATATATTTAAAACGCAAGAAAAAAAATACACAGATTATTACAGATTATTCTCAGCAAGGTTCAACCAACAAAAATAATAATTAAAAACATCGTGTCTTAAAACAAAATAAAAAACATTTTATAGTTATTGTTTTTTGTGGTATGTAGACGATTTCGGACAACTACTAAATGCTACAAAATCAGAAACTTATATAGGCAAATATTTGGAAATAATTCAAATTCAACTCCTCTGATTATGAATTGGAAACGATTTAACTGAACTCTCTCCGATTATGCACACAAATTTAATAAACAGTAAAAGTTGTCAATATTCTAACATAACCATAATGTATTACCCCATATTATAGTGCTAAATAAGAAAATTGTAGCAAAACGGGATCATATTTGATCATTTCATTTTACCTAATATTTCTTGAAGGAATATAACTTACATTCCTCTAATTCTGTAGTTATACTTTAAAAAAACTAGTTAGTGGGCACGTGCAACGCACGTCTCTTTTTTAATGCAACTGACATAACGTGTAGCGCACAATCTTCCTATCGTGATCCGCATATCACAATCCTCTCACGGTAATAAGATCACTCTGCTACAAATATCACAGCGAGGATGACAAAGTATCCTAACAAAAAATTATCGAACAAATTGGTTAACAATAACACATAATTTTCTTCTCACGTTGGAGATACGTGGCAAGAGTATTGTACATTGATTATTATCCCCTTGAAATTTAATTATGATAAAAGTCAATATTACACAATCTATGTCCAATTTATTTTTATGTCGCCTCGAATTAAATATTTGCACAATGACTTAGGAACAAGAGAAGGATACCAAAAAATTATTTGAAGGTCATTGCTACAAAGGCCGAAGAAACAACCGGGTTTAGTTTCGAGATTCATGACTCAAGTCCATATATGAACAGTCATGTTCTTCATTCATTAATATTTCCTTGTTTCGCAAAAAAAAAAAGACTCAAATATATATTAAAAAAAAATGATCCAAATACCATGGGGAAAACATAATGTATTGAATATAATTTCAGTTCCAAGACTGCAAGATATTGTCTAGATGGCACAACCAAATTTAAATATCTAGGATTTCTACACTGAATCTGGTTGTATTTCTATTAGAAATTATAATTTAGACTGTTGGGTTACACCGCAATTGTAATACTCCTGTTTTTACTATACAACATTCCTTTGAAAAGAACAGAAAACACGACGCCGCCCATTTTTCCTTGATTGAACGATATGTTTCTTACAAGATTGTACAGATCTTATAAAGCTTGCAAAACTTCATGATTAGGTTTACAGAGAGTCAGAGGAGAGACCGATTAAGAACTTTCATGGCGCCTCTGTCCTTCCAATTTTGAAGAGGCTGTATCCAAATCTTGATCAGTACCCAGTGATAATATACACCCCAGGTTAATACATGCCCTAATTGAAACAAAAAGCTCAGTGAAGAAGACACGCACCTACGCTCATACAGATTGGAGAGAGGACTCATGACTGCCCGCAATACTCATCTGCATCCTGAGTGTGGATTGAACTGTTGTTGCAGCGAAGTTCCAGTATGTGGGTGCGTGCGTGCCAGAAAAGGCCGGAGTTCCCATTGTAGAGGGTGAGGTTGTGGATGAGCTCGATCCTGTCAGGTAAAAACAGAGAGGACGCGCAAGCGAGCACAGAGTCGAGGAAAATCCGAATGACGGACGGCAGAAGGGCAGGACCGTGGCAATGTCGAGCACGGGCAGAAATTTCGAGCAATGGAACTTGCAATCGCGATTGAGCTGTGATTTTGTCGAGGGAATCGCGTCCTTTTTATAGGCTATCCGAACAGGCAAAGAAGAGTTCATATCGAAGCATGGTTAGCAGAGTTGTAGTCGGAGGAGTTCCGACGGCGCCTGCAGGTTCCCCGGCGCGGCCTGCCGGGCGGCCGGCTCACGTCGCTCTCGCTTGCCGCCGTGCCCCTCAATACCGACTTCCGCGCCGTCGCCGCCACGCTGTTGCAGGCTTGCAGCTCGGCGCCGTCGAGAGGCTCAGCCTCCGCGGCACCAACGTCAGCGGGCGCTCGCCGTCGCCAAGTGCGGCGGCAAGGTGGAGGAGCTCGACCTCTCCGGAAATGCTGTGCTGCGCGGCTCCGTCGCCGACGTGGCGGCGCTAGCCGGCTCCTGCGCCGGGCTGAAGAGTGAAGACTCCCCGACACCCTCGCCGCGCTGCCGGACCTCGAGGTGCTCGACCTCAGCTCCAACGACTTCTCCGGCGCCATCCCCTCGTCGCTCTGCCAAGGTCCCAGCACGCCAACCAATCATCGCGAATTTCTGGTTGTTGGGAACGAACCACCGGAAGATCAGCTGCTGCTGCTTCTGACCGTGCCAAGAAGTTGGAAGCAGAGAAGAGGCAGCTCGATCGATCGGATATGTTGATCTTGGAGCTGGCCTGGGTGCTACCCTTCACGCTGCTGCTGGCGCCGGCGCGGCGGATGGTGCACCTCGTCGAGGAGCTGCAGCGGATCCTCTTCGCCTTCGTCTGCGGCCGCGGCCGGCCCGGCCGGGAATTCGGCGAGGTCTGGAGCCGCCTCGACTCCGCCAGCGTCTGATCGATCACCGCAGCGGCTCTACTCCATCATCGTGTAATTAACTTCTTGCGGTAGCTTGTATATTCCGGCAGAGGTGCTGCACATGCGGGCGGCCTCCCGCCGTTGTTCCTCGTGCCCTGTATTCTGCGTCGGCGGCGACCGGCGTGGGGATCGAACCATATGAAAAGGAAAAGAACAACGGTGGCACTCCCGTCGAGGAGGCGAGCGGGCCTCGTGTCTCGCCGAAATAGAAAGGTCTGTTGAAATAAAACGAACCGTACGATGGCATTAGCAGTATTATGTGATTTGGTGGGAGGGTAAAACGGGCAAAAGTGGATTTGTGTTGAGTTGTCAAACATTGGAGCGATCTGGACCGTTGACCAAATATTGAAGGGCTCAGATTCAATGTATCAACACAAATTTGCTCTTTTAATAGTAGTATAGATGTCTGTTCAAATGAATATTCCGAGCTTACATTCCTCTAATCCTGTAGTTACACTTTAGAAAAAATATGTCTGTTCAAATGAATATTCCGATAAAACGCAAATTCATTACCTCAAATTACAAATTGAATTTAAATTGAATTTACAAAATGCTCAACCAATATACTTCCTCCGGTTATTGAGTTAAGTAAAATATTTAAGATAAACACACACATACCATAACAAACCGACTATATTATCATTTATAAATAATACAACTAAACTCATTCCAATTATGCAACTTAGTTTACTAAATATTCGAATTGAACTTAACTCTGCCTAACTACATACTTAAATTTAAAGATATTACATGCACATTTCAGAAAATCCCAAATTCTTTTTCTCTAAAGATGAATTAAGATTAATAGCTGATAACATAATATATTCCCTCTAATCAAAGATCTAAATTACACATTTACGTTCAAATACAAACATAAAAATTAGGCAGAACCATAGTGTATTCCCTCTATTTACATTGGTAAATGAGAAAATTATGACAAAATGGAACTTGATTTCATCATTTTAACTTAACTAACACATTTAGAAGTAATTTAACTTACATCTACCTAAATATGTACTCACATTTAAAAAAATGCTTGATTAGAAAAATATTATAGAAAATGTAGATCCATTACCATAATTACAAATTGATTTCAAATTAAATTTCATCTAATTACATTACATAAATTACAACTATCGCCATGCCTTACAATATATTTAAAACGCAATAAAAAAATACACAGATTATTCTCAGCAAGGCGCGGCGTGCCGTCGCGCCAAATTTACCTAGTATATCATATATGAATGTGCAGATAACGTACAATGGGGCAATGCTAGCTTACGAGTGACTGTGTGCGTGGGCGTGACTGTGTCGTGGGTGAATTTTCGATAGCTAATGTATTTGTCATAGAAGAAGAGCAAGTGGAGGAAATGAGGGGGAAGAAGAAAGGAATAGGGAGGAGCACCGCCGCCCGCCGGAGAGGAGCAAGAAAGAGGAGCGCCGCCGCATGACTCGAGGTCCGCTCCGCCCTGCTGTCACTGACAGCCGGACCGCGTGCTATTGTCGCTCACAGTTATTTTCCACGCTTATTGAAGCTTCGGCTTCATGGCCTATCGTTGTCGTTGCTCTGGCCTACCCTCGAAGGTCAGCCCTTATCATGATTATCTCCGACGCCGGCTCTACCCTCGAACCATAAGTTTATTGCTCCCTTGCAGCTCGCTATAGGCTCGATGGCGTCTTCTCCGCCACGGTTAGTCGCGCTGTCGTTGGCGCGGGCTTGTGTGATGGGAGGTGGCACTCGATAAGATGAAGAATATGTGGAGTATAGGAAGAAGATGCCCTCATAGAAGAAAAAAATAGTGAAGAGAAGATGGAAGGGATAAGATCGTGTGTGGGGTCCACCAGATACGCGTATGAGCTGACCGTGGCTAATACATGGTATGAATGAACTACCAAAAACAAGACAAGTTATGTAATTCGGTAATGGTCATTTTGGTGTTAGCCAATAGACGAGGAGACATATCACGGTTAAGGTTGATGGTCCCATTTGGAGGTCAGATGAAGCTACGACATGTGGTAGAAGAATTACTTCAAGCTGTACATTTTGTTAGCTGCAGCTCTTCTGAGGCTATGTTGTTTGTGTGACTGTTTTGTGGGACTCTCTGCAACTTTTTCACTTTTACCCTTTAAAGAACGTGAAAACAACTCGTAATTCAGCTTTACCTCCAATTGAATGGAACTATACCTTGCCCCACCAAGCCTCTCGCGAAACACGGGACCTCCCTACTTCTGCACCGATGCTGACCCCGACCTAGCCCCCCGTCGTGCCCCATTAACATCAGATCGTGATCCACAAGCCTCCAAGCGGCCTGCCTCCTTCCACGTGCGCAACACTCTGTGTGGATGCATGGGGGGGAGGGAGGGGAGGAGCGATGATGGAGCGATGGCTGTAGTGCTCGACTCCTTCCATGCTGCATTGGGCAGGGAGCCATCCTCGCTCGCTTCGTGCCCTCCCGTGGCTCTAGTTGCGGCTCAGGGCGACGCCGCGCGTGGGGACGGACCCGCCGCCCATGGGTCCAAGGTGGGACTGGAGCACGGTGGTGGCTTCGCGGGAGTAGAACATGGTGGCTTCGCCGCAGAGACGTGTGGTGGCGTGGCTGGAGTGGATCTGCGGTGGATGCGCCGATCGGGATAGCATGCGGAGGAGGCGCCGATCTAGGCCATGAGGTTCAGGATTTGCCTCAAATGTTATTACTTCTATGTTTTCAAGTTGAATCTAGCATGCGGAGGATGTTGGGGATATACCAACTAGGGTATCACCAGCATGGATCAATCCGGCTAGTCCAGGGTGGCCCGCAGTGGTGGTGAAGGCTTTGCCTGCCGGGCGGCCCAGATAGCTGACGACCAAGGAAGGCAGATGCCGGCAAGGAGGAGGCCCAAGACCGAAGCCCATGAAGCCATCAAGCCCAAGGCGGAAGGCGGTAGACTTGACGGATAGGTTTAGGACTCTGTATACTTGCCGGATACGTAATCACCTTGTAACCCTAGGTCCGGCCGCCTATATAAGCCGGACCACGGGAAGCCTTTAGGGCATACTCTCATACTTTGACACATCCCATAGCTCATTGTAACCTGTAACACGGCTATCTGCCTTATAGTGAGTTATAGCAGCACGTAGGGCTCCGCCACCGCCGTGGAGCCTGAAGCTGGGTAAACTGCCGTGTACAATCCCGACCTCGACGACGTCCACCTTTTGCCCTACGTTCACCCTCGGCTAGCAGGACCCCGTCTCCTATCTCAGATGCCGATACGACGACAGTTGGCGCCCACCGTGGGGCCTAAGGCGTCAGGCGTCACGTTCCAGGCGGGAACCCTAGGCGGCATCGGCGAAAAATCGCCGTCGGCCGCGCCGTTCGCTACGGCGACAACCACTACATCAGCTGCGACGAGTCCTACATCCCCGCAGACGACTACATTGTCGGATGCGGAGTTGTGCCGTTTGGCGGCGTCGATGTATTCATCGGCTACACATCTGAGGCGTATGGTTGCCGCGAATTTATTCGCCATCCCACCCGCCCTACAATCAAGGCTTACGATCAAGAGGATCTGAGTTTGCCTCCTCTGAGGAGTCCGCAGATTCAGATCTACACTTTGTCGGCATGACGGGACTGGGATCCGACTCCCAGCCCAACAGTCAAGATCCCGAATCTATTCTTCCTGCACTCCAGGATGATGCGATGTCGGATGCCGATCCAGATCTACTGTTCACGTCAACGTAGATTCTGACTCCGAAGAAGATTCTGCAAGCATGTTCGAGCAACGGTCAAGCAGTGTTTCAGTACACCCAGCCTCCGCCTTCTGAAGCGGCTACGGGCTCGTCCTCAACATGCAGCAGGTTTTCGTGGCGGATGTCACCGGTGCAGCCTCAGCACAGGCGGCGGCAACAGACGCCGCCAACCGGGACCCCGGCAACCGATCCACTGTTTCCGAGCCTCCGGGGCTCCAAAGAAGAGGGTTCTAGAGAAAGGCGAGCCCAGCAAGATAGGGAACATGGCGGCCCTGGCAGAAGTTCTGCACACGCCGGTGACCGACAAAACCAACCCGGCTGATTTGGAGAAACTTCGAAACACCTTGGTGGAGCAAACTGAGTACCTCAAAAGCAAGCAAGCAGAGGTCCAGGCCTCCTCGACGAAGCCAAGGAGGAAAACGCCAAGATAACCGCCAAGTTAGACCCCAAGCGCAATCTTTTCACCACTACTCCATGCCCAAGCCGGCAGGACCTGTGGCAGAAGAAAAGCAAGAAAGGCAGGGATCTGACAACTTCAAATCCCCTGCCCAAAAGCTTGGTTTCGAGTGGGCTACAGCGCCGCAGCGTAAGGACAAGAACGGGGACGTCATCCTCGCCACCCCTGTCCTCAACACTGCAGCCGCCTTAGATCCTCAACAATGATGACTACGACAAGGACGAGAAGATTTACTACGCATCGATCCTTGCTCACAAAGCTCTAGAGCAGCAGGCCCGTGCTGATTCTCGCGCCGACATGGCGGACGCAAGAGGAGGAAAGTTGGAATCCAAATCCAACGCTTGCAAAGCTGCGGCCGGTGGCAACCCCGAAGATCCGTCCGGCTCCAGTAGCCACGGAAAAGGGAAAGACAAGGAGAAGGACCCACGCAAGTCACCACCTCCCAAAAGGCAGCGTGACGAGGCGTCCAGACCGGCAACAGCGCAAGGCCTCACCTCCTCCGCCTAGGCGGATGAAGGCGGAAGCAGGGGCAGCAAGCAGCCGCCAAGGAGTGGCGGCAATCGTGACAACGCCCCGCCGCCAAGAAGAAGCAGGGACCGCACACGTCCCCACCACCAGTGCCCAGGCACGAAGGTGGAAGCCGGGGCACAACAACGAGCCTAGGCACAGCCGGGCAGCGCAGGACGAGCCTAATGCCGACAGATCCGGCAAACAGCTCAGTCCGCAAGACGCACGACATCGTCTCAATGACATCAAGGCTGGAAAGCAGGATGCCTACCTAGGACCTGAGTGCTTTGGCCCAGCCATCCGCAACGTTCAAGTACCCCGAGACATGACATCAGTGTCAAAAACTCATCAAAGGTACAATGGAGCGGACAAGCCAAACTCATGGTTGTCGGACTACGCGCTGGCAGTTGAAATTGCCGGGGCAATGGCCTCGTCGCCGCACGCTTCCTTCCCCTCATGCTGAGGGGACAGCCCGAAGCTGGATCGAAAACTTGCCGGAGAAAAGCATTCATAGTGGCATGACATGGAAAAGGTGTTCACGCAGCACTTCCAAGGCACGTACAAGCGACCCAATACATACACAGATTTGGTTCGTTGCGTGCAAAAGCCAGATGAAACAGCTACAAGCTTCTTGGCAAGGTGGATTCAGACAAAGGCAAGCTGCGAAAACGTAGACGACAATCAAGCAATCCATGCCTTCACCACAGGCCTCCTGAAGGGCTCAAGTCTCAGACATAAGCTCGTGCATGCAAGTCAAGGATCTCGGAGTCATGCTCGAAGTAGCAGCCATGTACGCACAGGCGGATGATGATGCACGCGATGGAGATGGCGCACATGACATGGCGCCAAGCGAGCAAGTCACAAACGCAAGGCTCCCCAGGACGACAAAGCCGGACCGTCAAACGAGGTCGCCGCCGCCTTCGAAGGCAAAGGCGGCAACCGCAAGTGGAAAGGAAAGGGTAAAGATGGCGGCTCCAGCAAGCAACGCCTGACATACGATCAGGCAAAAGCCTTGCCCTGCCCAATCCACGCGTCCTTAGGCAAAGTTAACCACACATTAGGGGAATGCCGGTTCATGGAGGACTTCAAGAAGGACCCCGAGGTTGGCTGGAAGCAAAAAAGAGCAAAAAGGCTGAGAAGACAAAGAAGGAAGACGATGATGGGGCAATTCCATGTCCGAGGATGAGGAACCCAAGCTGGCGCGCAAAGAAAGAAATACCCCAAGGTACATGGCCAATTGGTGTGCTTTGGGCACTCCTTCGGCAAAGGAAGAAAAGGCGGAGATGCGCGAGCTAAACGCCACAGTACCAGATGTTCCCCAGTATTAGACTGGTCAGAGCCAATACTTGGGATAGAGATGATCACCCAGATCACGTACCTCACCCCGGCAAATACGCCCTTGTCGTCGACCCAATTGTCGAAACTTCAGACTCACCAAGGTGTTGATGGATGGCGGCAGCAGCCTCAACATCATCTACGCGGACACTGAAGCGCATGAACTTGTCGGAAAGCCAGCTTGACTACAGCAAAGTCAAGTTTCATGGCATCGTTCCGGGAAAGCAAGCCAAGTCAATGGGAAGCATCAAATTGGAGGTTACTTTCGGACCTGAGACAAACTACCGCTCGGAGTATCTCAGGTTTGAAGTAGTCCCCTTCAAAGTGCCTACCACGCCATCTTTGGACGGCCAGCTTTCGCCAAGTTCATGGCTCGGCCGTGTTACATCTACAGCAAGCTGAAGATGCCGGGACCCAACGGTACAATCACCGTCAGTGGCAACTTCAAGAAAGCAAAGGAGTGCGAGCGTGGCAACGCCGCCTTCGCTGAGGCAGTCCTCCACGCAGAGGAATTAGCCATGTTGAAAAAGGAGCTTGATACCGCAGTTGCCGGAGGATGTAAAGACCGCTGAGCAAAAACACTTTCAAGGCGTCCGAAGACACAAAGAAGGCGGACTGGTCCCAGGTGACAGCTCCAAGCAAGTCACCATAGGGGCAGGCTGGACGACAAATAGGAAAGCGCGCTCGTCAGGTTCCTCCGTGAGAATCAGGACATCTTTGCATGGTCGTCAGCCGACATGCCAGGTGTCCCGAGGGAACTTGCCGAGCACTCTCTTAACGTCTACGAAGGAGCCAAGCCAGTAAGCAAGGAATAAGGCGCTACGGTGAGAAGAAGCGGACAGCAATAGGGAAGGAGATCATCAAGTTGCAAGAAGCCAAGTTCATTAGGGAGGTAGTACACACTGATTGGTTGGCAAATCCTGTAATGGTTCCAAAACCTAATAAGGAAATGAGAATGTGCATTGATTATACCGGTTTGAACAAGTGCTGTCCTAAGGACCACTTTGCTTTGCCTCGTATAGATCAGGTCATAGACTCCACAGCCGGCTCCGAGCTGCTGTGCTTTTTGGATGCGTACTCCGGGTACCACCAAATCAAAATGCGAGAATCCGACCAAATCAAAACAGCGTTCACTACGCCCTACGGGACCTTCTGCTACATCACGATGCCCTTCGGCTAAAAAATGCCGGCGCAACGTATCAGCGGTGTATGCAAAGATGCCTTCACGAGCAAATTGGCCGCAATGTTCACGTCTATGTTGACGACATTGCCGTCATGTCAAGAAAGAAGGCAGATTTGCTTGACGATTTGAGAGAAACCTTTGATAGCCTCCGGGTATATAGGATGAAGCTCAACCCGAAAAAATGCGTCTTCGGGGTTCCTGCCGGCAAATTGCTTGGCTTTATCGTTTCCGAACGAGGAATAGAGGTAATCCAGAAAAAATCAAGCGATCCTCAACATATCCAGGCCCAAGGACCTGAAGGACGTGCAGCGACTTGCCGGCTCGGCGGCTGCCGTCAGTCGTTTCATTAGCCGTCTTGAGAAGGCACTGCCTCTCTACCGGCTTCTGAAGAAATCCGACAACTTTGAGTGGACAGACGAAGCAGACGCCGCCTTGCAGCAACTCAAGGACGCGTTAACGTCTGCTCCAATTTCAGCTCCTCGTGCAGGAACCAATGCTGCTTTACATCGCGGCAACTAACTTGGTTGTTAGCGTGGTCCTGGTTGTGGAACGCAAGACGGAAAATCAGACTTGCCGGAACAACGTCCTTTACTTCATCAGTGAAGTATTTTCCGCCTCAAAACAGCGTTATCCGCATTACCAGAAGCTGGTCTACGGTGTTTTCTACGCCGCCAGAAAGTTAAGGCACTATTTCCAGGAGCATTCAATCACGGTTGTGAGCAAGGCACCTCTGGGGGATATCATCAATAATACAGATGCGACAGGCCGCGTTGCCAAGTGGGGCATCGAACTTGCCGCCTTCGACATCACGTATAAACCCAGAACGGCCATTAAGTCTCAAGCCTTAGCAGACTTTGTAGCAGATTGGACGGAGCCATGGACGAAGTACCTCTCCCTGAAGATGCATATTGGATCATGCACTTTGATGGATCAAAAATGCTTCAGGGCTCGGGGGCTGGCATTGTTTTAAGAAACCCTCAAGGAGACAAGCTTAGTTATGTGTTACAAATTCACTTCAAGGCAACTAATAATGTTGCTGAATACGAAGCTCTCCTTCATGGTTACACATTGCCAAGGAACTTGGCGTCCAGCGTGTCCTCTGCTACGGAGATTCAGACTTGGTGGCGCAACAGATACGTGGTACTTGGGACACAAAGAGCGAGACAATGGCGGCATATCGAGCTACCGTTGACGAATTCGCCAATGTTTCCTAGGCTACGAGGTCCGCCACATCCCAAGGCTCAAAATGAGGCGGCAGATACACTTGCCAGAATGGGGTCTGAACGCAAAAAGGTACCAAAGATGTTTTCCTGGAACACCTCACAAGCCGTCAATAAAAGGAGCAGACCTCCTTGACCCAGAGTCGGCAGAACCAGTTGAAGTGCTAGCTATGCCGTCTACCTGGTAAAGCCGGATTGGACGACGCCATATTTGGACTTCCTGATCAATCAGGAGTTGCCGGACGATGAGGTTTTGAAAAGGCAAATCATAAGAAGAGCCAAGGCATTCACAATAATCAAAGGCGAATTGTACAAGCGTAGCACCACTGGTGTTTACCAACGTTGCATTTCGCCCGAAGAAGGCAGAGAACTGTTGGAAGATACATGCTGGAGTGTGTGGACATCACGCTTCCTCACGCGCCCTTGTTTCAAAAGCCTTCCGACAAGGTTTCTACTGGTTGACAGCCAAGCAAGATGCAGAGGACATCGTCAAAAGATGCAGGGGCTGCCAACTTTATGCCAGACAATCGCACATGCCGGCTCAGGAGCTTAAAACAATACCCATCACATGGCCTTTCGCAGTCTGGGGCTTGGACATGGTTGGTCCGTTTAAACGGCGCCTGGTGGCTACACACATTTACTTGTGGCTGTAGACAAGTTCACCAAGTGGGTTGAAGCTAAGCCATCAAAAAGCTAGACGGTGCCACAGCCGCAAACTTTCTGTGGGGAATAATCTCTCGGTTCGGGGTGCCTCATAGCATTATCACCGATAACGGCACTAACTTGTCGCAAGGCGAAGTCGAGGAATACTGTTATAAGCATGGTATCCGCCTAGATCTTGCCTCAGTAGCACACCGCAGGCAAACGGTCAAGTAGAGCGTACAAATGGTTTAGTCCTACAAGGCATCAAACCACGTCTCGAAGTACCATTGCACAGAGCGGCTGGGGCTTGGGTGGATGAGTTGCAGTCTGTCCTTTGGAGTTTACGCACAACTCCAAACAGATCAACCAAGTTCACTCCTTTCTTCTTAGTCTATGGCGCAGAAGCAGTGTTGCCGACCGACATGATGTACGATTCCCCAGAATTCAAGCCTACGTCCAGGAAGACGCAGAAGATGCAAGACAGGATGGCCTTGACCTACTTGATGAAGAACGATGTTGCTCTCGCACGATCCGCCATCTATCAGCAAAGTTTGAGGCGTTATCACAGCAGAAGAGTACGGCAACGAAGTTTTAGAGTTGGTGACCTGGTCCTCCGCCTAATCCAAGACAGGAAAGGCTTGCATAAGTTATCCCCACCATGGGAAGGACCTTTTGTGGTCAGTAAGGTGTTGCTCAATGGTCTTATTACTTGGTGGACGCGCGAGACGGATACAAGAAGAAACGAGGTCGCAAGCGCAAAGGAAGGTTGACGACAAGTACGAAGAAACCAAGCGACCCTGGAACATTGAGCAGCTACGTCCTTTTTACACTTAGCAATTTCCACATTGTAATAAGTACTATATGATTATGAAATAAAAGTCTGTGGTTTGCTCATTCAGTTTTGGGATCATGCCATCTTTTGTCTTTTCTCGCAATCATATATCTGTTGTCATAAAAGTTACCGAACAAATATTTTTGCTCCGCTAAGGTTCAAACTTTTTGACATTTGCCGTCTGCCGGCTAAAAAAGCAAACAATCTTTGCACCGCCTATATGCTATCTGTCTGTTTGTGTGTGGGTCGCCTAGTAGTATGTCGTTGGCACCAACATGCTGGCTTTGGTCTCTGAGTCTAAACTAATTGGTATTGCACCTGGTTGGCTCAGCTAAAGTAACTAAGATGAGGTTCCGCCAACATATGAAACAGCTAAACATAAACGAGATACATATTAAGGCGGGCCACTTAATAAGCCTACCGCCAAGTGTAGCATAAAAGTTGGCCCAAGTTACAAACCAAAAATATAAACAAGTTTTTCGCGTTAACAGATTAATGCAGTTTCTTTGGTATCATTGCAGGAGAGGACATCTAAGGAGTTGCCGCCTTGGTGGACGTTGTTGGGAGATCCTGGGGGCTGATTCCGGCATCCTTGGGGCTGGCTCCGGAATCTTGGGGTTGCGCTCCTCAGCCATGGTTTCGCCTTCTCCGCTGCCGGCAGCTTCACGACCCGCCAAGGAAGGATCAGCCACAGCAACATGTGGATCCGGGTGTTCCTTGTAGAATTTGCGGATGTCCACCATGTTGGCAACCCGGGTTGCATAGCCCCGAACAGCCCGCAGCACATCTTGCATCACGATGGCTTGGTTGTTTTCGTCTTCGGTAGGGAAGTACTCGGTGACTTGATGAATATCAGCCTCCGGGTACCACGCCGTCGTCAACGCCAACGCCAACTTGGCTCCGCCTCGTGCTGCTGATCGTAGCGTGCCGTCATGTTCGGTCGCCGCCTTCTCCAGCAAGTCCGCAAGGCATCAAAGTTGACGGGATCGCCGTGCTCGCCAGGGTAGAACTTGGCGGCAAACGCTTTGCCCGCGCAGACAATCTGGCTGACTGTTTCGCCAACCTTCAAGATGCGGGCAAGGCGCGGCGTCGTATCCACGTCATCGCCTAAGTTAGCCGGCACTTGATGCATGTAAAATACATACATGAACTTTGCACTTTAATTGCTTATATTCCAATCATATTTGCATCATATATGGGTTATATTCATGTTTTATAATGATTTTGGGGATAATTCACAGTTTCCCCATTTATTTGGAATTAACTCTGTTTTCCAGAAAACGTCTTTTTTAGTGTTTCAGACTTTCCGGGAGCTTCGGGACTCCAAAAAGGGCAAGGTCAGAGAGCACGGTTCAGAATTTTCGAGACGAACGCGATGGGCTTAAACTAAAGACCAGAAGCCCAACAGGCTGGGAATTAGAGGGTCCCACGCGGCCTCTGTACCTGGCCGCGTGGGCCTATCTCATTTCCCCCTCGTGGCTCCGATGCCGTCCGTTTTCGTCTCCGTGGCTTCGTCTTGACCTAAAACCGACTATAAAAATAGCCCCCCGAGGAGTTTCACGAGGAGGCGGCGGAGAAACACAAAACCACGAAACAGAGAGTCAGAAGGCTGCCGCCGGAGAAGATCGGAGGGGGAAACGCCACCGGAATCATCTCCGGAGGGCTCCACCCCCCTCCGGCATGTTCATCATCAACATCTACAGCAAGAACTTCTTCACCATCATCACCATGATGAAGGGGGAGTAGTCCACCCCCTGGACTAGGGTTTGTGGTGGTAACTTTTGTATCTCCTCTCTCTCTTGAGCTTCACTAATTAGTACCGTATGAGCTGCTGAACATGATTACGGTCATCTATGTAATACCTTTGTGGTGAATATGTGGTGTGAGATGATTTGTTATGCATTTACCGTTGTGTTGGAGCTTTTTGTGATTTGTCATACTTTGAAGTATGATGTATGTGGGTACGGGATGGCCGATGTGACACGGCATAGGTATTGAGTGACACAGTACCGCCCAACATCCTTTATCTGGGGGTAAAAAGAAAGAGTATGATGTGGGAGTGAGAGAAACCACGCTAGCCTTACGAGGGGTGACCTAGCAACACAAATGAGTATTTCTTTCAACTATGTGTTTTAGGACATATAGCCGTCATAAAAAGCTACCATTAAAACATGACAATTGTGTGTACTTTATCTATAACATGATGATCACCGTAGATGAGAGAGAGAGAGGATTAAGTGAACCCATGAACCATGTCCGTTGTTCCTATAAGAAACACACACTTGAGCTTGTCCTCTTGCTACATAGAGGATTGGGCTTTCTCTCTTTGAGAGCTTTCACTTGCTACTACCTTTGTCTTGTCCTCTTGCAAAGAAGAGGACTGGGACACTTTTTCACCCATCAAATCAACCATCTTGTTCTCTAAACTTGTTTAGTGCATAATCAACTAAAACTTGTGACACTTTAGTTGTAGGGAATAGATAACTTTTCCTTCTTGCTCCTGCGGATCGATACCTTACTTCCACATTGAGAGGTGCTACAGTGATCCCTTGCTCTTGGGGGTTATCAAGTACTTTTCTGGCGCCGTTGCTGGGAGCGTAGCGCTTAAGTTTCTATTCTTGTGTGCACTAGACTAAGCTTGGGGAGGTTCCTTTTATATCTTGCAATCATCTAAGCTTGGGGAGGTTCTTTGACTTGTTTGATGATACTATGTCTCCCATTTATGATGATGAATATGATATTTTCAGTCCACCCACTATTGAGTATAAAGTTTATTGTGATTATGATATGCCTCCTATATATGATGATTACAATGATTATTATGAATGTTTTACTCCCACAATTCCTAATGAAACTGTTTATGCTTATGTGGAGAGTAATGATACTTTTATGCATGTGGATCATGATAAGAATGCTCTATGTGATGGTTATATTGTGGGTTTTATCAATGATGCTACTGAAAGTTTTTATGAGAGAGGGAGACATGATTTCATATATCTCAATAATATTAAGTCTCCTCTCTTTTTGTTGAAATTTTTGAAATTGCACTTGCTTTGCCTTCCTATGCTAGTCACTTTGTGCTTTATTGATTTATTTTCTTACGAGATCCCAATGCATAGGAAGTGGGTTAGACTTAAATGTGTTTGATATTTGCTTCTTGATGCTCTTTTATATTCAACTCTTATTCCTATGGGAGCATCATTAAAACTATCAAGCCTAGCTATATGGCTATAAAGAAAGCGCTTTGCGGGAGGCAACCCGGTTATTTTTTTGTGTGATTTTTCTTTATGTCCTCTTGCTGTAACAAGAGACTTTGTGTCTAGTTAGTTTCTGGAGTTTTTAATAAAGTGCCAAGTTTTACCCATTTTGGCTTGAAAAGTTGCTTATAGCGTTCGGAGATTTTATTCCTGCACAAGTCAGTGCACGGTATGATTTTTAATTCTTATTCTGTAACTCCGAATGAGATCATATTTGAACTGTAGTTGCAACTTTTCATCCTATGTATGCATGATTTTTTTTGGATTTTTTCGAGAAAGTTTGTAGGGTAGAAAAATACGTTTTGCTGCTGCTGTTTTTCTGGACAGATTCTGTCCCATTTTGTTTGATGCATGCTTTGAGCTTTTAAGTTGAATCTTTTTTATCCAATTGAGTTTATGAGTAGGCATACAACATTATATACTTTCTGGACATTCATATGAATTTTTGTTCAAGGATTATATGCAGCAAGGAACCTATTTGTTTATCACTATTAATGCACCCCACAGAAAAGAGATGGGAGAAACGGTGTTTTGAAGTTTTTTCACAGGGATTGGAGGAGATGCACCAAGAGCTATCCAAGGATGGTGAAGACCATAAGCTTGGGGATGTGAAGACAACCCCGCTGGACCTGCACACTCTCGGTTTGCACACGTCCAACTTCTGTTTTTCAATCAAAACACTTTATCGCATAAACTTGGAGCGTCGTTTTGTTTTTGTTTGAGTCTTGAGAGACCACCACACTATCATTTATATATGAGAGAGCTACTGGAAATATGGGTTGAAATATGTTGGATGCTTTTATAAGATTGGGAAAAGGGATGTTTGAGTTGATTTTTAATGATACATATAGTTGCATGATTCATGATCTTGTTTATGAGTAATAGTTTGCAAATTATTTTTGTAGAGCTATCACTTATTCATGTTTTGGTGCTGATTTTTATTTCACTTGGTTTAACATGGATTAGTTAGTTCTATGGACACTCATGCATGCATCTAGATGGTCAACTTTCTCCCTTTTGCTAGCCCAAAAACTCCAACAAGTCGAAACTTGTTTCCAACACCAACCAAAGTTATTCCAGTGAGTCCACCATATCTACCTATTGGCTTTATGCTATTCTGAGTATGTTTAACATGTTGTTTGTGTTATCTTACCTCTGAATGAAAATGTTTATGTTATTGATTGCAATGGAAAAAATTGGTTATATAGTTCTCACGAACTTGATGCACAATGTTCTTTTATTTGCATAATAAAACTTGACCCATTGTGATTAAGATTATGATGTTTGTGGCTTGATGAATGTTTGGGTTGGAAGTTAGCCCATATGTGCTGTCACATGGCTAGCTTTCAACACGCTCTTCATCTCATTTAGTTGATATCATGTGCTTTTGTCTATGGATGCTTATCATGTTGAAATAAATGTGGAAATAAAGTGAGTTTAAATGAGTTTGTGTAAATGGTTAGAGAGACGCCTGGGCCGCTAATCTAAGCCATGCATCATTCATGGTGGAAATTTACTTACATACTATGGTGAACCTTCTGTGATACACCTTGCAATAAAAAACTATTCCAAATGGTAAATAAAAGGGTGTTGAGATTGTTCATTTTGTTTGTTTGTCTTGTCATTTTGATATGGGCTTGTTCCATATCCTGGGACAAGAGGTACCCCAGTTGACGCTCTTGATGATACTATTATGCTTACAATGATATTTAATTGAACTTGTTTTGTTTCCCAAGTTGAGTAACACATGGTGTAAGTACTTGTATTCAAGGGGCATGAGACATTCAACCCATTCTTTATCAAGCACACTACTCATATTTGCTTTCACTTTAACCTTAATCATTCAAGATGCTATGATAGGGGCAATGAGAGCTTGACACCAATGAATACCTTATTGCAATCATTAACTTAAGTAGAAGAGTTTGGAAGTTGGATGAAACTTATGCATGTTTTACCTCTACTCACATATACATCTTTCCAAAGTGTACACCTTTCATATTCAGATTTTTATCTACACTCTATGACCATTGTAGGATGTTCTACTTATCATTATGCATACATGTGTTCCATATTACTTGCTACCATGTTACACTTTGTGAACTATCAATGAACATACTTGTCTTGAATACTTGATATCACTTCATAAACTATTTGCATATTGCTACTCCTTTGAAGAATGAATCACTTGACTATGTGTAGCAATTGTAATCATCTTTGATATTCATTGTTAAGAATTAAATTGCAAAGTCCATGTTAGTTTTATCATCTCCATACTCGAGGACGAGCATGGATTAAGCTTGGGGATGTTGATGCATGTAAAATGCATACATGAACTTTGCACTTTAATTGCTTATATTTAAATCATATTTGCATCATATGGGTTATATTCATGTTTTATAATGATTTTGGGGATAATTCACAGTTTCCCCATTTATTTGGAATTAACTCTGTTTTCCAGAAAACGTCTTTTTTAGTGTTTCAGACTTTCCAGGAGCTTCGGGACTCCAAAAGGGCAAGGTCAGAGAGCACGGTTCAGAATTTTCGAGACGAACGCGATGGGATTAAACTGAAGACCAGAAGCCCAACAGGCTGGGAATTAGAGGGTCCCACGCGGCCTCTGTACCTGGCCGCGTGGGCCTATCTCATTTCCCCCTCGTGGCTCCGATGCCGTCCGTTTCGTCTCCGTGGCTTCGTCTTGACCTAAAACCGACTATAAAAATAGCCCCCGAGGAGTTTCACGAGGAGGCGGCGGAGAAACACAAAACCACGAAACAGAGAGTCAGAAGGCTGCCGCCGGAGAAGATCGGAGGGGGGAAACGCCGCCGGAATCATCTCCGGAGGGCTCCACCCCCCTCCGGCGTGTTCATCATCAACATCTACAGCAAGAACTTATTCACCATCATCACCATGATGAAGGGGGAGTAGTCCACCCCCTGGACTAGGGTTTGTGGTGGTAACTTTTGTATCTCCTCTCTCTCTTGAGCTTTACTAATTAGTACCGTATGAGCTGCTGAACATGATTACGGTCATCTATGTAATACCTTTGTGGTGAATATTGTGGTGTGAGATGATTTTTTATGCATTTACCGTTGTGTTGGAGCTTTTTGTGATTTGTCATACTTTGAAGTATGATGTATGTGGGTACGGGATGGCCGATGTGACACGGCATAGGTATTGAGTGACACAGTACCGCCCAACATCCTTTATCTGGGGGTAAAAAGAAAGAGTATGATGTGGGAGTGAGAGAAACCACGCTAGCCTTACGAGGGGTGACCTAGCAACACAAATGAGTATTTCTTTCAACTATGTGTTTTAGGACATATAGCCATCATAAAAAGCTACCATTAAAACATGACAATTGTGTGTACTTTATCTATAACATGATGATCACCGTAGATGAGAGAGAGAGAGGAGTAAGTGAACCCATGAACCATGTCCATTGTTCCTATAAGAAACACACACTTGAGCTTGTCCTCTTGCTACATAGAGGATTGGGCTTTCTCTCTTTGAGAGCTTTCACTTGCTACTACCTTTGTCTTGTCCTCTTGCAAAGAAGAGGATTGGGACATTTTTTCACCCATCAAATCAACCATCTTGTTCTCTAAACTTGTTTAGTGCATAATCAACTAAAACTTGTGACACTTTAGTTGTAGGGAATAGATAACTTTTCCTTCTTGCTCCTGCGGATCGATACCTTACTTCCACATTGAGAGGTGCTACAGTGATCCCTTGCTCTTGGGGGTTATCAGCACTGCATAATTCAAACAGTTACACACTGCAGCTTGAGACTTAAGAATTCAAGGTATCAAAACGAGATGAAGGATAAGAGGCTTACCCAGGACGTGCTCGTGGATGGCGTTGACCTCATCCAGATGGTTTTCAAGCATTTCCTGAGCTAGCTGGACTGCCTTCGACAGTTGGTCCTGCTCTTTGGCGTTCTTGTTCACCTGGTTGAGGTTGTTGCTCATGGCTTCAAGTTGTCCCGTCAACTTGCTAACCTCGGCGGCATGGGCCAGCTCCCGCTCCTCCAGCTCCTTGGCATTATCTGCCTTCAGCTTTGACACCAATTCAGCAAGATCTGCAGATTCGTTCATCAAAGCTTGCATGTCAGTGGAGTTCTTGAGAATAGCTTGCGCAGTGTTTAGTAATTCTACAAATAAAGAGGAAGACGACTAAAATACTTATCGGAAAAGCAAAAATATGTCGGATGAAAAGAAGGCAAAGAAAAATTTGTCACCTTCATCCTTTTTGCGAGCCTCTTCCAAGCTCGCAATCTGGGCGTCCTTCATCTCCACGTCCTGAAGCAGTTGCTGGCATTCTTTGTTTTTCTTCTCTTGAGCGCAGAACAGCTCAAGATTGGAAGCAAGAATGGCCTGCATACACGAAGACAACACTGCGGTTAGCACTATATAGTCAACGAGACCACTTTGCCGGCTAAAAAATCTTTCAGCCGCCAAAGTGCTCGGGGGCTGCGACTATAGGTTAAGTTACCTCAAGTTGACCGTGGAGGGTCTCGTGGAGTTCATCCATGTGCGTGTACCACTTACGGGTACCTTCGCGCATGGTCCTCAGCGTTCGCCAGGTTGAGAGCTGGGATGGGAGGACGATCCGCCATGGCCAGCCGCCATCTCGTCATCCATCTCTCGCTTCATGGCGATAAAGCGGGCGGCATCATTAGCCAAAGCTTCAGCCGTTCTTAACTTGGCGGCGGGGGCAGTAGGTTTCTTGCCCGCCGCCTTCTCTGCAGCCGCCTCCGCCGCACCGGTTGGCCTCGTGTTGTCGGCCGTATATGTTCCCGGGCAGACGACCACGGGAACGTTGGCGGCAGGTGTGTTTGGTGCGGTGGCGGGAGAGGGTTTTGGTGGCTTGCCTCTGCCAGCTGCTGCCTTCAAGTTGGAGCGAAGCTTGGGCATGAGAGGCTTCGCTCTACAAAAGGAAGGGGTACAGACATGTTAGCAAAACACGTTACAAGAACAGCAAATGGTTAAGTTAACAAAAGCCTAAGCTTACTTACCGTTTCTGGGGAATGTTTTCCCCCAAGATCTCATCTTCCGCCTCAGTGGTGACGGCGGCTTTCTTCTTCTTCTCCAAGTCCTTGGTGGAAGAAGGCCCGCCAGCTTTGCGCTTCCTAGACTTGCTTGCCCCGGCATCATACCAGTTCGGAGCCAAGTCGGCGTCCGTCAACTTCTTCAGCTGAAAAACAAAGCATCGTCAAAGCCCGTGCCTAGTTGGCAAAATACCCAGCAAGGGAAGTTTTGGCGTACCTCTGGGACTGGGTTGTCATGGGTGAACATGGCGACACTTTCAGTCGTCTTCACATGATGGGGCTTGATGAGCTCCCTTAGCCGGTACAACAGCATGTCCTCGCTAAGGACGCTGTTGCCGGCGATGTCCGCCTTGTACTCGCACATCTTCAGTGGGCGATGGCGGAGTGGCATTATCTTCCTTGGCAGCCAGCAAATGACGGTGTCAACTCGTCAAGCACTGGAGCTTCCATCATCTTTGTCAGGAACTCGATCCGCCTAACGGCGATTCGAAGGTCGTCCGACAAGCTGTTGATAGATACCTTTGCTGTCCAGCAAGCTTTGTGGGTTGGCGGACCATTGATGAAGGCGGGAATTCCCTTTGTGAAGCCAGGTGTCAGGATGTCTTTGCAGTAGAAGAAGGTGCTGGTCCAATTCTTTACTGATTCATTATAGGGAATTTTTGGATACCAGTCTGGTTGGCGGCAGTTGAAAGTTATGCTGCCACAAGTTGCTAGCTGGCCGCCAGATATGGTTTGCCGGCGGCACAGAAAGCAGTATTGGAAAAGCTTTATGGAGGCAGCTATACCTAAGTAGCCCTCGCACAGCGCTTGGAAGCCGGCAAGCACTAAGATGCTATTCGACGCTATATTGTGGCTGCAGCCCATAGAAACTGAGTACAGCCAAGAAGAAGGTGGAGAGCGGTCGAGTCATACCGCGAAGGCAGTGCGACGCCAAGATGACTCGCTCGCCAGCTTGAGGATTGGGGACGGTTTAGTTGCCGGGAACCGCCAAGCGCAGTCCGTCTTTGGCGGCACGAAGCCGTCTTCCTCCAGCTCTTCGAGGTACTCCGTCGTTATGCACGACGGCAGCCAGTATCGGGAGCCCAGCTGCATCACCTCCTCCTCCTCCTCCTCAGTCGCGGCTTCGTCGGCGGGAACCTCTGGGTCTGCCGTCGACGTAGTCTCCTCCGTCGGCATGGATGGGAGGGGAAAGTGAGTGGAGGTGGCCGGAGTTGCAGCCACCGGTGTTGAGGAAGGAGGGGCCGATGGTGCGCCGCCCGTGGGAACCACTGGCGCCGCCACCGGCACAAATCCAGGCCCAGCTGCGACTGTCGAAGCCACCGCCGGAAGCCCCGCCACCGTCGTCGCTGTCGTGGGTTTGTCACGTCAGGTGTCATAGATGACTTCGTAGGTGTGGGATTATGCGAGTCAAGCATCTCCGAGCTTGGGATCGCAGGAACAAAGATCAACACAGATTTACCCAGGTTCGGCCCCCTCAATGTGAGGTAAAAGACCTACTTCCTGCCTACCCTAGATTGGTATTGATATGATAATCGAGGTGTTACAATGGAGGCGATCCGATCTGGTACTCGCCGTATGAGCTAGGGTTTGGGCTTGATAGCTTGACCCGCTCTAAGTCCTGCGAGTCCTCTTTATATACACAGAGGCTCGCTAGGTTACAAAAGGAAACTTCCCCATAAGGAATACATCCACAGAGGCCTACTCGGAGACTACTTGGTCTTCACGTCCTCCGGGATATGTCTTCTAGATCTTTCCCTTATGGCGGTTCAATATTGGGCTTGCTCCCAAGTGGGCCTTCGTCCGTGCGAGTAAGTTAAGTCGCACTGGGCCGCGGGTTAATCCAGAAAGTATTCCCCCGACATTAGCCCCCAAGCGTGGCCTGAACTTCATAGTATTTCTTGATCTTGAATGCTTAGGCCGCGCTTTTCCTTGTTTCGCGACTTATAATTGTGCAAGTTTGGCCTTGACTCGCACCTGGAAGATCATCTGACTTCGTGAGCTTGTTAGAGTATCCTGATAGCTTCAGAACTTGATGACGATCTATCTTCAAATTTTTGATGATAATATGATATAGCCCCCAAGGATTGAGAGGATGTTATGTGGTAATCATCTCAATTCTTCTCAGAGAACTCTGAAGGTCATCACCTGTAACTTGATATCATAATAAAACAATTGTTAAGTTACAAGTAATTGTAATTGGTGTTGCCGTACTATAAGCAGTACATCGACCTCTAGTTAGGCCATCTGAATCCTTAAGTGGGCACTCGCGCGACTCAGTATTTCCTAGGAATATGTGTGTTCAGGGTCGAGAGCGGCCATGATAGGCAATCAAGCTCGATTGACGCCACACCCCAGTACTTTGGCCACATAATGCGAGTAGCAATCCAACTTAAGGTAAATTTGATAATTGCCAATAAATCGGCTGTTTCAGGGTAACAAAGACCCCAAGAAACATAATGATATTGCCATGATAGGCTAAGCTATGATAAGCTTTGATTATGATGACACATAAGGTCGCGCCTAGGTGGCAACCGAGTGTTATACATAGGGTTGGATCGCGCGTAGGTGGCGATCCATGGTGATACATGGGGTCGGTCGCGCCTAGGTGGCGACCAGAGATGATACAAAGTTTACGGCCGCGCCTAGGTGGCAGCCGGTTTCTGATACAAGGGTCGATCGCGCCTGGGTGGCGATCAGATGTTGCATAGGTCGCGCCTAGGTGGCGACCAAAGTTGAAGTTCTAGCCCTGAGTGGCTGTGATGATACTCAGCTATAAAGCTGGAAAGGATGATGCTTGGCTCTGATTAGCCTTTTCTTATGTATAGTACGGTCGCAGGTGTGCGACGTTCCAAGGGCGAGGTGCCTCGAGACGATCCTCGAAATCATGGCGTTCGCTGCTTTCTTCCCTTACATCCAGCAGGTAGTACGACCCATTGTTTAGCTTCTTGCTGATGATGTAGGGTCCTTCCCATGGAGAGGACAGCTTATGCATTCCCTTGTGATCTTGTTTAAGTCGCAGTACTAGGTCGCCTTCTTGAAAGGTGCGGGTTTTGATGCGTCTGGCATGATAGCGTCGCAAGTCTTGTTGATATACTGCTGACCTTGATGCTGCCAAGTCTCTAACCTCTTCTAATGTGTCCACCGAGTCTTGCCGAGCTATCTCATTATCTGTCTCGATGTAAGCCGCAACTCTTGGTGAATCATGTATGATATCGCTGGGCATGACTGCTTCTGCTCCATAGACCATGAAATATGGTGTAAATCCTGTGGATCTGTTAGGGGTTGTTCTCAAGCTCCACAGTACTGCTGGCAGTTCTTCCACCCAACATCCTGGAGATGCTTCGACCTTTTCAATAAGGCGCGGCTTAATTCCATGGAGAATTTCCTGGTTAGCTCGCTCAGCTTGTCCATTGCTCTGCGGGTGTGCTACTGACGTGAGGTCCAATCTTATCCCATTGTCTGCGCAAAATATCTGTGTAGCCCCTTCAGAGGTGTTGCTCCCATTGTCTGTAATGATACTATGGGGGTAACCGAAGCGGAATATGACCTTCTTCAAGAACTTGACTGCTGTTTCAGCCTCGCAATCTCCCACAGGTTCTGCTTCTATCCACTTTGTGAATTTGTCCACCATGACTAAGAGGTGAGTTTTTCCGTTTGAAGACCGTCTGAAAGGCCCTACCATGTCAAAACCCCATACGGCAAAAGGCCATGTGATGGGTATTGTGCGAAGTGCTTGGGCTGGCATATGATCTTGCCTAGCGTATCTTTGACATCCATCGCACACTCTGACAATTTGCTCTGCGTCTGCTAATGCTGTTAACCAGAAGAATCCATGTCGGAACGCCTTTGCCACCAAAGATCTTGACGAAGCATGATGGCCACAATCGCCTGAATGAATTTCGTGCAAGATTTTTCGTCCCTCTTCTGGTGAGACACATCTTTGGAATGCTCCTGATACGCTGCGCTTGTATAATTCGTTGTTGATGATTGTATAGGCCTTTGATCGTCGTATGATTTTGCGCGCCTCAATTTCATCGTCCGGCAGCACTCCGCGACTTAAATATGCCATGTATGGCTCTGTCCATCCTGGCTGTTCATGCAGGGCTGCGACTAAAGTTGAATCATCCTCTGGCTCTGCAATGTCAATCTCTGCTGGAGGTTTGACTGATGGATTGTGCAGTTCATCCAGGAAAACATTGGGTGGGACTGACTGTCTGTTGGATCCAAGCCGAGACAGGGCATCCGCAGCTTCATTTTGTCTCCGATCAATATGTTCAACTTGGTATCCAGTGAAATGTCCAGCAATTCTGTCCACCTCTCTCCTATATGCAGCCATGTTCGCATCCTTGCTGTCCCACGTTCCGGAGACCTGCTGTGCCACCAAGTCTGAATCGCCAAAACAGCGTATGCGACTGATGTTCATCTCCTTTGCTATACGTAGACCATGAAGCAGTGCCTCGTACTCCGCCACGTTATTTGTGCAGTTGAAGTGTATCTGTAACACATACCGCAGCTTGTCTCCCTTGGGAGATGTCAGAACAACTCCAGCCCCCGAGCCTTGCAACTGTCTTGACCCATCAAAATGCATGGTCCAGTATTTGGTTTCTGCCATGCTAGGAGCAACTTGGATTTCTGTCCAATCGTTAATAAAATCTGCAAGGGCTTGCGACTTAATTGATGTGCGCGGCTCGTAACTGATGTGATGTGGTCCCAACTCGATCGCCCACTTAGCGACTCTTCCAGTAGCTTCTCGATTACGAATGATATCTGCCAATGGTGCTGAACTCACCACAGTTATTGGATGCTCTTGGAAGTAGTGCTTCAGCTTGCGACTCGCCATGAACACTCCAAACACCAACTTCTGCCACTGTGGGTAACGCTGTTTGGAAGCTGTGAGGACTTCGCTCACGTAGTATACTGGTCTCTGGACAGGGTATTCCTTTCCGTTTCTTGTCTCTCCACAACCATGACAGCACTCACAGCGCGGGAATTTGCCGCTATGTATAGTAGCATTGGCTCTTTATCTTTTGGAGCCGCCAGAACTGGAGCATTTGTCAATTGATGTTTCAAGGCTGTCAGAGCTTCGTCGGCCTCTGCGTCCCAAACGAAGGTGTCTGATTTTTTCAACAGTCTGTACAAAGGTAGTGCTTTCTCTCCCAATCTTGATATAAAGCGACTCAAAGCTGCTACGCAACCAGTAAGCCGCTGTACATCTTTTATCTTTTCTGGCTTTTGGAGATCCATCACGGCCTTTATCTTGTCAGGATTGGCCTCAATGCCTCTTTCTGATACTATGAATCCCAATAGCTTTCCTGCTGGTACTCCGAAAACGCACTTTGTGGGGTTGAGCTTCATGTTGTATTTTCTGAGATTTGTGAATGTCTCTGCCAGATCACCAATAAGATCCTGGCTAACTTGCGATTTAATCACAATATCATCCACGTAGGCATGAACGTTGCGACCTATTTGCTCATGTAGGCAATTCTGAATGCATCTTTGGTAAGTCGCACCTGCGTTCTTCAACCCAAAGGGCATGCTGACGTAACAAAAAGCTCCGAAGGGTGTGATGAAGGACGTCTTTTCTTGGTCCTCCCTCTTCATCTTGATTTGATGGTAGCCTGAATAGGCGTCCAAAAAGCATAACAGCTCGCACCCAGCAGTTGAATCAATTACTTGGTCGATTCGGCAAAGCAAATGGATCCTTTGGACAAGCTTTGTTAAGACTGGTGTAATCAACGCACATTCGCCACGTACCGTTCTTTTTCATAACCAATACTGGATTTGCCACCCATTCCGGATGGTATACCTCTGTGATGAATCCTGCAGCCAGCAAGCGAGCTATTTCCTCTCCTATTGCCTTTCTCCTGTCATCATGAAAACGCCGTAGTGGCTGCTTCACTGGTTTAGCCGCAGGGTTCACTTTGAGGCTATGTTCTGCTAATTCTCTTGGTACCCCTGGCATATCTGACGGCTTCCATGCGAAGATGTCTTTATTTTCCTGGAGAAAAGCGACGAGGGCCTTCTCCTGCTCTTCTTCCATGTGTGCTCCAATGCTAGTTTGCTTGGATGAGTCGCCAGGAACAAGATTTATCTGCTTAGTGTCCTGGGCCGCTTTGAATTTCATTGGTGGCTCGGCAGATGGCGTGGTAACCACACTCATATCGTTTGGGTCCACCTGCGACTTATAACCTTTTAGTTCTTCCGCGGCACAGGCGGATTCTGCGAAAGCCGCATCTCCTTTCTCACATTCTATTGCTTTTTCTCTATCTCCGTACACTGTGATGACCCCTTTTGGTCCTGGTATCTTCAACTGTAGGTACACGTAGCATGGCCTGGCCATAAACTTAGCAAAGGCCGTTCTTCCAAACAAGGCGTGATATGGGCTTTGGAATTTTACCACTTCGAAGCTTAGGAATTCACTTCTAAAGTTCTCTTCTGTTCCAAAAGTTACCCCTAGGGTTATTTTCCCCACTGGCCGTGCGGACCTTCCTGGGACAATGCCGTGAAATACTGTTGACGTGGGCTGCAGGCTGGAATCCTTGAGTCCTAGACGCTGGAAAGTATCGTAGTACAAGATATTAATGCTGCTTCCTCCATCCATAAGCACTTTGGTCAGCTTGTATCCTGCAACGTATGGTGCCACAACCAGTGCCAACTTGCCAGGTTCCCGTACCTGTGGCGGGTGGTCGTCGCGACTCCAGGTTACCGCGTATTCTGACCACCTTAACCAAGCGGGTGTTGTGGTATCACGGCGTTCACCTGCTGACTTCTCCGGCTCAATTTCTCTTCTCTTTTGGAGGTATCGATAACTATTGTGTGATACTGCCCCGTCTGCCTGGGGTTACTCGCGCCGTGCTGCCCAATATTTGTGTTATGAGCCGCACTAGGGTTTCCTTCATGGGAATTCCCCCCGTTGTGTTGGCTCTCTTCTTTCCACTTTTTGTAATAATGGCATTGCGCCTTGGTATGGTCCGCTGGCCGTCCATCACCTGTCGCATGAAGGTCGCATGGCCGGTTGAAAACTTCTTGCATATTGATTGGACGGGAGCCGTATCCTCGACCCCTTCCACGCTGGCCTCTGAATCCTCCACGCGTATTGGCGACGAGCCCTGAGTGACCATCTTCGCTTTTGCGTTTGTTTTGACTCGTGTTGTTGTGGCTCGTTTGCTGCTGCTGGGGCTTGTTGGAGTTTTTCTTTCCTTTTGCAGCAACCTCCTCTTCTTCTCCGTCTGACGCGTCTCTGGTTTTATCTGAGCTGGCATATTTGTTAGCCGCAGCCATCACCTCGCTGAGGCTCTTGACTTTATCCTTCATGCGACCCAGCTTATGAATCAGCGGCTCAAACTTGCAGTTTTTCTCCATCACCAGGACGGCTGAGCTTGGTGGTATATTATCTGAGGAGTGTATTATTTCTGCCACCCTTTTCATCCAATGGCGACTTGACTCGCCTTCCTTCTGGACACAACGCTCTAAATCTTCTATATTGCAGAGTCGCTTGCAAGTTCCTTGGAAGTTCTTAATGAAGGCATCCTTCAGTTCCTCCCAAGTATTTATAGAGTTGGGAGGCAAATTTTGCAGCCATATGTGCGCTGCTCCTTCTAGCATCATGTTTAGGTAGCGTGCGCAGATCTCTTCAGATGCGTTTAGGATGCTCATGCCCATCTCGTAATTGTTGAGCCAAGTGGTTGGATCCATGCTGGCGTTATAGTTTGCCACCTTGCGTGGCCCTTTGAAATCTTCAGGAAAAGGTTCCGATCTGATCCTCTCAGTGAAACACGCCGGTCCCTTGAGTCGCGAGGACAGGGCTGTGGGCGCGCCTGCGGGGTTATCTGCGGGCCGCTTTTGCATCAATGGGCATTCGCCTGCGCTTCTGCGACTTGCTCCTGCTGCCTCTGTGCGACTCCTGACACGTCCTCTGGTGGCCTGCTCTGGACGCTTCTTTCTGCTGTAATCCTGTGATTGGCTGGTACGAGGGGCAGCTGTGCTTCGGCTTCCGCCCTATTGGCTTGTTGCAGGACTGCCGTACTTAGCATCTGAATCGCGCGCCGCGCCTCAGCATTGACCGGGTCATCGCCTGTTGGTACCATCTGAGTCAAGATATTAGCCGCAGCATACATATTATCGACAGGGTTCTGGTAATGGCCCTGTGGGGTGTGAAACCTCCTTGGTTGTTGCTGGGTCTCTTGATTTGTTGGTACCCTTCCTTCCGCAGTCGTCTGGATTCCCGTCCCGCGGCTGGAGTGAGCGGGATTTCCACTGTTGGTTGAGTCGCGCGCAGCTGTGTTTGCGGGTCAACCTGTTGTTGAGTCGCAGCCAGCGCGGCTACTCTCTGCCGCTCCTGTTGGATTCCTTGGTTTATCTGATCGAGCCTGCGGCGCTCTTCTTCCATCCTTCGAACCTCATACAGGAGCTCGGCCCTGGCGGCCTCAATTTCTGTTGCACGGAGGGCGGCGTTCGTGGCTGACACAGGGACAAGAAGTGGGTTGCTTGGGGGTGCCGATGCCTCGGTTTCTCCAGCAGTTCCTGATGCACCTGCTCCTCCGGCCATGTAAACCGCGACTTGTGCCATCTCTTGATCTGGTGATGATGTGATTTCTGGTGGGTAACCCCAGCAACTTTCTTCAAAGGCAGGTATGATGGACCCAAACTCTTGCGAGTCCATGCTTTCCACGGATTCTTCCCCGTCATCGGCGACTTCTTCTACTGAATCGCCTTCCTGGACCGATCTAACGGACCTGCCACCGATGAAGCCGACGAAGACGTTGATGGATCCGAACGGGATGACGTGGCCGGTCTCCAAATAATCTGCTTCCGGCCCCCAGCTTGAATCGTCGATGAGGGGTGTGCCATTGACCGTGATGATACGGCCAACAACAAGATCTTCAGCTCCCTTCATGGATCCTGCGCGGAACGTGACGCTCTTGACCGCAGGCCCCACGGTGGGCGCCAACTGTCGTGGGTTTGTCACGTCAGGTGTCATAGATGACTTCGTAGGTGTGGGATTATGCGAGTCAAGCATCTCCGAGCTTGGGATCGCAGGAACAAAGATCAACACAGATTTACCCAGGTTCGGCCCCCTCAATGTGAGGTAAAAGACCTACTTCCTGCCTACCCTAGATTGGTATTGATATGATAATCGAGGTGTTACAATGGAGGCGATCCGATCTGGTACTCGCCGTATGAGCTAGGGTTTAGGGCTTGATAGCTTGACCCGCTCTAAGTCCTGCGAGTCCTCTTTATATACACAGAGGCTCGCTAGGTTACAAAAGGAAACTTCCCCATAAGGAATACATCCACAGAGGCCTACTCGGAGACTACTTGGTCTTCACGTCCTCCGGGATATGTCTTCTAGATCTTTCCCCTTATGGCGGTTCAATATTGGGCTTGCTCCCAAGTGGGCCTTCGTCCGTGCGAGTAAGTTAAGTCGCACTGGGCCGCGGGTTAACCCAGAAAGTATTCCCCCGACAGTCGCCACTTGCTCGCCTGAGCTCGCCATCAGCTAGGTGCTGCGCCGCTTGGGTGTGCTCGCCGGAGTTGGAGGTGGAGAGATGCTCGAGGAGAGGAAGCGGCAGTGGTGGATGCGAATGGGGAAGAAACTCCTCCCCGTAGTGCCCGATGGGTATTTATCCTTTCGCGCCGAGATTCGTGCGCGGGATTGACGGGACACACGATCTCCACCACGTGCGCACGATTTGCACGTCGTGGCAACGGTGTCTGCGGCCGTCTCCTCAATTCCTGTGCGTCGTGGGAGAGCAATCATGACGCATGCCCAGTTCAAATTGTCGTGGACTGCATGACGTCATCCGTCAATGTTTGACGGGACCGGTCAAATGACAAGACTGGTGCCGGGAAGATTCCTAACTACGGTCAGGCCGTCTTTCCCATGATGACGGCAAATCATCCGACTACTTTAGACGGATCGCCGCTTACTTCAACTTTGGAATGCTTCAATCTCTTCATCCACCTACAAGACAAGACGGACATCGCCGACAAAAGAAGACGGCGCCTGAAGAACTCGAACCCTTCCAGGGGCTAATGTTGGGGATATACCAACTAGGGGTATCACCAGCATGGATCAATCCGGCTAGTCCAGGGTGGCCCGCAGTGGTGGTGAAGGCTTTGCCTGCCGGGCGGCCCAGATAGCTGACGACCAAGGAAGACGGATGCCGGCAAGGAGGAGGCCCAAGACCGAAGCCCATGAAGCCATCAAGCCCAAGGCGGAAGGCGGTAGACTTGACGGATAGGTTTAGGACTCTGTATACTTGCCAGATACGTAATCACCTTGTAACCTTAGGTCCGGCCGCCTATATAAGCCGGACGACGGGAAGCCTTTAGGGCATACTCTCATACTTTGACACATCCCATAGCTCATTGTAACCTGTAACACGGCGATCTGTCTTATAGTGAGTTATAGCAGCACGTAGGGCTCCGCCACCGCCGTGGAGCCTGAAGCTGGGTAAACTGCCGTGTACAATCCCGACCTCGACGACGTCCACCTTTTTGCCCCACGTTCACCCTCGGCTAGCAGGACCCTGTCTCCTATTTCAGATGCCGATACGACGACAGAGGAGGCGCCGATCATGGCTGATGTTTGTGTCCTGTTAACAAAACCGAGCTGCTTACAAATTAGAAAGCATATGTATATATGTACCTACTGTTTAACAAGTGTAAATGAAAGCCTATTTCTATGCGGCGACTACTTAGCTTAAACCTAAGACTGATTGGTACTATTTGTATAAATGCCTTGCTTATTGGCTATCTGAATATTGAGATAATTTAGTCCTGCTATTGGTAGGACAGTGAGTAGACCCGCATTTGTGTTTTACTATTGAATAGCTGACTGTACTCGATGCTCTTGGTTTTGTTAGGAGGACACATACAAGTGCAAATACATTGAGCACTTAGCTGAACTTGAAACTGAATAGTAGTTTTTTTCTGGGATATATGCCTTGCTTCTTGGTTATCTAAATAAGGAGATAGTTTTAGTTATGCTATTGTAGGACATGGAGTAGAGCTGTATTTGTGTTTTTTCCCTTGAATAGTTGACTGTACTTGATGCTCTTCTCATCTTTCTTTGTCATTTCTAATGGTGGCTTCTTATGGAGATGCACAAATATTCATCAAAGTAGGGGATGTAATCAAATATTGCAAATATATCGCTTTTTGGGCATCGTGCCCGTGGGCATTCTACCAAACAGGTTGTGGTCGTCCAGGCCACTGCCAGTCTGGAGCGTTTGTTGGGGGGGATTATAACCCGGTAGGCTCATGAAGAGGGAAGCATGACCCGCCAGGCAGGAGGCCCCGCCAGGCCAGCTAACCATCAGCATGGGCTAGGTTACATTGATGGGCGGAGAGCTTGTCGGTAACCCGGACTATACAAGGAAGGTTCCAGAAGACCCGGAGGCAGTACGCGTCACGGAGTCCAAGACTTGGAGGACACGAAGAGCTAGAAGAGATAGAATAGGACTCCGACTACGGGTAGAACCCTGCCTTACCTTGTAAAGGACCAGGAGACCCGTATGTCTTTATAAGCCGGCTCCTAGGTCATAGAGAGATAAGCCTAATAAGATAGACAGAATAGAGAGAGCTCAGGAGATAGAGCTCCCACGCCGGAGTCATCTAAACTCCGGCGACCATCGCCATTGGCGAACCATGTAATCTATTATCATATAGTGATTTATAGCAGGACGTAGGGATCCTCCATCGAGGGGACCTGAACCTGGGTAAATCCTGTGTCTCCGTTAGCCCTGACGTACAACATAGTCGACCGTCAGTGGTTTGTCTTGTACCACTGTGGGCGTACCACTGACTTGTACCACTGACGGACGTCTGTGTTGTGCGTGAGTTGTACCGTTAGCATCGACAAGCAGCGCTATGGCACGTCAGTGGTAACTTTTTTTTTTGTTCTTTTTTTTTTTTGCGAAACACAGTACAATGCAGACGCTCACGTGCACACACTCACCCCTATGAACGTACACACGCACACCCTACCCCTATGAGCACCTCCAAAAGACTGAGCCGGCGGTCTGGTCTTGAGATTGACGAAGTCAACACAGGCGCCTCGCTGTCGACGGGAACGTCGCCTCCCACTGAAAAATATTCCGCCTAAATGAGAAATACCAATGTCAAATCCAGGATTTGAACTCTGCTGGGCTGGGGGTGCAACCACCCTCCTAACCATCTTGCCACAGGCAAGTTCTCCTTTGTTCCCTGTTTCTTTTTCTTCTCTTTTTTATTTTAATCTGTTTTTTTCTTTTTGCTTTCCTATTTTATGTTCATTTGTTTTCCCAATTCTTTTGTTGTTTTTCATATAATAAGTGCGTCATCAAATATATTAGTGTTGATCAATACAAGTATATATATATATATATATATATATATATAGTTATATAAAAGAGACCGAGATACACACATATGCATACATAGTTTCTCGGGATTTGACAATCTTCTTGCCTTTTTTTGTCACTGTTGAATAATTTAGCCCCATATCGTGACTTGTTCTTTTGAACGGAAGACCACCTGACCTAGAGTGTGGTCCCTGCTTCTTCTCGTGGTATTTTTGCCTCGTCGTCTTGATCTTCTATATTTTTGGGTCGTCGTGTACATGTCGAAGTATTCCTCTCATTGGCGACTCCCCTCCATTCCGACGATGTTCCTTTTGCCTCTCGTAATCCATCTGACACGGAACATCGACACCTTCTTTCCAGAGTAGTTAATAAGCTCCCTGATCTACTCAATCCTTCCGTAGTATTTTATGCATCATCCGGCGCGCACCTTTATCACCGGCCGATGTAGGATTCCATCGTTACCCAATATGAATAAACATTTCGGCAAAACTTTGGCAACTCATTTTCATTTCATACACACTACAACATTTCACATATATGTATCATCCGGCAAAATTGCATCATCTCTCCCGCAAGTACACATGCACATGATCCATCAAAATTTCACAAATTTTCGAATTTCACAAAATTTGAAATTTTCACATTTCACAAAAATTGTGAAATTTCCCAATTTCACAAAATTTAAAATTTTCACATTTCACAAAATTTGTGAAATTTTCGAATTTCATCACAAATTAGAAATCAAAATTTGAAATTTTCACATTTCACAAAAGTTGTGAAATTTTCGAATTTCACGAAATTTGAAATCTTCACATTCGAATTATCTCAAAATTTGAAATTTTCAAATTTGAAATTCACCAATTGCCAAATTAAATGGCACTGACGTACCGCGTGAGAGCACATTAACGCTAAGAGGGGCCCACCTGAGCCAAACGACCAACGGCGTATGTCAGTTGTGTGGAAATTACCACTGACGTTCGGGCACAGCGTACAACAGGGCTACGTAGGGCCCACGTATGTGACCGTGTCCGCAGACACCATTGACCTACGGTGGAGGATGTACGTCAGCGGTATGAAAGTACCAATGACGTACAGTTTTTGTGTGCGTCAGTGCTAGTTACCAATGACGTACGCCCAGTTTTGCCCGTCAGGAATGACAAAACGGTTATAAGCTTTTTCCTACTAGTGTCTCCTTGACGGGAAGAGCCATGAGTGGTGTTGCCTTGTTGACATCATCCATCGGAACAGTCGACTTATCCCCGAAAATTGACTTGGAAAACTTTGCCGCCCGATACTTCAAATCCTCTTGCAAATTCTCAAGGTTCTTCTGAATTGCACGCAACTCGTTCCTCTCAGCTGTCCTAGACTCATGTCGCAGGGTAGGCTGTGGCGAACGGATCTTCTCAACACAATCAGAAGTAGCCGTAGAAGAACTCTGTCGTCTCGGCAAAAATCCTCGTCGCGGTGGAGTAGCCGTAGGACTATCCCGCGGCAAAAAATAGTCTCCTGGACATGCTGTGGGATAAACAAGAATAGAACGCTCAGAATCTTGACACGAACGCTCAGAATCAGCACCTAACCCACGTCGTGACGGTCTACAATCCGCACGGTAGTCCGAAAGACAGCTCATTGTTTGCCAAATACACCCAACTGCCAACAATCCAATCAAATGTGTCTTTCCCTTTTTACGTACGCAGCCCAAGATCCCACGTGAATAGGAATGCAAAACGGATCTTTTCCTTTCCTTCACGTACAGGCACAAGGTAAGAACAGATCGCACAATCTGCTCGCTCTTTTTTTTTTAACTTCCGCTGCAAACGGATCCAAGCCACTCCTCCGATCGTAACAAACCAGGATCCATGACCTCAAGACGTAGCGATGGAAAGGCAACGAAGTACGAACTCGGCGGCGGCGGAACTCCTTCACGGTCCAGCGGCCGAATCATCCCAGCAGAAACAACCAAACGCAACAGATCAACCTCTCCAGCAGATCAACTAGTCGATCAATTAGCAAGAACTCGCCGTGAGTAACCCAGAAATCTGATACCACATGATAAGGATCAACTATATGATCTATAGGTTTTTGCCCAATCTTTCACGGCGAATCAACAGATAGCAAATCTTACAATCACACGATGGACGAAGAGGAACAAATCTAGCAAGCAACATGATGATGATCAACACGCCTCAAACCTCAGCCTGATAATTCTTGATGCACACAAGAACATTCACGCAATCTTTACTAGTTGTATACCCGTGCGTTGCTACGGTCGCTAGAATTTATTTCCTCCCCGACACACATTTGATTAAGTAACAGATTTGATAAAGTATTTATCTGGATTTTTGGTGAATTTCTATAGACATCTAAATTTATTAAAAAAAATCAAGCTGGTAAAAGAAAATCATGATATTTGTTGAGAATATTCTTATAACAATTCTGAATCACGAATTTTCTGGACAGCATATCATTGGTAAAATAAATTGAGTTATATTAGAAAATCATGACGGAAGAAAGATATTGCTAAAAAAACACCCGCTATGGAACCGATCTATTTTTATGATAAGACACCAAGTGCTTCAATTTACACAATTCCTACCAAATAATAACTGTCAAAACGGGAGAGGAGATATACAATACGGAAGATTAGTATGCACTGTTGTTACACAAAATAATCACACGACTCATTTCTGTTAAAATGCTTTGACATGTACACTCCTTCAATTTTGAACCATGCATCAGTATACACTATTTGCCATTGTACCCATTTAAGGAACAATCAAAAATATGATGTTAGCTCCAACAAGATTTCTTTAGAGGATGACATATATTGCTGGCCTATAAAAAATACAATGATAAGTTCTAATATAAAGGCATAGGAGAGATGAAGATTACAGTGTGATACATCAAAGGGGCCATCTATTATACAAGCTTCAGGATGAAATATCTAGCATATCCAAACAGAATGGTGCAAGGGCAAGGGAATTATTGCCTTAGTCGCTCTCCGAGCCACCTAGTGAGTGCACTTGCAGTTGGTACCTTGACAAGCTCTAGCTGACAAATTTTTCTTTAGAAGCACTGCAGTAATATGAATTCCTAGATCAGGAAACATTAGGCATCATATGTCGAAGTGCTATAATAAAGCTGCATAATTGTGCAAGAATAACTCACAAGATTAGAGTAAATTACCACATCTTCCATTTTTGTGATTTTGTACAATCATCCTAACTTTTACACTGCATCTTTCCAACCTACTTTATACTATGACAATATTTCATCACATGTTTCAAGTGACATGAACAATAAGAAGAAAAAAAAAACTAAAATCACTACAAGCTTTCAATAGTTTGATAAGCCATGTTTAGCAAGTCAGAAAGTGGTAGAGATAATGATACCGTATGTTGCTCCATGACAATAATTTGTTTTTTACAAACATAACATGAGGTTCACATAAACACAATTGCGTACAGAGTCAACTTATCCAGGAGGCTACTATGAGAAAGAGGAACATCTCTTGCCTACAATAGAGGATCAATAGCATACTATTAATTTGTTCCTGTCCCTGAATTTTGCACCATAATTCTTGTGTTGCGTCTTCCCACTGACAATCGGCATGAGCCACTCTCGTTGACCACAATATAGTGTAAAAAACAATTATGGGAAAATAGACAGACAATCTAGGAGTTATAAAACAGCTACTCTGCAAGTTATGAAACAACTACTCTGCAAGTAGAGATTTATTTTGTGGCATTACTTGAAACTTAAGTAAGAGTGAAGGAGTTGTTTCATAAACTTGGTATGGTGCCTGTTACTTAAAACTTAAGTGAAGGAGTTCTTGACATTCACCAGATGGCACATTAATTTTTATCTTAATAGCACAAAAACAAATATGTTCGAGGTAAATGGGAGTATGTTACTTAGGATAAACGAGTGATTTCCTGCTGCAAGATTATGAATCAAATGGACATAACTAAGTTACTCTTACCTCCTCGGTTTTGTATGGAATCAAACCATGACCCATTACTCTTCTGCAAGGAATAAATTGTAACAAGGGAAAATCAATCAATAATCACACAAACCAGCTGAAATTTTTATAAGCCAAATTCAGAACAAAACTATTTTGTTCTCACAGTGGACACATTCGAGCACAAAAACATAAAGTGCAGAGTACCTACCAACTTCGAAATTGTCACAAGGCTGAAATGGACAAAGCAATCCATTGTCATCTCCCAACTAACTAATTGGTCATGATCGGACATGCATAATAATTTTGGCAAGTACCTTGATTGCAGAAGGATTACCAATGGCTAGATATATATCCACCTCTTCAATATTTATTAGGGGCCTAAGTACTCAAGTCAGCAGTCAACTGCATGATCATTTCATCCAATTATAGGAGAACCGTAAGCAAAAGAAAGAGAAATTAAGCTTTCCTCCTCGCAAGTGGTAGAGGGGATGGCTATTGGCTTGGTAGCCATCATCGTCAGTAAGCTACCTTGGCGGTTGGAGCTGCACATGAGCTGAGCACGACATACTCGTCTTCTTTATCCCATCGCCGCCACCTCATGTCAATGAAGAACCTTGTGACACCTAGAAGACACACCACACACCTAAGCCCTGCTAAACAGGCCATCTCCAAAGTAATCAGAATAAAATGCTGCAGCAATGGATTCCGATCTAAGACAAAGATCGCACGAAATTTCGTGGAATCTGCTTTCGAATTCAGGAGCACAAATCTGCCAGAGGCGAGGCGTACCTTAGGAAGCAAGGGCTCTCCCGTACCGAGATGTGGTCCTTCAAGCTGATGCTTCTCGGTGACTGCGGGGGTGGAGGGTGTCGGTGCAGAGACGACCCCAGGACGCGACGGGCGTACGTGTACGCCCCGACAGCCCCAAGACGTCGTCCGGCAGCGACGCTGAGATCGGCGTCACCTTCAACAGCCGCAGCGGCCCGTCCGCCCCGCACTTTCTCCGCCTCCCCTTCTTGCAATTCCCCTCCCCTCTCCTAGCAGTGACGCCGAGATCGGCGTCGCCTTCAACGGCCATAGCGGCCCCGTCCGCCCCGCACTTCCTCCGCCTCTTCGTCTTGGACTTCGCCTCCCATCTCCCAGCAAAGGGACGATGGGTCGTGCGGCGCGGCGACGAACGGACCGACGGAGCGGCGGCCTAGCGATGGGGATCGTGGACATGCAGGGAGAGCGACGTGCGCTATGGTTTTCTTAATGGGCCAGGGCCCGGACAGGTTAGCGATAGCGAGGGTCGATCGACGAAGAGATTCATCGGGAAGGGAGTGCATCGGGAAGGGAGTGGTTCGCTCGGTTACACGAACCACCAAATCCTATATCCTATTTAATAGTAAAGATTAAATATGGATAAAACAGCGGCGCCGTCCCTGGAGGGATGCTTCACCCCGAGACACAACTCAATGTCTAAACTCTCAAAATTCTGAATTCCCTAAAACTTAGCCGCCGGCCTCCTTATATAGGCAGCCATAAAACTAGTCGGTTGGACAGGCCCAAACCGAAACACGCAAAAATAAAACCTACGTGGCCCATAACATGGCCTGGAATAATAATAATAATAAACTGGAACCGAACATGGCACGCCTATAACTTGTGGAGTCCTAAAATTGGGCTTCCCCTCCTCCTTCATGGGAACAATAGAAGGCATTGGGATGCCCTCATCACGAGGACTGAAATGAGAAAGGAAGGAGTTCGGCAAGACGACTTCGGTTCACACGTGAAAGTGCTTCGAAAGGTGTCAGCAGTTGCGCGGAGCCGGAGCCGGCATGTTCGCCCGCTGGGACGAGTGTTCGCCCACTTCAGAATCTTCGACTTTAGAGAGAAATCTGTGTCCGCCCCAGCAAGAAAACGTATGCGCGTGAGCGCAACGGCTTTCGCGCTCATCCCTTGCTTCAAAACTACAGGTTTTAGCCCTCCGTTTGCTGGTCGCCAAAGACGAGAGCTTCGCCTTTGGAATCGCCAGTAGCGTAGGGCGACCGGGCCAGCCGAGCCCCTCTGAATTAGTTCATCGAATGTTAGCAAGAACGGTATCATACTTTCTAAACTGGAGACCTGCATGCGCCCCTCGGAACTGAATTTTGAGAGGTTACAGGTGGGCGAGGGTTGTGAATCTCCCCTTCAATCTTCGAGACAATAAGTGGTGCAAATCAATTGCCAAGCAGATTGACAAAGATGCATCTAACGTGTAATTCGATCATGCCGGTGGCTCTCTAAGGGCAAGAGCTTCTTTGCATGTGAACAACCATGGAGGATGTGGGTTCTTATTGATTCGGCAAAGAAGTATAGTACAAACATGTACGAGGTCCAATGTGTGTCACCCGAGCTCGAGCGGTTTTTGAATAAAAACAAAAATGGCGGTTTGAAGTTTTGCAAACGGCGGCAGCTAGCGGGGAGTTAACGAGCACTCAAAAAACAGTCATGTGGATATGTATAACTGTTTCATATACTTGTGCAAAGTTTCAGTAGAAAGCATGTTTTACTTTAGACTACGGAAAAAACAAATTTGCCTGTATAAAGGAATAAGAAACTCTTATCTTAGCACAAAATTTGTCTTTTTTGTGTAGATCAGAGTACAACATATTTAAAAATTGTGGCGTGAGTACTCTATGCGTATATGTGGTTGTATATATATTTTTAATATTTTAGATATACATAAATACTATTTTCTAAAAAAAACTAAAAATGAGCAAGTGGCCCAAGACACTTTGTTTCTCGTGTGTCCCATTTGGATACGTGGTTGTATAAGGCATCCAAGCGCTAACATAGACGCTTCTTGATCAAAGGTTTGCATATAAGCGCCGATAGCTTGGTAGCCAAATTTGTACTAATTTCTTAGATGTTGGATTATTAGTTATGCGTTTTATCATAAAAAACTACTGGGAATTAAGCAAAATGGTTAGGATTTAATCGCTAGCGTCTATCCATTAGCGCCCCATTGTAAATGCTCTAAGGATATGTACAATTCAAGGTGCTTAGCTAGATTCTTATGAATTAGAATCAAGTTTTTTTCATAAACATCAAAACTTATTCATATATGAAAGAGCCCTAATAATCATTTATCTAGTATAAATAAACACTAATAGTTAGTCGAAAACCATTCATTTTTCTAAGCACACGTATAAACATTTTGCATTGTACATGTCCTAACCGTCTTTTTTTTATAAAAAAAGGGTTGCGGTTTTGTTGTAGCGGCCGCGGGCGCCGCCGATAGTGGTGCCGCCGCCAAAACAGCCGAGACGAGCGCACCCACACACACAAGGGGAAAAAGGAAAGAAATACGGAAAAACCGAAGCGACGACCCGGGCCGGAGGCGGAGCCCCCAAGTGGCCCAAGACAGAGAGCCATGTCCGCGTCCTCCCCTCCTCCGGCCGACGCGGCGCCCGCGATGGCCGCGGGGGCGGAGCCGGAGCCCGCGCCCGTCGTGTTCTACTGCTACGAGTGCGACGCCACCGTTTCGCTCCCCGCTCCGCCCGCCACGCCCTCGCGGCTCCTGCTCTGCCCCCGCTGCCGCAGCGACTTCCTCGAGGAGAACCCTAACCCATCGACCTCGTCCCCTCCACCCCCGCCTCCACCGCCACCGGGGTTCCTCTCCGACTCATCCTCCGAGGAGCCCGATGATCTCGACCTCGGGATTGACCACACCGCCGCGCGGGCCTACCTCAGCCGCCTCGTCCGCCGCCTCTACGACGATCCCACCTCCGTGGCCACCGCCGCGGCCGCTGCGGTATCCGTGCTCCGGCAGCAGGGACACACCGGTGGACAGGGACAACCCCCGGCGCCGGCCTCGTCAATCGCCGCCGTGCCGACGGTCGAGGTGTCCGAGCCTGCCGCGGTCTGCGCCATCTGCAAGGACGACCTCCCCCTCGCTGCCGCCGCGCGGAGGCTCCCCTGTGGTCACCTCTACCACTCTGCCTGTATCGTGCAGTGGCTGGAGATGCACAATTCCTGCCCTGTCTGCCGCTCCTGCCTCCCCTCCACCGATCTCGAGGAGGTGGAACCGACGGAGCCGGATCAAACGCCTACCCAGATCACGATCCGGTTCACTACCAACCGCCGCCGCACCCGTAGAAATAGTGATGCAGCGGCTCCGGTTGCGACGTCGCCTACTCAGCTCGCGCAGGCGATGACCGGGGAAGGAGGTGCTGGACCCGCGAATAGTGCAGAAACTGTATCGTCTGAATGGCCACCGCCCCCTGAGTCTGATGCTGTCATGTCAGAGGCCCGCCAGGGTGAGGGCTTCGTTGATTGAGAGCCAGACGTTAGGGTTTGCAGGTACGGATGTTTTGACGACTAATGTTTATCTTTTCATGCATCACGCATTCTACTGCTCAGTAGAGTAATCAGTTGTAGTGAGGCCTCAGTAGTTATTTTTGTGATATGGTCTAGTCGAATTACATTTGGTTATGTGTTCTGTCTTCTATGCTAGTTAATGGTGGATAACCCTGAATATTTTTTGATCTGATATGAGCATGTTGATAGAATGATACTCAACCACATGTAGCTGAACTTGGACTTAGCTTACTTTTTTTATCTCATGTTCGCTTATCTGTTTAGTGATACATTTGTCTTTGGTGTTAATTTTGTAAATCCTTTACCTTGTACTGCGGCACTTTTCGGAACAACTGTGAGCATTTGTCTATTGGACCAACAGTGTTGGTTATATGAATTATATTTGTACTTTATGCAATGTCTTGTTGCTTAGTAGTCAGATTGATTAGGTATTACATATTGATCCTTGTCGAATGTTGCTGCCTTTTCGCTTTTGTTCTAGATTATGGAACTGTGAAATATATGTTTGCATCTTTTTGTGCCTTTCATAGTTCACAGTTGAAGTACTGTTGGGGTCATTGATGGTTTGAAGTAGTCAGCTAAACTTGTTTCTTGGTTAATCATATGCTCTCAGTCGAATCACTCAATCATCTTACTCTTATTTCATGACATACTTTCACGGGTAAAAGATGATTTGTCTTGTGCTAATACTTGAGTTTCAGTTGTCTTCATAGTGTTCTAAAATACTTTACCTGAAACTGCTGAACATGTTATCTGTTCGTAGTTTTTAAGTCTCATTGTCTGTTTTTTCTGATATGTGTTAGGGCTAGAATTTCTGAATTTGTATTCATGACGTAGCATTGCAATAAATCTAGAAGAGTAGCAGTTCTTTTCATGAAGTTTAATTCAAGTAAAGCAAACTTACTGGGGAAAGTTGTTTGTCTGACTGTTTGATTTAGGACCTGTATGAATTCACCCATTTTAACTACTCCCTATGATCCTAAAATCTGTCGCAACTTGTACTGTGATTTATGCGTGCTTAGTTCTTTTTTCATCTCATTTAATACGGACCAGGGGTAGTATTAGAATTTTAGTTATTTGTGCAAGCTACAGTCAATGTTGATACTTGATGATAGGCAAATAAACACTATGGGGATATAGGGATGGGTTATACTGCGAAAATTGAAAAACAACAAATGACTAAATTTGAACTGAACATGTGATGCTCGTAAATAGCTGGTGGACCTTTTATGGATTGCTTGCCGCAACTAGCACTTATATTGTTAAGGTATACCACAACTAGCACTTAATTTGTTAACGCACAGTAATATCCGTATATGTTAATTAGCTCCAAGTAGATTTACCATTACTCTCTTGACACACAGGAGCCGACTTGCTATTGTTTATTTGATAATACTTATAACCTGAATTTTTCTGGTTCCTAGTTCTTCTTTCAATATGTAATGAACTTTGTATTACTACTGTGTCTTAGTTAGCTGGTTCCCACCTCCATCCTTTCATTTATATGCTTTTGGTTCAATTAAGCGCTAGGCGCTAATTGAGCATTTTGCCTGCGTTTTTTCTCTTTTCTAAAGGATTAAAGCGCTAAGCGCACGCTTAAGCGCAGTTGAGCGCTAGGCGTTTTGCTCCGCTCAGTGCCTAAGCGAGCTTGCGTGCACTTAAGCACGCTTTTTATAACCTCCATAACTGTTTTTAGCAGGCCATGCCCACTCACACATCCAGCATTTTTCACAGTAATACAGTGTGAAGTTTGTGTTATTTGCTCTGTGCTATGGCAACAAATTGGGAGGTTTGAAGCTACAGTTACTTGATTCATGGAAGTTATGCTCCTGCTACACACACATGCTTTGGAATTACTCAATCCATGGAAGTTATGTGCATATCACACACATATACACTGTTGTGGACATGGGTCCACAGTATCAAGGCAGGAGCAGCAGCGTGGAAGGAATCCATGAGAGAGAATTATAGTAAGAGTCCATTAGGAAAGTATAGGATTAAGAAAGAGTCCAATTGTATTAGGAAAGGTCTAGATCTTATCGTATTAGGAGAGGTCAACTTGTGTCTACCCAATCCCTCGCAGCCATGCTGTGTGGCTATCTTCTGCACGGTAGTTATCCCGTTGTGGATCTAAGTCCACAACATACAGACTCAACCACATTGTCGAATTGCCCCAGCTTTGAGAATTATTTGAGTTATGTGTCTATCTCACCTAAGAGGACATTGATCCAATAAGACTCAAGCATCATCTAGACCCTGGAGACATTACATTATGCATATCACCCTGTACTCCTTCTATTTTGTTTTCTGTCCTTCAAGCTATCATTTTGAGTCATCACATCTAACTTGGTATGAACTTTGCGTACTGTTTTGAAAAGCCTACCCTATGATTTCAACAACCAGTGAGCAATCTATAATAGTGTATTTGAGTTTCAGTTGAGCTTGTGACTGCGAATCTCTTGAAAAAAGCTTGTTATCACGAAGCTGAAATTACATTTACTAATGTTCACTTTGCGGACCATATCTGCATGGAGCATGCAACTATTTATCAATTATGTTATCTCTCGAGTTAATGACAAGTGGTGGGTAGCTCTCCCCTGTCATTCTCATGAAAAGAACTTTGCACATCATTTAGAGGCACTTAATGAAGCCAAAAATAAAAGCTAACAAACAGGAAAGCTTTTTGTACTTCTGGCAAATTTGCATGGTGCGAACGTTAATAAAGCGGTGGATTAGCTCCATAGTAGGTAGTAGCAGTAATTAAGTTGTGAAATGAATATATATCAATATATCCAAATAGGGTATTGTTGGTAGCTTCTTGAAGTGCTGTTTAGCAGCATTTTTTGAGATTTTAATCAAAGAGCAACTCTGTTGAACTTGTTGGCACAATACATTATTCTTCAAAGCTTTCCAAGTGTTCATGTTGTTTTGCTCATATTCGTTGGCCATTTTATGTACTTTTCAGGTGATAAGGCTAGGCGGCGGGTAGCTGTTAGCCGTCATCCAGGAAGAGCAGAAAGAAGGTGGCCATGTGCCTGCTCCTTCTGGTTTGTGCTTTTACTCGAATGAGTTGCCTCTGCCAAGTGTCTTTCGTTCTTCATGTAGCATGCTGTTTAGGGCTCTAGTGCTGTTATAGGTGAATGAAGTGGTCTAATATATTGACCGGGAGCATTCGTTGAATTTCCTGTCAATACCTTGTATATTGCTTAATCTTGTTCCATGCGCAATAATATGTAAAATTGGTGTGTGTTTTACCTTACTTGGTACTGTTGACCTGTGCTAGCAGTAAAAAAATGAGGACCGTAAGTCTATAGTGCAATCTGCAAGTGTTGATGAAGCATCTGATGATGCATCTCTTGTGGATTCCTCTTGTTATTTGATTGAAGCTAAATCTACACTAGCACCATGAGTCGACCATCGTTGATATGTCGAATCAGGCAGCATCTAATGTTCTTCCCTATTTTGTTCTGCTCCTCACGGAGAATGGGCAAGAGAATATTTGTGAAGTTCACATTCTGCGATGGTAGGGCTTTCCAATCTGGTTTTGGTGCGCACATAGTTGTGTTGCCAGTCGGAAGCGCGGAAGAAGTTGCAAATATTAATGCACAGCACCCTGCCCTTTCTTCAGTGCAAGATTTATCAGAAAATCGTCCATACCTGAAGCTGAGCAGGAGCATTCTACATGTCTGGCATGCCTCGTGCCTCAGTCTTCTACTTTGATGCTAAATTGTATCCAAATATCTATGAAAAAAGAATTATGTACATATGTTGCGGCACAGTGCAGTTCTACTATCGTACATTCGTATTGTCAATGTCAGTTAATTATATTGTATGTCTGAATTAGTTAGTGGCAGGAGAAAATACTGATAAAACTCACGTTTACACGTATAAAGAAGTCACATTTAGATGCATGGCAACGTCCGGTTATATGATGTGCCGTCCCTTATTTCATGAGGGAAACTAGGATAAGATTAAAACTGAGGCAGACATGCAAGACGCACTAAGCAAGTGGCTCCGTTGATGTCCAGTTTTACATTCCCAGCTCAAAAGCCGACGCATCGAAGCTATCGGATAGGCCCGTGCCAGTCTTGAAGGTTATGTTCCCAGCGGAAAGCTCCTCAACGTAAACCTCAAACAAACTCAGCCACGGAAACAGTTCCTTAAGTCCTTTTAGACTTAGTACGGAGTCCCACTTCTTGGACCTGATCTCAGGGACTTCTAGATCAATAAGAAATGGTCACAACGTTGGGCAATAACACCACATCCTAGCAAATCAACCTAGACAGTGCTCATATGGCGTCCCAAATAGTCGACAGCCACCGATCCGGTGCGGAGGTCGCCAAGGGAAATGATATCTGCAACAAGCAGGCGATTGAGCTTCTGGAAGAGGCCGGCCTCCCGAGGGGCTTGATTGCATTGTCTGACATCGAAGAGTTCGGACACAATCGCACGAGCGGGTTTATGTGGATTGTTAAGAAGAAGGAGCATACCTTTAAAAAGATTAAGCAGACTGTCTCCTACGCCACTGAGGTGACGGCTTTTGTCGAGAAGGGCAAGATGAAGAAAGTTACAGGAGTCAAGACTAAGGAACTGTTCTTGTGGCTAAGTCTGATGGAGGTTTATGTTGAGGAGTCTTCTGCTGGAAAGCTCACTTTCAAGACCGGTACCGACTTGTCCGAAACCTTTGATGCAGATGCGTTCGCACTCGACGAATAACACGCGGGCCATTAACACACATGCTCGTAATGATACTACCAATTCAGATCCAGGTCTTAAGTAGTACATGTCTTTCATTTGGGAGAAAGAGGTGTGTGATTCAGTTTCTCACAATATATACTATTGTTAGAATTTAGTACGGAGTACTAGTAATGTAGTTTGTTCAGTATGTGAACATAAAAAAATGGATGGTTGCACTTAATTTTAAGGAGCCGACTGGATCGGGGGAGACGTAAAACTACGAAATGGTATCTGATACTTACAACATAAAACTCCTGCTTGTAGTATTTTTTTTCCACTTGCAACATCGTTCCAACAAATCTTCCCACGGTCAAGCCGTCCAAATTCGTCGCAACATTGAAATGCACCCATGCAGCAAACAATTTTGGGTATGCAACAAAATTGTCAACCGTTACATCAGGAAGTTGAAAAATACGTCCCACCACATACAACAAGAAAAACAAACAGATGCAACATATGTGACCAAGGCACACAACAACAAAGAAACATAGTTTGGAACATGAGAAATTTTCCTTGAAGCATGCACCCAGATTGTCTTGCTATAAACCTTCCATCTGTCTGGGAGGACCTGAACCATGTTTTCTCTCCATTTTTGGGTTTTGGCCCCTTTCTGATCATGGTGTTTCTATTGTATTTCATTCCCACCGGGGTACGTGTGGCCCGGTTGTTTTCTACGGTGTGTGACCGAGCAGGGAGGACGGTGTTGATGTTCTACCGGTTCCGCGATGCCCATCCGCACTTCAAATGCTTTTCTTAGAGAGTTTTCGCATGCACCTCACCCCTTCACTAACGTCGGGGCTTTTGGACACGTGTCCCAGATAATCCACGTGGACACGGATGAGCCTTCACCGCCAACTAGTTCTAACACCACCGTCGATAGCAACAAGCAGGTCTGACCATCACTAGCGGGTAGGAGAATGACGAGAGAGGCGGATCAGCTTCTTATGTCACGTGCCCCATAAGAAAGGTTTGGCGGCGATGCGAGTGGAGGCATGAAGGGAAGCAGAGACGATGGTGACAACCGTGGACTAGCGGGAGAGCTCGGTGGCGGGTCATTTCAAGGAGGCGTTGAGCGGGGTCCCATATACCCCGTTTTCGGATTGGTAGTGGCGGGGAATGGCTGGAATATGGTGAAAAAAATTGCCATGTGAAAATATGGTTTAGTGAGCCTGTGAAAAACATTCTATCTCACCTGAATTTAGGAGCGGCGAAGATGGGTCCTCTAATCTTTTTAGAGGTAAGTTTAGAGAAACTAATTTTACCCAAAACATCATTTTTTTAGAGTTGTAAAGCGGGTGTTCTTACGGTAAGTGTTATTTGCTCCCGAGCTCCGGTGCTCCCTCCAGTTAAAAAATTTTGAAAATTATATTTGTGAGTTTCAAAAAATTCTGAAAAAAAAATCACGGGTGTAGATAATGGTGTATCCTATAAACGTGTAAAATTTCAGTTTGAAATACTTTATATTATGGGCTATACAAAAATAGACATATTTAGATCCACAATTTGTCATTTTTGTAAAGCTCAAAATATAATGTATTTGGAGTTGATATTTTTTCACGTTCGTGGAATATACTATTGTCTACTCCCGGAGTTTTTTTCAGATTTTTTTGAAATTCATAAATATGATTTTCAAATTTTTTAAATTGGAGGGTTCACCGGAGCCCGGGAGAAAAAAAGTCTCTACCGGTGTTCTTAGGGGTATGCTAGAGTTGTAAAGCGAGTGTTCTTTTGAGAGAAAAAAACATGGTGGAATGGATAATGTGCTACGGAAGGACCTCACAAGAGAAGAAAACTGTTGGTTTTCACTGGACATGTTGCTGTCTATTCGCTGTCTGCTTTTGTCATTGTTCTCGAAGTTTCAACCTTCACATCTTGGAGCTGGGGAGCATCATAATTTCGCAAATCTGCTCTGCAGTAAACGAGAGCGACTGCGCATCATAAATGCAGTGAAATAAGTACTACTCCTACCTGCTTTCTCGTATTCGGCTATTCCCCCCGCAAAATTAAAATAAAATTCACCTAGCTTTTTACTAAAAGTTCACATCCTACACGTTGTGAAGTTTTTAGAAGAGTAGAATTGAGGATCATTGATCCCCGTAGCAGCACTCCATCTGGTCTTAAAAAACAAAGAAATCGCTGAACAAATTCAGGTCAATTCTACCGAAGCAACTTCGTCTCTCCGCATCCCAGCCGTCCAAGAAACGGCGATGGACGGCCTCGGAACCCAAAAAATACTCTCACGAGAACCAAGAAACGAAACAAATTAACCGGGGACAGGAAACAGCGGGCATTTACAAACAGTTGCTCGCCGGCGGCGGCTGCCGCGGCTGGGTGGCCAGCGGGAAGCCACGGGGCGAGGCGAACAGCGCAGCGAAGGACGACGGCCGTTGCTCAGGCGCGGCGACAGGAGCGTTGGTAGCCTTTGCCGCGGGGCCGGAGGTGGAGGCGGCGGGGTTGGAGGCGACGCGCTCGCACGAAGGGCACATCGAGAGTGTCGTGGCCGGGAGGTGCATGTAGAATGGCTGCGCCGTCTTGAGCGCGCGCAGCTCCGAGAGCTCCTTGTGCAGCCGCCGGTTCTCCTCCGTAAGCGTCTCGCAGCAGCGCTTCAGGTACTCGCAGTCCACCTCCGTCTGCTTCAGCTTGGTCCTGCGCGTGTCGTCGCCGGCCGGAGAAGAAAATGTTAGCTAGAGAGGATTTTAATCAAAGATCGTGACATGGAGATTTCTTTCTGGTCATGCTTGTACCTGGCTCTGCGGTTCTGGAACCAGACCTCGACTTGGCGTGGCCGGAGGTTGAGCTGCTTCGCCAGCGCCACCTTCTGCTTCTGCCGAGCGTCAATGTCAAGACCCAAGTAAGCGTCAGGAACACTGGAGTGAGAGAGAAGTTTCGATTTTTCATGGACCGATGGATCATGGATGCTTACGGGGTTAAGACTGCTGTGCTCCTTGAAGCTCTCCTCGAGAAAAGCGGACTGGTCCTTGGAGAGGCGAAGCTTCTTGCGGGCGGAAGCGCCCTCGTCGTCGTCGCTCGCGCGGGAGGACGAGCGCTCGCCTCCGGCCTGCGCCGCCGCCTCGGCACAGCCGTGCGCGGAGAGATCCAGAGGAAACGAGCCGCCGCTATCGTCGGGCGAAGAAGACAAGGCCGCCATGGCCCCGTCCTCGTCATCCTCCTCCCCCTCCTCCATCCCCGCGCCGCCTGCCGCCACCGACGGCATCCGGCTGACGTCGAACCCACGTGCCGATGCTTCCGAACGGCCTGCCAATTAAACAAGGACTGCAAGTCACGACATTTTCGGGCGCACGCAGATCAATAATTAACAGCTAGGAGTAAACACGCAAGAACCCACTCAGGCACTCACCGCTCTCGGAAGGCCACCGGAGTCCAAGGCTGGACACGAGGCCGAGCCGAACCGACGGCTCCGGCGAGGTCGCAGTAGCCCACCATCCCGCTCCGGCCGCCACCTCCCTCCTCCGCTTCTCACTCTCCTCACCCCTCCCCGCACCGACCCCGACCCCAAGCCCAAGCACCAGCTCCGGCGCCGCCCTCCCCGCATCCGCCACGGCAGCCTCCCCAAGGCTCAGCCCCAGCTCCATCAGAGCCACACCAGCAGCTCGCGGGATCTGGTAGCAGCAATGGAGCTCAGCTGGGTGTGCAACAACGGAGACGGGGTGGCTATATAGGAAGGGCTGGAGTGAGGGGGGACTGGAGCCTAAGCTTTGACCACGACTCTCCGCCACGAGACAGCGGTTTGACGAGCGCACGTGAGTGACCCCGGCAAAAGGGAGCAGGCAGGGGGGATCGAATCATAAGGACAGGATTAGAAAAACACAAATCCGGCGAGGCATGGTGGAGCGCTTGGATTCTTGGAGGAGCAGTGCAGCAGCATGGGCCGGGGCCGGGCTAATAATTATGTTAATCATCACCGGTGGGCTACGTATCTTTCCCCTTTCGTGAGTAGCGCCCACGATCTTTATCAGAAAGCTGGTGGCGCAGGCAGCTGCTGCTGCTCGCCGCTGCAGGATTTTTTTACAAATATAGCCCCTGCCCAATGTAATTGTCAAAAATGATCCTCTCTGAAATTTTTTGTAAAAAATGGCCATGGCGGGAAGACAGCGAAGCGACACGTGTTCTCCCGCCATTCCAGTTGGAGGGAAGTCTCTTCCCGCCATACCACGTGGCGGAAAGTATCCTCCCGTCGTACCAAATGGCGGGAAGTGCCTTGGCACTGAGCACCAGTCTGCGTCTCGTCGTGCGGACCCCACCACCTCCCGCCACTCCAGCTGGCGGTATGTGCCACGTGTCGCCGCAGGAGACTTCCCTCCATTCCAGATGGCGGGAGGACACGTGTCGATTCGCTGTCTTCCCGCCAGGGCTATTTTTGACAAAAAATTTCAGAGGGGGGCATTTTTGACAATTACATTGGGCAGGGGCCTATATTTGTAAAAAATCCCGCTGCACCACCGTGCGTGCTCGTGGTTGAAGATGTGTGCGTATTTTCTCGGGGCACCTACAAAGTTTTCGTCTCAGGTGTTGGGACGAAGATGGAATATGGACAAGCTCATTTAAGGCTGCTCACAATGCAGAGTAATTTAGATTAGTAACATGCATATGTTACTACTTTAAGTTATTACTTTCATAGTGGAGAGTAACATGTGTGTATATTGCACACTTATCTTGCTTTGACATGTGTAATGTTACGATAACATATTATGTCATCACAACCATTTCTCTCCTCATTAATTACCTGCCACATCAGATTTTTTGCCTACGTGGCACTGATGATAATACTGTTAGAATTTGGGCCCATTAGTGGGCAACCCAAATAAGCAATTCTGAAAAATCACAAATTGGCCCATGTGTGGCCCATGTGCATGGCAGAATTTTGGAGTTGCAATGTGGTGCTAAAGTTTAGTCCCACATTGCTAGTTGGAGGAGACAAACACCACCTTATAAGGTGGAGTGTTGTACCACTTGGTGTGCTAGTTGAGAACAGAAGGCTCTCTCGTACGCACTCCTCCTCCTCCTCCTCCGCCGCCGTCCGTCCGTCTCGTCACGACACGCCGCGGGTTGCGGGAATGAGCCGATGCCGATGCCGATGCCTATATTTTTTGTTCGGGAAAAACAGTTTTTGCGTACGCGTATAGTTTTGCCAATTCGGGTCGCTCCCGGATCGTGGGCTGCTATCCGACTCGGACGTGTGCGACGTGGTTGGCCCACGTTGTACCCGTTAGGGTTTCCCGAGCCGCACTATATATTGCCTTGCACTGCGTGCGCCGTCACACACCGAACCAATCTAGGTTTTGCCAATCTCGTGCCTTGCGCCGCCACCGTAGTCTACTCCATCCCGTGCGCCGGCGTGCACCGGCGAACGGGACAGCAGGTCTCCGGAACCACTTGTCCTTGTGATCCTGTACGGGAGAGGGCGAATAAGGTTTTTGGGAAGCGCCCGCGCGACTGCTTTCAAGTTCTTCATCACGGCTCGACTTCCTGGACGATCTCCGGGTCCGCGGGCGACTCGTCTCCAACGTCTTCTTCGAGCTGCTACCGTCGCCGCTCAAGCTGCTGCCGTCGCTGCTCCAACGACTACTTCATCTACAATTGTTCGGTACGTTCGTCACGTTCCGATGGCTGTGTTCGTAGATGTCTTGCTGCTGTTCATGTTAATTAATACGTCTAGTATTTTCGAGATTAACATGTTAGTAGCTCTTGCGATCATGCTTTATATTCTGGAATTAATCATGGAAATTATGCCTAATAATCCAACAATCCAAAAACCTTATATTTGTTATAGGCAATTTCCTGAGTTAAACATGGGACATCTATCTGATGCGCTGAGGCCGGACAAGTTTACCGGTGTGGACTTTAAGAGATGGCAGTACAAGACCACACTGTGGTTGCGATCTCTGAAAGTGTTCGAGGCTAGTGAGGGTTTACCTGAAGGAACTATATCTGACGAGGATCAGAACAAGTTCAAGGAAACCAATACTGCCTTTGTGGGACTCGTTCTGAGTGCTCTTAGCAACAAGCTGTTTGATGTGTACATGCACATTACAGATGCCAAAGAGCTCTGGGAGGCACTGAACGCTAAGTTCGGTGTAGCAGATGCTGGCAGTGAACTGTACATCATGGAGAGCTTCCATGACTTCAGGATGGCTAACAACCGTTCTGTAGTCGAACAGGCTCATGAGATACAGTGCATTGCTAAGGAGCTTGAGCACGCTAAGTGTGCCTTACCTGACAAGTTTGTGGCTGGATGCATTATTGCAAAGTTGCCCTCTTCATGGAGGAACTTCGCCACAACTCTCAAACACAAGAGACAGGAGATATCGGTTGAAAACCTGATAGCGTCTCTTGATGTTGAGGAGAAGGCTCGGGCTAAGGACACTGCTGAGAGAGGTGGTGAAGGTCAGTCTAGCGCCAACATGGTGCAGAAGAACTTTCACCATGGCAAGAGCAAGGCAAAGAGCAAGCCTTCCTTCAACATGCCTACCAAGACTACTTCTTTCAAGAAGAAGAAGAAGATGCTGAACAAATCTGAGCTAAAGTGCTACACTTGTGGAGAGCCCGGACACTTCTCTGTGGACTGCCCAGATCGTGCAGACAAGAAAGGGAAGGCGCCAAAGCATGTCAACGTCGTGACCGCTAGCAATGCTGATGGGTACGGTAATTTACCGATTGTGCTTTCAGTATTTCAATCTCCATGTTGGTGGATTGATACGGGTGCTAATGTTCATGTATGTGCTGACATCTCTATGTTCACTTCTTATCAGGTCGCAGATTCAAGCGTCTTAATGGGGAATGGATCACATGCTTCTGTTCGTGGTGTTGGCACGGTAGATCTGAAGTTTACTTCGGGGAAGATCGTGCAGCTGAGGAACGTGCAGCATGTCCCTACTATGAACAAGAATCTCGTTAGCGGCTCCCTTCTATGCAGAGATGGGTTTAAATTAGTCTTGGAGTCCAATAAAGTAGTTGTGTCAAAGTTTGGACAATTTATTGGTAAAGGGTATGAGTGCGGAGGCTTGTTCCGCTTTTCATTATCGGATTTTTGTAATAAGTCAGTAAACCATATTTGTGGCAGTGTGGATTCGGATGCTAATGTTTGGCACTCTCGTTTATGTCATGTTAATTTTGGTTTAATGAGTAGACTTTCCAGTTTGAGTTTAATTCCTACTTTCACCATTGCCAAAGGTTCTAAGTGCCATAGCTGTGTGCAATCTAAGCAACCTCGAAAGCCTCACAAGGCAGCCGAGGAGAGAAACTTGGCACCTCTAGAACTCGTACATTCGGATCTATGTGAGATGAATGGCGTGTTGACAAAAGGTGATAAGAGATATTTCATGACTTTAATCGATGATGCTACTAGGTTCTGTTATGTATATTTGTTGCACACTAAAGATGAAGCTTTAGACTACTTTAAAATTATAAAGCTGAAGTAGAAAATCAATTAGAGAGAAAGATCAAACGTCTTAGGTCAGATCGTGGTGGCGAGTATTTCTCCAACGTATTTGATGAATTCTGTGAGGAACATGGTATTATTCATGAGAGGACGCCTCCCTATTCGCCCCAATCAAACGGGGTTGCCGAGAGGAAAAACCGCACGCTGACCGACTTGGTGAACGCCATGTTGGACACTGCTGGTTTATCTAAGGCATGGTGGGGGGAGGCTTTGTTGACTTCGTGTCATGTCCTGAATAGAGTTCCTAACAAGGATAAAGAGAAGACACCTTACGAGGAGTGGTCTGGGAGAAAACCATCACTTTCTTATTTTCGTACTTGGGGATGTTTGGCGAAAGTCAATGTTCCAATTCCTAAGAAACGAAAACTTGGACCGAAGACAGTGGATTGTGTCTTTCTAGGTTATGCTCAGCGGAGCATTTGCTATAGATTTTTAGTGGTTAAATCTGAGATACCTGATATGCATGTTGATACTATTTTGGAATCTCGTGATGCAACATTTTTTGAGAACATGTTTCCTATGAAGGATATGCATAGCATTGCTAGAATTTCTTCTGAGATATTTGCTGAACCTAGTACATCTGTTGATCATTCTGAACAACCACATGTTGAGGAAGTCCTTGAGAAGGATGACAATGAATCAGCTCCCAAGAGGAGCAAGAGACAGAGGACTGAAAAATCCTTTGGTGATGATTTCATTGTGTACCTTGTGGACAATACTCCCACGTCCATTGCAGAGGCATTTGCATCTCCTGATGCTGATGACTGGAAAGAAGCTGTCCATAATGAGATGGACTCGATTCTTTCTAATGGAACTTGGGAATTATCTGAACGACCCTACGGCTGCAAACCTGTGGGTTGTAAGTGGGTGTTCAAGAAGAAGCTAAGGCCTGATGGTACTATTGAGAAGTACAAGGCACGGCTTGTAGCCAAGGGCTACACCCAGCGTGAAGGCGAAGATTACTTTGACACCTATTCACCTGTTGCTCGACTCACCACCATTCGTGTACTACTTTCCCTGGCTGCCTCCTATGGTCTTATCGTTCATCAAATGGACGTAAAGACAGCTTTCCTTAACGGAGAGTTGGAAGAGGAAATCTATATGGATCAGCCTGATGGGTTTGTAGTAAAAGGTGAAGAGAGAAAGGTGTGCAAATTGTTAAAATCTTTGTATGGGCTGAAGCAAGCACCTAAGCAATGGCATGAGAAGTTTGACAGAACTCTTACGTCTGCAGGCTTTGCCATTAATGAGGCTGACAGGTGTGTGTATTATCGCCATGGTGGGGGCGATAGTGTTATATTATGCTTGTATGTTGATGACATACTTATTTTCGGTACAAGCATGATAGTGATAAATGAGGTCAAGTCTTTCTGTCAAAGAGCTTTGATATGAAAGATCTGGGACAAGCTGATGTGATCCTGAACATTAAGTTGATTAGGGATGAGAGTGGGATTACGTTAACGCAATCACACTATGTTGAGAAGGTCTTGAGCCGCTTTGGTTATATAGACAGCAAGCCTTCTCCAACACCCTATGATCCCAGTGTGACACTCAGAAAGAACAAAAAGGAAACGAGAGATCAATTAAGATATTCTCAAGTGATCGGTTCACTCATGTACCTTGCGAGCGCGACGAGACCTGATATCTCTTTTGCTGTGAGCAAGTTGAGCAGGTTCATGTCTAACCCGGGTATTGATCATTGGCATGCACTTGAAAGGGTCATGCGCTATCTGAACGGTACAATGAGTTATGGGATTCACTATTCAGGGCACCCTGCGGTGCTTGAGGGATACTGTGATGCGAACTGGATCTCAGATGTTGATGAGCTCTACGCCACAAGTGGATATGCATTTATTCTTGGAGGTGGCGCAGTGTCATGGAGGTCTTGCAAACAGACCATTTTGACGAGGTCAACCATGGAAGCAGAACTTGCTGCTTTAGATACAGCTTCTGTTGAGGCAGAATGGCTGCGTGAGCTCTTGATGGACTTGCCGGTGGTTGAGAAACCATTACCGGCCATCCTTATGAACTGTGACAACCAAACGGTTATCATGAAAGTGAACAGTGCTAAGGATAACGCGAAGTCATCAAGACACGTCAAAAGACGCTTGAAGTCTGTCAGGAAAATGAGAAACTCCGGAGTAATAACTGTTAGTTATATTCAAACAGACAAAAACCTGGCAGATCCCTTTACGAAGGGACTATCACGTAATGTGATAGATAGTGCATCGAGGGAGATGGGGTTGAGACCCGTGAGCGTTACACCATAGTGGTAACCCAACCTATGTGATCGGAGATCCCGTGAATTAGGACCTGGGAAGAACAAGCTAGTGGTTTAACTGAGGAGAGTTATTTTGTAACCCTCTCCGTGGGAAGATGCATAACTCTCACATTCTGTAAGGCAGGTTGGCAATATGCCTTAATGTGTTTCTGTTGGCTATTCGTAGCAAAGGTGCTATCCTACAGAGCGACCTTGAAAGAACACACCTATATGAGTCCGACTGTTAAACGTCGCAGTCTATGAGATTTGGGTGATCTCTAGTAAGCTCATGAAGAGACCAGGGAGTATGACGCATATGCTCCACCCGCGGGGTAGGCTACTGGCAGCCACGTACTGGTTATGACTTTGAGTGAAGTCTATTGGCACCAAACTTGCAATTCAAGGTTCGTCCATTGTTCAAGTTGCTGGTAGATGTAGCTTGAAGCTCTAGGCGGAAGTTCAACTTAACAGTCTCTGCTGAAACACTGGTATATAAACAAGAAACGAGGTTTGGCAAAATCTCTAAATGGGAATTTGAGATCTGGTGGGGGATTGTTAGAATTTGGGCCCATTTGGGCAGCCCAATAAGCAATTCTGAAAATCTCAAATTGGCCCATGTGCCCATGTGCATGGCAGAATTTTGGAGGTGCAATGTGGTGCTAAAGTTTAGTCCCACATTGCTAGTTGGAGGAGACAAACACCACCTTATAAGGTGGAGTGTTGTACCACTTGGTGTGCTAGTTGAGAACAGAAGGCTCTCTCGTGCGCACTCCTCCTCCTCCGCCCCGTCCGTCCGTCTCGTCACGACACGCCGCGGGTTGCGGGAATGAGCCGAGCCGATGCCTATATTTTTGCTGTTCGGGAAAAACGAGTTTTTGCGTAGCGTGTAGTTTTGCCAATTCGGGTCGCTCCCGGATCGTGGGCTGCTATCCGACTCGACGTGTGCGACGTGGTTGGCCCACGTTGTACCCGTTAGGGTTTCCCGAGCCGCACTATATATTGCCTTGCACTGCGTGCGCCGTCACACACCGAACCAATCTAGGTTTTGCCAATCTCGTGCCTTGCGCCGCCACCGTAGTCTACTCCATCCCGTGCGCCGGCGTGCACCGGCGAACGGGACAGCAGGTCTCCGAACCACTTGTCCTTGTGATCCTGTACGGGAGAGGGCGAATAAGGTTTTTGGGAAGCGCCCCGCGACTGCTTTCAAGTTCTTCATCACGGCTCGACTTCCTGGACGATCTCCGGGTCCGCGGGCGACTCGTCTCCAACGTCGTCTTCTTCGAGCTGCTACCGTCGCCGCTCAAGCTGCTGCCGTCGCTGCTCCAACGACTACTTCATCTACAATTGTTCGGTACGTTCGTCACGTTCCGATGGCTGTGTTCGTAGATGTCTTGCTGCTGTTCATGTTAATTAATACGTCTAGTATTTTCGATATTAACATGTTAGTAACTCTTGCGATCATGCTTTATACTCTGGAATTAATCATGAAAATTATGCCTAATAATCCAACAAATACTCATGTTAACCCATTGTGACTAGTCTAACCGGAAGCATCAGAACCCTATTAGTAGCAATTTGCTGGTTTTGAGTAACCGGACGCCAGCTTCCGACTTACTTTTACTTGAAGCATCATTGTTTTAGTTAACGGGATTGGAAGCATCATTGTTTGGATTAACGCTTGACGTATCATTTTTCTTCACAAAAGAAAGAACGACACTAGTGACGTGCAACTCAAATGAAGTCCCCAAATTATGTTTGTTTTTCTCCTCGTCGTGTCCGCTTTCATCCGTTTGGGCCACGGACATGTGTCTGTCGACTATCCACCTGATGTATTCACCGATGTCCCACACGAGTATAAACATTTTGATAAATTGTCAAACAATCAAATGTGGACGATTGTCTCTTTTGTAGATCCTAACCAAATTATTTTAAAGTGAACATGAATAGCTTGTCACGGATTTCATGATGCATCTCAAGGTAGTCTTCCAACTCAGTGAGTGCATGCTTGCCTCAATCTTAGGTCTGAAAGTCTCACCCTGCTAGATCATAAATACTATCGCACGCTTGAAATAGGCTTTCGCCCCGCTATATTAATATAGGAACCACACCGATACAAGGAACGAACCACACAGAAGCTGGGGCAAAGAGAATGTTGGGGCAACAGCACAGACATGCCCAAACAAGAAAAGAAATGAAGCCTAAGGCGAAGTGACAAAACAAAAATGACCGCCACCGGTGCGTCCTCTCCGTCTCCGTCCCACCACGTTCCAGGCACCCCAAAGCGCCACGTGCCAAGCAGCCCCTTCAGGAAGGGAAGCACCGTCGACACGACACTGCTACCCGGACCAGAGGTCCTAGGGTTTCCCCCGGCACGCCGAGTACAATGGGCAAGGGATTCCCACGACGCCCTCCAGGAAGGAATGGTTCCACACGCCGACGGCACCGTGTCAAGGTCAGACTCGCTGACAGGGATTTCTCCCGACCCCTATCCGCAAAAACACCCTGATGCAAGGGAGCACCACCACCTAGCATCGCCATCCACCAACCCGCGCCACGCCGATCTTGAGTCACCCTCATCTATCACTTCGTGATACCGGCGAGCAGCCTGAAGGCTGCAGCACACGACATCGTCGGGACGATGAACAGCAGCCTCGCAGCCACGCGGGAGGCACCCACCTCCATCGCCGAGAGGCAGTCATCGACCGAACAGCAGCCTCGCAGGCACGCGGGAGGCACCCACCTCCACCGCCGAGAGGCAGTCATCGACCGAACAGCAGCGGGGGCACTCCAGTCCCCAGCGGGGTCCAGCCGAGCCCAGGTGGGCCCGTAAAGCCCCGGCCGCCCTGCTACAATAGGCAGGCCGCAACGCCGCTGTCGCAGTCCCAGACACAGTCGTCGCCACCACCTCCAGAGAGTCATGTAGCCGCAGCACTCGGCCCGCTCAGGCCCGTCTGAGCCCACCCAAGCCCATATGGGGCCGAGGTGTCCAGACCAGGGCCAAGCCGGCCGCCGGCGACCTCTGCCATGGAGCTCCGCTGCAGGAAGACACCGCCACCAGACCCACCTAACCGCGCCGGACCCTGGACTCCCGAAGAGCACAACCGCCAAGGAGGGAGAGGCCCTGACCGGCCCTCCAGGACACGGGGAAGGAAAGGCCACCGTCGCCCGGGCTTGGCCCAACTACCCCTGCCGGCGGCGGCGACGGGGGGAGGGGGTGGAGGAGGGGCGCGACGGCTGGGAAGGCCCATCGCCCTCGGGGGGGGGGGGGGGGGGCGAGACGTTTTTTTTCCAGGGACTATCGCACGCTCATTATTCATAATTATGTTGTGTATGATTACACCAACATTTATCACATTTCATTCTGTCAGCGCCATATTTTTTAGCAGGTGTCGAACAATTGTCCATCAAGTTTGATGCAAACCAAATGCTCTCTCCACATCCTTCTTACCACTTTCTTGTTTATAATATAAAGCAAACTTTTATTTCCTTGGGTTGAAGATTGTCTTTACGAATGTAGATCACTCGGTATAGATACCATCTGCTAGGTAGTACACCTTATTGTATCCGTTACCATGGATCACGTAGTTGCATTCTAAAGCATTTCCTTGCGCAAGTCATAAGAACGCGGTAGAGCGTTGTACCGCGTTGATAACATTGTGTGTTTCTGCCATGTCGTAAAAACAAGTGATAAATCCAATGATCAAATGTTGTTGTGACGTCAAATATGATTGTTCCCTCTCTTAATTGGTGTAGTAAAGTAGTATATAGCAACATAGAATATGCCGAGACTATAAAAATAATCCACAATGATTTTCTCTTTTTTTTTCTTCTATTTCTCGCATATATTGTTGTAATTTTTCGTCCATACTTAGCATTATGATTTCATTTCTCCGCAAATTGGCATCTTCTAAGAGGTCTCTCAACCATTGTTTTAACAATTGAGAAACATGTCCTCGCATATTTAACCAATTATATTGACTGAAGTAATACAATTCGAAGTTTAGATCAACAAAATACACAAAGCCAAGTAGAACCATAAAATATAATCCGTCACATATGTAGACTTGGTTTCAGCCACCCTCACAAGCTGGACAAAATACCCCGAAGTCTTCCTTAATTACCCACCTAGGACATTGTTCAGAGCTGAGATTTTTAGATTGACAATTAGTTGTTACAGAGAGAGAGTTGATTTTTTACTATATTAGACCAAGTTCCTGGTTTCGAATTGGTTTTGTGCGGTATTCCCTACTTGGAACTCCCCCCCCCCCCCCCCTGTACGCACTTATGTGAATATAAGTATAATATGTCGATACTCGTGAATCTGAACCATATTTTCGTCCTTGGGTAGCAAGGCTACGACGCCGAGGTCAGAGAATTCCACTCGCGGCGCCCAAATGGCTGCCCAAAGGCCGTCCGACCTACTGGCTATGGGCGACGGCGCTCCCCACTTGCGGCGGCCAAATAATATTTCAAATCAACATTTAAACATGAAAATACATAGATTTCATCAAAATTCCGTTCAACTAAACATAATTCATCTAAAGTAGACATAATTCATTCAAACTAATACCTAGAGCTAGACCTAACTAGTAGGGTGGCACGCCGGGCACTGACACTTAGGGCAGGCGCCGACCAACGGTGCCAGAGGTGCCCAGCAGCAGCCGGAGCAGAGACGGTTGAGGTAGCCGGCCGTGGCGGACGGCAGTGCAGGAGGCTATTGACGCCTCAATGGCGAGCTGCATCTCGCCTGGGTTCCACTCCGGCGACGGCCAATCCTCGGCATCGTCATCATCACCCTCAACCTTCTCCGCCTCTTGTTGAGGTTGCGGCGTAGGACGTTGCACATGAACATGTTCTACTCTTGCGCGTCGAGCCTCCTCCGTCGCCTCATACCGCACCCGCTCCCTTTCCATGCCCGCCACAAAATCCTCGTCGGAGATGTTGGTGAATACGTCGTCGTCGGAGTCGAACCAGCTCGCAGGCGGCTCGCGGGCAAAGAAGGCGTTGAGGCTGTAGGCGTGCTCCATCTCGATCTCCTCGTCCCAGTACGCCGAGTTCAGCTTGTACCGTGCCTTGTCGTATAGCTCCGGTGGCATGGTTTGCATACACATGTCGATGTAGTCGAGGCGCGCCTGGCCGGTGAGCCGAGGTGCAACCGGAACGTGAGCTGATTTCATCGTCCACCCCTTGGGGAGGCGGCTGCTCGTCGGCACCGGTGTGTTGGTGCGGATGAGCTCCCGCACCTCCGTCTCCGTGAGCAGGTCCACCGATGGCGGAGGAGCGCGGGCGGATTAGCCCTCTTCGTGGTCGTTCGACAACGGCCGGATTGTGCGGAGGCGAGCGTCGCGCAATGCAGCGAGCACCAGCTGCTCAGACCGATGCTCCCTGCGGCACTACGTCGCCTCCCGGAGACGGGCAAGTTCCTCCTCCGTCAAGGGAGCACAGTCGCTTCGGGGAGGAGCCATGGTTAGGTGGTGGAGAAAGTGTAGTGTGGGGGTGGAGACAGCGAGGAGCCCGCCTCTATATGGCGGCCGGGGAGGCGAGCAGATGAGTGTGCCTTAACTCCGGTCACCGGCCCGCTTGCCACCCCATTTACTGTGACGCTTCAAAAGGCGTGCTCGTCTGCATTGATGCCACCGTGGCGCAGACGCTTTGTCGCTGCAGAGAGGTGAAACGACGCCTCACTGCACCCGACTGGGAAACCAACACGCCGTTCGCCTTTAATTCAGCTGATCGACCGCACTCAGCATCGTGTCTCAGTGACAGGCGTGGCCCGTAAGTCGAAGGCCAACGTGGCATAACACGCTGTTTCGTCCGGCGCAGCCCAACGGTTCTCCAACTCTCTAAGTGGAGGGCGTAGGCTGAGTGTGCCGGACCAAAATCGCGTTTGGACGCCACGAGTGTGAGGCTTTTTTGGTCAGGCATGCTCTAAATGTCTTTAGGCGGCTGCTTAGGTGCCCGAGTGGAGATGCTCTTAGGCTTGAACAAAGGCAATTCTCTTGCTTGCAATGGCAGAAATATGACCACCAAATCATTGTTACAGAAAGCTCGGGCGGACACCACGCTCGCATGATTACAGCCATCCGACGCCATCACCATCGCCCACGGCATGTTGTCCACCTGCGTGATATTACGCAATCCTGGTGATGTGCACAACGGGGACAAGGCGACGGGTTTGTTTGCTCTCTTGAATCATGGTGTTGATCGTTACATATGCCAGTGCTAGCTGCTGTTGCTAGTGCTCCGGGCACGTCCCTATCCCTCACGCGGGCACACCACAATGACCACCGTCCGCCGCTACGTCACGCGCCCTGCCGTGCACCGGCACGGTTTAATGCCGCGGTCGGCACGGGGCGAGCCGTATGGTGAGCGTTGATCACGCCACGACGGGCGGGCGGGCGGGCGCGGCAGCACACAGTGCTGTCTTGTTGCTCGCCCGTGCTTCTCTGCTCCATGCCCTGTCACTGGCACGAGCGAGCGCATCCGGCTTGTAGCCACACGACGCCAATGCCATGCTTCCATCTGTTTCCCTGCTTCTGCGTGTGCAGTAGCTGCATGTGCCCCGCGCTCGCTTGGGCTTTATCTTGCTTCGGCGGTGTCGAAGGACTCCTTCATGGACACGGCGACGTGGGTCGCCCACGGGCCACGGTCTGGAGAGGCAATAATTGAAGCCATGCAGAGCAATCAAAGGCTTTGCCGTGGAGACGGAACACTCCGGACGGACAGCGCGGCCCCCCTCGTAAACGCATGGGAGCACAGGTGACATCGCGTGGGGGCCAGAATCTCAGGCCTGATCTGGTCCGTCCGTCGATCCGTCTAGCGGGGCGGTGCGGCCGCGGGAGCCCTCGGCGAGCACCGCAGACAATTACTACTCCATCCATAGCAGCACGGTCACGTCGCAGTTGCTTTTGAATGAAGACATCTTTTGACACGGATAGGTAGATACTCCTAGGTAGCGGAGCTGGCAGTGCTTCGGACGCGGGATGGAAGCAAGAAGATCCTAGCTACTACTCTATCCCACGTATCACCATTCTCCGTGCTGGTGGTAGTAGAACTAGACTGCTACTCCGTCGAGAGCACATGCAACATGAAGATCATGCTCTTTCCGTCCGAATTAGCTCGTCAAGGAGGCACCCAGGATCTGCAAATAATGCCGAGCGCTACGCAGAAATTTCCACCGCGCTACTCCGCTACGATCGGGTGGGATACTGGGATCTGGGATTAGGGCACCTCCAACCGCATCTCTCATATGGCTACCAAAATATGTTCGATTTGGTCCGTTTAGGATCATCACGCTCATCCTCACCGATCATGTTGTGCATGATCACACAAGCAGTCATCACCTCCCACATGACCTCCTTGCTCCATGTTCTGGCGGCATGTGGAGAGCTACTCCGAGACAGGAAAAAACGGCGTCGACGGGCGGCCCAGGCGGCGGCGCAACCGGCCGACCTGTTCGTGCGACCGAGGAGGAGAAGTGTGCACGGCGGCGAGGGCGGACCAGGCGGCGGCGCAGCCCGGAGAGGACGAGGGATGGTCAAGAAGTGGGAAGGGGTGGGAGGGGCGGGGTTTGTGTCGCTGGCTACTTGTCCCAAGGCAGACAAGGGAGGATATAGGGCGGACCAGGAGCCTGTCCGTTTCTCCCCAAACGTGGACCAAAGTTGGGCCAGGTTTGGGGTGAAAAACATGTCCGCGTGGACAGCGGTTCATATGCGGTGGACCGTTGGAGCCCCTCCCTTGTCCGTCCGGACAGATTCGGACTGGGCGGGGTGCGGTTGGAGATGCCCTTAGTAGGCGTAGCTACTATAGCTGCAACCCAGCACGGTCCGCGCATTCCTGTTGTGTTTGTGGCAAAGTCCGAGGTGCAGGCCTACCCGGCTAGACCCCTGAGGCGACCATTACTACGAGGATCACCCTTGCTTTGTGACCATGAGAAATTACAAAATTGCAAAATTTGGCCTCGCTGGAAATTACAAAATTCGATCTCTGGAACGGGCAGGCCACAAGCGTCGTTACCCGTTCATCTCCCACGGGCATAAGTTGCAGGAGGCCGTCAATTTGGTCCTTCCCACCGCGGGCACGTAGTGTGCTTGAAGAACGACGGTAGCCATCGTGAACCGAGGCATAGTCCAGATGGGTAGGAGGGGTTGATATCTACTCTACTCGTGAGATGTTCGAGTGCCAGCGCCTGCTAGCTTGTGTGCACACATCCAAAATTCATATATTAAACTGCTTGGAGCGCCAATTGAACAATGCAACATTGTTAATTTTCTCCATGTTTCGACAATGTAGATAGTGATGAAGACGTGTTATCACTTGTGATTGAACATAATGGTTTTTCTGTGGAAGAGGTGTAAATTTGTGTTAAGTCGTGGAACTATTGATTATTTTGATAAATGTGGTTGTGAGACTTTGTTTTTGTTGTGGATAGAAAGAATTTTAGCGAATCATACCTGTTTTCATAAATACTTTTGGCGAATGAAGGAATTAGAACATTCATATAGTTTCTCCAAAGTGTTGCTAACAAAAGAGAATTTGGTGAAGAGGAATTGGCAGGAAAGTAAAACCATATTGTTTTTGTGACAAAAATGAATAAATAGATCACCTTTTGTTTTATCTCTTTCTCTTTTGCTAAACTTATATGGCACCAAAATTGTTCATATGTCTTTCAACCTATGGCACCACACCAATATAACGAATATTGGAATTGGTTGAACAGAATTGATAAGACAATAAAATTCAAATCCGAGTATGAATGTGTGCTTTATTTTGGGTTATGTGAAATGTTTTGTGCTTAAGAAATCAAGAGCTTCCTCTTTTAAGAGTTATCTCTATGACTAAAGTCCGTACATGATTCTATGGAACCAGCCAACAAAGAAAGGGCGTACTGGATGCAGCCGTTTGAAAACGGTTTCACAGGTCTCTAAATCTAGTGCAACTGAAAGCCTGTTAGCAGAGTTCAATGACGCTCCAGTTTTTTATGTTTAGAAGGTTGATAGATGTATCGACCTTATTTGATCTGAAATAGAAGTGATGTAAATGATAATATAAGAAGAACATCTCGAGACAGGTTACGCTTAACAAATACATAACCTTGATCACAGGTCTCCTGTCCAGAACCATAGGCCGCGCGCTAATCTCAAGCAAGCCGAAAGGGTGTAGAATCAGCGTACAGCAAATTAAGAAGGCAGGTCTTCACGGTTCAAATACGCTGCACGAATAATAAATTAATAATAGATACATAGACGCAATGAAAACGTCAGGGGAGCATACGTCTCAGCACGCCCTTCAGCAGACTCCAGTCTTCTTCTTCTTCACCAGGTCCTGACAGGCTGTGGCGAACTGCTTCTCGAGGTCGAGAACGCTTTTCTTTGTTACAACAACGTCTTCAGCGCTCTCACCTGTTTGCGTCGCGGTGGCCGTACTGATCTTAATGGCATGGGTCGCGTGGGCGTCCAGCTCCTCGAGGATCTTGTTGATGTCGGTGAGGAGCCGATGGGAGAGGCTCCGATTGAAGTCCTCCCTGATGACGACACGGAGGACGGCGACGTGCTCAGCGTCTGCGGGCATGGTGTAGGCCGGCACTATCCAGCCAAACCTCCTCAGGTTCTCGGAGATGTCAAACACGCTGAATTTGGTGCTGTCCTTCAGCCTGATAGCGACTAGGGGCACGCCGTCCTCCTTGGACAGGACGTCGAATCGGCCAGTTGCCTCGATGCCCTCCCTCAGTGTGGCTGCATTCAACTGGCAATTCTCCATGATGTGCTTATATCCCTGTGAAGAAGTAACACCAATACAGCACTTATGAACAAACGTTCTCCTTCAATCATTCATGCATATATGTATGTAGTAGCACGCAGCAAAATTTCATATTAGGCCAAAATTTAATGTAGCTTGCAAATGAGGAGAATGAAGGCTGACGCGTACCTCGAAGCCTAGGCGTATCAGTTGGTAGTATTGTGCAATTATCTGGCTAGCACCTGCACAATGTAGCCATGCACTTAGTGGTTGGAACATCACAAAGAAATCATGCAGAATTACAGAACAATACTAACCTTTGGAGAAGTTCAGTGTGAACGTTGGCTGATCTGTTCCCAGGTAGTTTATATGGAAGATGAGTTCTTCAGGCAAATCGTCTTTGCTCCGCCAAATCGTCTTTGCTCCGCCAAATGACCCATCCAACACCAGGGTAGACAAGGCCATATTTGTGCCCACTCACGTTGATGCTCTTCACCAATGGTAGCCTGAAGTCCCATTCAAGCTCAGGGTGAAGAAAAGGTGCTATAAATCCACCACTCGCAGCATCAACATGGATCGGCACATTCCACCTGAGTCGACAAAATATATGTCAATTTTGTGTTTCGTTGGTAGACCAAAACAAATGGTCATTATCCACTTCCCCAAGAAAAGAAAATTCATAACTTATGTATAATTTCAAGAAAATATGATTGTTTTCGAAGCAACATAAATTATACTATATAGACCAATTGCGGATGGGCAGTGAGGGATTCAAATCTGTGCGTAGTTAGTCCCTTTTTGGAGCAAGCAATTCAAGTGGGTCACAATTCTTCCCAGAAACCAGATAATCATATTTTTTTACATTCCCATGTTGCAAGAGGACGTTCTGAAATACTAGTAGTATTGGCTTGTGTATCCAATTAAATCGATTGGCATATAAAAAGAAAACAAATTCTATAAAACTAATGTTACCACGGTAAAAAAATTGGCATGGTTCCACTTAATTAGGATATAACTGAACTACCTAATTAGGATATACTGATTGTCAACAGATAAAATGCATACCCAGTTTCCTTGTTCTTTTCCACAAGAAGGTCGTTCAATAGTTTAACATCTTCGTACTCTCCAGTGAGAGTAGATCCCAAGATAGCTGCAACACAGATAGTGTTCTCATCCACCATTTCAACAGCCTTCTTAGGATCCATGACATAGTATCCCTCAGTTAACTTGACCTCCTTCAATTCTACTTCAAAATATCTTGCAAATTTTTCCCAGCAAACCTAAAAACATGAGAGGTTACAAGAGGCATCTTTCTGGTATATACAGTGATAAAAATGAAATACGTCAATCCACAAAACAATAAAAAACACCTGAACATTTGCACCAGTAACAATGTTCGGTTTGTCACATGGCTTCCCCTGCTCCTTCCTTTTATTTGCCCACTTTCTCTTGAACGCCAGGCCTGCAAGCATTATTGCTTCTGAGGATCCCACTGTTGAAACTCCAATAGCTGTCTCCTCCTCCTTGATCGGTGCATTGAACAGGTGGGCTATCATATTTACACAACGGTTCTGCAAATTACAAACAAGTAATAAGCAAATGCTGCTTGAAATAAAAAAAACTTCCTCATGCATTCCAATATAGATGTATGTCAATGTAACAAACATATATAGGAATCTTAGTATCTGGAACCAACAACAGCGACAAAATCGACAAAATAATATCAGTACATGATAACGCCTATTGGGCTGGTTTGCAGAATTTTTTGGATCAAGAAGCTTTCCCCTCCAAGGCTTTATCTTAGGTTTGACATACTTTTTCTTCCAATCCACCAAAAATCACATACAGAAGTTCATTGCACTAGTTGTTGGAAACAGTGTCAAGATAGTTACATCTCAGAGATGGTTCCATGAGCAAACTCCCACCAGGAAGATTCTAAGTGCCCTACTTCTAGGACTCAGCCGGAACGAGATCCTCTAACTTTACTAACCCTGACTTTTCCTAACATTGGGTCATTGACATGTGGGGCTCTCCACACGTGGGATCCATCTGTAAGTGACACAAAGTCAGGGAAAGTCAGGGGACGAAAGTCAGAGGATCTGCCTCCGACTCAGCCAGACCATTTGCGATGACAGGAAAGCAGGTGAAGATCATCCAATATAAAGTGTCTCAGACTAGTCCACAAAAATCGTTGTCACAAATATCCCACGGTTCAATCACATGGAATGAACAACAATCAGTTTACCGTCGCTGAAGCAATTGTTTTGGCGGTTATGAATCACACAGAGTTTGAAAATAGACCATATACTAGACAATATACTGGTGGATCAAAACCAGTTTATAAAAAAGCAGTTATATCATTCTATCAGGTAACACACAACGCTGAAACCTCCACAACATGACAAAACAAGAGGTTGTCCACAGGTATGAAGCCTGATGGGTATGTTTTCTTATTCGGTTTATGGATTACCCTGAAAAGCTCGGCCACAGTGTGCATAGCAAATTAATCTGTCGGGTCAACTTCGATATACCATCAACGCATCCATGGAGGCATGGAGTATAGTTTGCAGTGGACGGGGAGATTTACTGGAAACAAAAAACTGAAAATTACACGGAGAGCCGTCAGACCCTGACAGCGGACGCCTTCGACGACCCGCCTCACTCCGGCCACGCACCACCTCCGCTGCATCTCCTCCTCTGACGGCGGGCGCAGGATTGGCGACCTCAACTCTAGCGGGAATTTTGCCGCCATCGGCATGTAACTTAAATTAAGGAATAGAAAGGAGGTAGTAGAACGGAGCAGCGCAACAGAACAGAGTCTGAGCGGATCAGCGGAGCCGGGTCGATGTGGCGTGAATTAGTATTGCCGTGTGCAAATTAGAATCGCCCTCCCAAATGCTGGGACCACGGATCCTCCTATTCTTGGTAGGTTTGGTACTGAAAATCCTACTTCTGAACATACTAAAAATGTTCGGTATTGTCCCTTGCCCCCATTTGGCACAAAAAAAAAAACAGAAAAAAGATCAATCAAGAAAGAGAGGAGGATGATTCCCGGACCTGGAGCTCGGTGGTGACTGGGTACTCGTCCATGTCGACGTAGTTCTTGTTGACGGAGTCCATCATGAGCTTGCCGCACTCGGGCTCCATCCAGGTGGTGACGAAGGAGGCGAGGTTCAGTCGCGGGTTGCCGTCCAGCATGAGCTCGTCGCTGATGATCTGGTACGCCGCCTCCTTGGGGATCGAGTTCTCCGGCATCCGGTACCTGCGCCCACAAACGCTCGATCGAATCAGCAACAACATTCGTCTGTCAGATCGGCCTGCCAGCCGGGTCATCCGGTCGTCGGATGGATCATCACCGCGGCATCTCCTCGCGGACATAGCGCGACGAGAAGGTGGAGTAGGCGGAGTCGCTGGAGCTCGCGCTGGAGATCACCATGGCCGCCGGCGGCGATTACTCTCTCCGCTGGCTGCTGTGTAGTGTCTACGCGACGGGCGGAAAGAAAAGATCGAGGTTTCTTGTGTGTCACACCGACGGTGTGTGTGGTGGTGATGGAGTGGTGGTGGTGGCGGTGAGGTGCTACTAAATAATGCAACAGCGGAGTGCTTAGCGTAGCGGTTAGCTGGCCGGTTACCCACTAGGAATGATTAGCGGCAAGCGTGGAGTGGAGGAGGGAACTGACCGGGGGAGCTGGTCGCGGACGTAGCGGGTGGCGAAGAAGGTGGAGTTCAGCGGCTCGGCCGTGTCCGAGCCGGTCGCTGCCACGGAGAGAACCATCGTTCTCGCTGTCGCGGACGGGGCCGGCTTGCACGGCGACAGTGACGGCAGGTCGGCCGCGGCGCAGGGAATCGATTCGCGCAGGGAGGTGGAGATAGCTGTGTGGCTGGCGGTGTGCTCTCGGGGGAACGGTGGCCGCCGGGTCGCGGCGAAGGAACGTTTCCTTTTGTTTAGTGTGGCGAGGCACACACGTAGGCGCACTCGGTGGCACGCGTCCGCAGCGGCGACGTGCTTCTACGCGATGAGCTGGCCAGCTGATGGCGTGGCCATTGATTAGAGAATGCTACGCGCGGTCGGCTGCCTCGTGTCAGTCTTGTGCCCACTTGCTTTAGAAAAACTAGCTGACCGTGCGTTGCAACGGCTCATTAAGTTTTAATCATCGCACATGTTTTATATACATGTAAACATAATACTCGTGATTTATCACATATATGAAAATATATTTCATAAACATTATAATTTTATTTTAGTTGCTTCTGTTATATTTTTGTTTTGGTTTGGCTCTTCTTCTCCCGTACCTCCGTACAATCCCATGTAATTATCTTTCTGATCCCTCCCCATTATATATTCAGAAAATACATCGTAGGGGTTTATCCAATGGTTTCACTACCAATTTTTTTAATCTTTACTTCACATGAATTAATGCCACATGCAAACAAAGTAAGGACCCAACAAAGTATCTCTTATTACCCAAGATATTCTCACTTGAAACGTGTAAGATATCCTCCGCCTCTACGCATCGGTTGTCGTGCTCGCTTCGTTAAGAGATTAACAAATCCAAAATTGTTACCTTTGGATTATTCAGTATATATTACAAGTGCGTACAATTTGCACATGGTCATGTATGAGACACTAATCTTTACTCAGACCAACATGTCATGCATTGATAACCGCAATAATACCCTCGGGCGCAGCAAAGCGCGCCAACCCCTTCTAGTATTTATTAACTCATGAGAAATGCAAACACCGATAATGTTTCAATCTCGTCAAGCTCGCATGCACGAACTTGTTAGTGCAGATTAGCTAATGTTTGCTTACACCTGATGTTAATTTGTCTCTCAACATCTACCAACTACACTACAGCCTTGCAACTCCTGTCAAATACTCCCTCGGTTCTATATTATAAGATGTTTTAGTCTTTATTTGGTTTACATGTATCTAGAGGTATCTCAGTGTGTAAGCTCACTCATTTTACTCCATATGTAGTCCACAATTAAAAAAGTTAAAAAATCTTATAATTTGGAATGGAGGGAGTAACAAGGTACTCTTATTCGAGTGATCATTTGGCTATGCAACTGGTCCACTCTTAACTCAAAAAAAATTGTATGCAACATAGAATACTTATCACTTAACTCATTGTGGTACAATTTCTCAAATGATGATGTCACCATCACAGTTCAGATTTATTACGTGGAAACATATCAAGCTGCTATACCTCTAAGAATCTTAATCCAGGTAAGCACCGAAACCATACCATTTAAGTATACAAGCTAGAGTCAAGATTCAGATGAATCTTGTTGTCACTTCTGGAGCATGTTCGTGTAAAAAAAACATAGAGACACACAAGAAAAGACAGATGGATAAAACAAACGTTTAATACCTTGCGAATTGCAACATATTTCCGCATAAAATATCATTAAGAAACCGAGATCAGATTGCCATGTTTTCAAAAAGTTTCAGAAAATGCGAAGCTCACCTTTCAGCATCCACCATGCAATTCTTCAAGCTCACTCTCAAGAAATTGGCAATAATATCAGAGGGGAAAACATCTTCATTGATTATTCATTCAAGTAATAGAAAAGCGAAAGAGCGAGGAGGTAGTTTTGTCAAACTCGTTAAACTGTCAAGCACTTTTCCATGCGAGCCAACAAAGTAGAACCTAAACTCAAACCTTATGCATAAAAAGGATAATAATTTTTGAAGAAGAATCTTCTTTACTCAATTCGACTTCTTTCAGCTTTGGAAGAGAATTGGAGAGCTCTGGGTGGAAGGCAGCAAGGGGAGTGCCACATGTATTGGTCATGGCCAGCGGCAACATAGGCAGGGAGCTGAGTTCTTGCCTTGAGAGTGAGGGACAGAACAACAAAGGAAACATGGGCAGAAAGAGGATGCAATTCCTAGTTCTTCTTCTTAATGCGGTATCAACCATGCATGCCCAAAGACTTCAGAAGAAGTTTTAACAACAGAAAGACTCGTTTCAGAAAAATAACTACACAAAGAAGACAAAGATGGTGACCGCCCGCCATACCTCTGCTTTATCGAGCTGAAGATCATCTTTTAAGAAAAACTGACGTGGTTCACCGATTTAGCTGTCCGCGGAAGATGCATGCAGCCGTCGAGTTCGAGGGAGCGACGAGAGGAGGTGGAGGATGTGTTCTCCTTCTCACGAGCCGCGGTCGCCGGAATTGCTGCTGGTGGTGGAGGCAATCTCCGGCGAGCTGCCGCAACGACAGTAGGTTTCCGGCGAGCTGCAATGACGAAGAGAAAGAAGTTCAAGTAGAAGTACATGACAGTGCATGAGCCCTCATGTGTGGTTTTGTAATTAATGACAATCTCTATGGACTAATGGTTGCATTGAGCTATCCTTGTAGGGCTTGTCCATTAGCAATGCTTGAACACCATGTGTTGGTATCAAGTTTGAAAGAAGAAGATAAAGTGATGACCAAAGCAATATCCAAGTCATCATATATATTAAGAGAAGAAGTTGAAGTGCAAGTTCAAGAGAAGAATCTCGAAGAAATCCTATGCTTGAAGCTTGTCACCCATTTGGAGATATTGGTCAAGTGAAGATGTGCCTTATAGAGGCTCTCCCATATTGGTGTATGGGGGAGCGATATGTGAGTCTTCACCAAGTAAAGTGCAATCAAGAAAGGTGGTCCACTTGAAGAGATCAAGATCGTCATCATCTAGATCAAGTGGAGTGCGCTAGGGCAAAGGTATGTTCTTGATAGGGTTTCTATTTTACCGGTCTCATGGTGTTAGTGGGAGTCCGGGTTATAGGATATATGTCGTACTATCAAGAGGGTCTCTCAAGTGAGTAACTTGATCGCATCTTTGTGGAGAGATCAAACCTTTGCATATTTGGCATATCATCTTTCTTAGTTCTTATTTGGCTTTTATCCATGTGAGAATGTAGAGCTTGTGTTCATCTCCATTTCAAGCTCTAGTTCATCAAAAACGGATTTCACATGAATATCTTGTTGCGTTTTTGTTGTTGGAGGTTTTACCGGTTGTTCTATCCTCCCATATTGTAATATGATGTTTCATTGCATAATCTTGTCGTGCTCGTTGTGGTGATTCCAACGAGTCTAAGAACATCGAAAACGGAGTCTGGATGCAAAACTTATTGTCATTTTCATTTTGGTATTTCTGCAGTTTTCTGAGGTCCGGAAATTTCCGGACTGTAGGCCGGAAATATCCGGTCCCCCGGAAATTTCCGGCACTATTTCCGGCCCTGCTCCAGCCAGAGTCCAGTAGCAAAATCTCAAGGTGACTTATTCGTTTTTCAGGGGTCCGGAAATATCCGGTACTCAACCCGGAAATTTCCGGTCCCAGTTTTCCTGCAACGGATCTATTTCGTGGGGACCTATAAAAGGTCTCCTTCTTCCCCAAGAGGTCAAGCACGTTTTCCCCCTCTCTCTCCCACCATTGTTGACCTTGAAAAGCTTGCCCCTCTCTCAATTCCTCCCGTGATTCTTGCATATCTTTGAGGGAAAAGAGAGAGGAGATCTAGATCTACATTTCCACCAATCCATTTCTCCTCTAAGTGAGGGGAACCTAGTAGATCTTGATCTTGGAGTTTTTGGTGTTTCTCCTCCTTTGTTCTTCCTCTCTTCTCCCCCATAAGTATTAGTTGCTTTTGGTGGGATTTGGGAGTGAAGGACTTGAGCACTTCTTGTGTTCTTGCCATTGCATTTTGTTGCATCGGTTTGCTCTCTCCACGAGGATTCGTGGAAGTGAAAGTTCGTGAGCTTGTTACTCTTGGGTCGTTGGGCCCTAGACGGTGATTGAGACCTTTTGTGGTCACTTGGGAGCTCCCAATCCTTTTGTGAGTTGTGCCTCAAGATTGTTGTAAGGGACTCGATTTCCGCCCAAAAGGGAAATCAATAGTGGAAGGTGAACCGAGCTTTTGGGCAAGGTTCATCGGAGAATAGGGTGAGACCATTTGTGGCGTTTGAGTTTGAAACTCACACCCCTCCAACGAGACGTACTCCCCTGAAAAGGAGGAACTCGGGAATACATCCTCGTCTCCGCGTGCCTCGGTTATTTCTATACCCTAGCTCTTTACTTATGCACTTTACATTGTGATAGCCTTCGTGCTTGAAGTATTATATCTTGCTATCACTTTGTTGCTTGTCTTGCTTAGAATAAGTTGTTGGTGCACATAGGTGAGCCTAGTATATTTAGGTTGTTGGCTTGTTAATTTAAACACCTAGTTTTATTCCGCAATTATCAAGCCTAAACCGGAAAAAATTTAAATCGCCTATTCACCCCTCCTCTAGGCGACATCCTTGTCCTTTCAGTACATGTCGAAGGAGTAGCAGTAGGATACGTTCCTCTTTTGACGTTCGGTGTTTAGTCCATCCTAATCGATCACCGCACGCTCTTCTAAACTACCATAAGATAAGGTTTGTTAGTGGTTTTTAAGATAATGGTTGTTAGCCTTTTTAAAGGAATGCAACCATGGGATAAGAATCGAAGGGGAGGTTGTTACGTTGCGGTGGCATTTTGTACGTAAATAATCAGAAGTGTGACACCAGGCACCACGCTCTCTGCTTTAATAGTAAAGATAAATAGATTTATCACAACTGCAGCGTTCAAATTCTTAGCGACGAATAATTGCTTGGGCATTCTCCAAATAACCACTCCATCCATTACAAAATTGTTTGATGACTTGGTATCAGCCTCGTATATAAATCTCAATGAGCGAGGTGAGGTTTTTTTGCGAAACAGAGTACACTCACATACATATCTCAACTGATTGGCGTAATTTTTCTACCGCGTGTATCGTCCCATAATAATAGTGTGCAAGCTCCAAATGGGAAGTCAGTGGGGTAATAGGGAAAAGGAACCGCCTACTTGCCACGAATAGTGCATCTCTTTTTGCCTAGGCTAATTTGTTTTTATCAAGCCGAAGGGCGGGGACCATCCTCACTAGACTCTTCCTCTCACACATAATGTGCAAATGCACTTCCCTATTAACGTATGCACGCACACCCTATACTTATGAGCACCTCTAAGAGTTTGAGCCGACGGGTCTTGAGATTGACGAAGTCACCACATACACCTCGCTGTCGACGAAAATGTGGCATCCAACTGAAAAATATTCCGTTTAAATGAGAAACACCAGTGTCAACCCTTGGTTTAAACTCTGCTGTGTAGGGAGTACAACCACCCTGCTAACCATCCTATCACAATCAGTTTCTCATCAAAGTGATGATTCCGGCATCAATCGAGGAAACTCATTCTCAATATGTTGCCAATATTTATAAAAAAGAAGCACACAGCCCGCATACTAAGATCTCTTTACGGAGAAGCCAGCACAGGCAAACCAACGACTTGGTTCACACAAAAAATAACTCAACATTTGATTTCTGGTAAGCCACAAGTGATTCTGCGATAGGAATCATCCGGGTGATAGCGAATAGTTTGCCCCTAACATGCCGAATGTCAATGTGTACCCATTACCCTTTTACCCTGCGGGTTTAGGGTAAGGGATTACTCATGGGTACAACAATTGGAAAATATCAAACCCATCGGGTCGAGAGGGTATGGGTATGGGATCGTATAGTCCATACCCGCGTACCCATGTAACCAACTAATATTTGACAAGTGAGTTTTAACTTCACGCACAAATGCATGAGTAGGGTCTATGCATGAGGATACGATCATAATTCACAGATAAAGTGTGTTGTGTGACATATATAGGCAAGGATTGCTCGCTACACCCTGCGCGGATGGCGGACCACCCGGTGACTACCTCACAATACCGATGAATTAGTTATCCCTAATATCATATCTGATCTATCCAATTCACGTGATCACGTCTCCACTCCCTATAGAGAAAACAACAAATAGATCTCTTCTAGAGATGAGTTATGTGTTGTTTTATGACTATATTCTACTCAATTTGACATGTTTTAAACATGGGTATTTTTACCTGCGGGTAACCATCTACCCTGTTGAGTGACGGGTATGGGAAAAAGTTGTACTCGTTGATGGGTATGGATAAGGGTGACGAGTAAGACCGGAATCGACGGGTAAGGGTATAGAGTGGCTCCACCCTTACCCATACCCTGCGGGTGCCATCCCTAAACATGCAAGATGTGGTTAAGTCAAACATCGAGAGCTCCTATAGGATGCTCGATGTGCGAGCACTTAAAAATTTGAAGTCCCGGACATGCCCTAGCGCCTGGTCGCTAGGAGCCGCCATTTGCACTTGTTCCAAGCGTTCGAATTCTTTTTACGCTCCGGTGCCGAAACAACAATAGGGAATGAGGATTAAACTGGCAAAACTGACAGGATTTAAATCCTAGCGTCCCTAATTAATCGTCCCTCCGTGGATGTCCTTAAAGCATTCACAATGCAGCGGCGCCTAACTTGACGCTTGCGTATTAAAAATAAATCAAAGGAAATTAAATCGGCCGCTAAGCGCTCTCTCCCACAACGTGCAGTGCTTGCTGAGACGCTAATTTAATGGCTTCCTACGTTTTTGTTTTCTCCGCGCCACGCAAAAAATAGCTAGCTTCGAGCGAAAGATTTGTCGCCGGGCGCCCAGGATCGAACGGCGCAACTACTAGTCGACCAAGATGAAAATATTCCTCTGTTTACGAGTTTCAAAAAATATCGTACAGTTCAAAAAATGTTTGTACAGCTAAATATATTCACATGAGAGGAAAAAATATTGTAAACTAACAAAAAAGAAATTGTTCGCGAGTTTATAATTTTTTTCATATGAGAGGAAAATAATGTTCACATAGTTTAGATAATTTGAAAATACTTATACAAGAAAAAATATTGGAAGGTTAAAAATAACTATTTGCGAGGTTCAAAACAAATAGAATATTAAAACAATAAATAGTCATATTGTTTATGTGAAAATAAATAGGAAAAGGAAAATTAAATAAAACATGCATGAAAAAGAAAGGAAAACCAGAAACAAAAATAAAAATGGAAAACTAAAACAAGGTAAATATAATACTCCCTCCATATCAAAATATAAGATGTTTCTGCATGTTTGGGTCCAAATGCAGCTAGACATGTTTTAGTGCAAGATTCACCGTATCAAAATATAAGATATTTGTGCATATTTAGGCCCAAATGCACCTAAATATAAAATAAAATTAAAGGAAAAGAACTAAAAACGTAAACAAGAAAAGGATAAAAGAAAACAGAAAAGAGAAGAAAAAATCCTTACTGGGCCGCCCAGCTATCCTTCCGTTCGTGGGCGGATAACCGGCCTGCCAGGGCCCTGCATATTATCCCGCCACTTCCCCCAAACCCAACCCACCTTTCCCGCCACGCCATTCCCCTGCTCTCCTCTTCCCCCGTCTCCCATGGCGGCGCCGTCGGCAGCCATGCGCAAAAAGCTGCAGCGCAAATTCCGGCTGCGGGGCTTCACCCTCAAGGTCGACGCCCTCGAGGAGGCCGCCGCCTTCCTCGCTCGTTTCCCCGACGCGGAGGACGACGCCCTCGACCTCCTCCTCGACGAGCTCGACAAAGAGCCGCGTAACTACTCGCTTCCCTCTAGGCCCTACACGCCGTTGCCTCGTCTTCTCATTCATGGCTTTATTTTACTGTTGGTTGTGACCCTGTGCGTTTCTCTGTGTTGATTTGTGGCCGAGCGCAGTGAAATCATCTATACTGGATCGGGACGCGGTCCGGCGTGTGGTGTCCCTGCTCGTCGAGGCGGAGGAGGCGGTCGACGCGGCGTCGCCGGCGGCCACCAGCGCCCGGTCGGCACTGCGGGTGGTGGACTCGTTCGTCGTGCCGCGGTTCCACTACGACCCAATCAAGAAAGTGTTCTACGAGTATGTAGATGCCGCCACTTCCTTTTAGATCTGGAGAATTGGCCACTGGGACTTGAGAATTAGGTCTTTCCTTCGTCGTTTTGGTGCTGAACCATGGTTGAATATTGCTACGAGTGGGGTATTTATTCAGTGCTTGATTCGCCTAGTTCTGCATTAAACTTTGACTAGGGAATGCTAATTTGCAGAGTGAACGCATGACATAGTTTTAAGGGAGCTTGCTTTTTTTTGTTCTTCTAAAAATAAAACTCCTTTTTTCTTAATGTCTGAGAAAAAATGTGTTAAACACACTTTTGGTTTTGTTGTTGGAAATTCTGCTTGAGTAAAGTTCGTCAATTTATTAGCTCAGCCACGGGGATTGGATTTTCTTTTTCTAGAGAAAAGGCATAACATGCCTGCTTTATATAGAAAGCATAGGGTCACAAAGTACGCTGGGGATCAAACCATGTTTTTAAGCAAAACAAACATGCGGATTTGGGTTGGCCTGTGATCAATTGGTTTCTTTCTAAGAGCTGCCATATAATTCAGTATGACACATAGATTTATCTTTAATACTGGACTAGAACATATGCCTTGCTAAAAATGGTTCTGTATGTTTTAAGAATGTCTTAAGCATTTATCTCACGGAAAATGGCGATTATAGGCATACTGGAAGATTATCCATCCATGGAGAGGCTGGAGATAAAGCTGCCCTTTACAGGGACAGGTATCAAGTGCTGCTTCAGAGGCTCGCTCGTGATAAATATTTCTCCAGGCCAGCTTTTGAAACTGTTATGACTGAAAATGATAGTTGTGAGGTATCGCTCTTAATTTATGTTCCGTTTCTACTACTATTGATCGACTTCTGTGATCCCAGTAACTTAGTTCAATACTTGGTACTTTTCCCAATTTTCGTCTTTGTGCACCCCCCTCCAATTTTTTACATAGTATTTGTTTATGAAATGACATACAATTTCCCCCTTCATGTAGATAACTTCTATACAGTCTTTAATTGGGTGCACTGGACGGAGATGGATTATGGGAGTCATATCACAGTTGGAGGAACGCCAATTTTACTTGGAGGATCTTACTGGAGCAGTGCCAATTGACTTAGCGAATGCAATATCCTTAGAACCATTGCCATGTTACCTATTTACGTAAATATCCATGTCTTTTCTGTGCTAAAAGTGGAAATGGTTCTCAACTTTAAACTTCCTTAGGACACTTTTATGTTTATTAAACTAAATTCATTTACAAGTGCTAGTATATAATACTAATCATATTTGCATCAGTGATCCATATGTCTTTTGAGTATTTTGTTAAACCATACGGATTTATGCTTATTCAGAGGCGCAAATCTCTTTCCTTAACATAGAACACAAAATCACTTCAGGTTTCTTTGTTGAAAACACTGTAATTGTAGCAGAAGGGGAACTGCTTTCGAATGGCATTTTCCAGGTCTGGATTCTCGTCTACCAGAAAGTCGTTAGTGTTTATTTTTTGTATTATTCTCTTGAATATGGTTTTGTTCCAATCATCTACAGGTCAATACATGTGGGTTTCCTCCTTTAGAGGACAGAGAGGCATCACTTTCACTGCTTATGGGACTTGATTTCTTTGGTGGAGGTGTCATACCAGCTGAAGAAACAGTAAGTCTGTAATTGCGTTCTATATGTTGAGTAATAGGTCTTGCAGAAAACGTCTTTACTGATGATATTTGTTACATTTGTATTAAACAGCTAAGACTATCATCACTAGAAAATAAGGCCGTGAATGACATGTTTGTCATACTTTCAGATGTTTGGGTGGACAATTCTGAGGTATTTATCTTTGGTATTAGTTCTTTGTTTTATGTAACTTCATTGTTTAGTCATACTCTCAGGATGTGCATATGTGTTATCTCGTAGAGTAGACTATGGAGAAGCTAGGCGCTGTCCTTGATGGCTATGAAAGTGTGGAAGTGGTCCCTTCTCTCTTTGTTTTAATGGGCAATTTCTGCTCTCAGCCCTGCAACCTGGCATTCAATTCATTTGAAGAACTCAGGTCTGACTTTCGTGCTTCATGAGAGATAATCAAAAGTTGTGCTAGGTGTTCCAATCCAAGGCAAGACCTTAATCATGTAGCTTTGTTTAGATTGCAGTTTGGGAAGCTTGGTGAGATGATCGCAGCTCGGACTAGGTTAAAAGAACATAGTCGTTTCTTATTCATTCCTGGTCCTGATGACGCAGGTACTCTAATACTCAATAATATGCTTATATCTGATAACTGCTGATATATGCATGTAGGGTCTGGTACAGTGCGATTTCATTACGTTCACTAATGAATTAAATCTCAGTTGGCCTATTCTTTTTTATATCCACTTATTATTAGTTTCCTTGCCACTTTAAACTAAGGAACGGTCTCTGTAGTAGGATAAGGAATGAGCTTGTTGACCATAAAAACTTTCAGCTTAGTTTCCCTAATAGCAGATGTTTCTTTTGTTTCTCATAAACTTCATATGTTGTTTCTTTTCACATGGTAGCAAATTTGCAGGCCCTTCGAAAGCTCTCCCAAGGTGTGCGCTCCCAAAATATCTAATTGAGGAACTTCAGAAGCACATCCCAAATGCTATATTTGTAAGCAATCCCTGCAGGTCCGACACGAAAGCATTGCCTTGTGTTATTATCTAAATTCCATACGTTACACATTTGTTGATAGAGATATAATCACCCATGAAAAGACAAGTATGTGGCCGATATACTATCATAATGTGCAACACATTTGTTGATAGGGATATAGTTTTTGGAGGGTTCAAATTATAGAACAAGTATGTGGCTGATAAAAATAAATAAACCCTTCAACAGGGATGGGTAATGCTACTATTTCTTTTGGAGCTGTAAATTATATGCTTCATGTGACTCTGATTCCAAATTCAAGTTGTTTTTTGGACATTGACACGGTCTCCATGGTGACTTTTGACCATCAATTCTACGGAAATGTTACACATTATGATAGTATATTTCAAGATATTAATCAAACATACTTCCTAGTGTATTTCAAGATGCATCTAGTAATATCAATTCAATACAGTGTATGTTGGTAATTATTATATTGACAGTCAAATCTAAAAATATTTGGCTGCCACAGATTCTAAAACAACTTAAATTTTGAATCAGTGGGACTTCATCCATTTGCTATCACTGTGACTCGGTCCAATTTTAGCATTAAAAGGTTGACCATTAGTGTGCTGTAGCATCTTCATCTTCGGAGATGTCTGTACAAAATATCATCATCATGATGCACATTGACAATAAGTACATCAAGATGCATCAGCATACCTATACTGGCCTATGGATGTGCATACTTGAAGTCTTGAACCATGTTTTTTTAGTTGGCATCTAACATCATAATGTATGTAGCACACAATATGCTTTTGTAGTAGATCTCTCTTCGTACTAGGCATCATATTCATTTGGTTTATTTATTCAAACATGCCTGATTTATCTTCACGGTTATCCATTGAGGCACTGAAATTTCAGTTATGTCTTGGAAAAAGCTTCATACACTCATTACCCACTGAGACTATTATATAGCGATATATTTGCAAGGAACATATGTTTCAAACTATGGCATCAATCCATATCGACTTATCATGCTTAAGAAAACGTTGAACTTTCAGGCCTGCCAATTATCGTCTGTTATATCTCCACTAAGATGATTGGTTTTTCCAGGGTGAAGTTTTATACACAAGAGATTGTGTTTTTCCGGCAAGATCTCCTTTACAGGATGCGGCGGTCCTGTCTGATTCCACCAACAACGGAAGAAACAAGCGACCCATTTGAACATGCAAGTTAATTAACTTTTATTTGTTATCTAAGTGAGGATATATGCTGTTCACTGATGAGAAACTAACCAATCCTTTTTGTTCAGCTAGTAGCAACTATCACCCACCAGAGTCATCTGTGTCCATTGCCTCTTACAGTCCAACCTATCATATGGAACTACGATCATTGCCTTCGGCTGTATCCAACTCCTCACACGGTATGTAATTTAACACATAGTTTATGCACACCTTGAAATGTTTTCTGACTGTAATCTCGATGAATATGCTTCTGTCCTAATTTATTTGTTGAACATGCACACAGCATAAGTATACTTGTGCAGTATAAAGTATCATTGATCCACACCACTACCAACAAAACTTTGGGAGGCCTTATGTTAATACTTGTTTAAATCTTCTTCAGATAGTATTGGCTGACAAGAGTGAGCAGAAGGCCTTCAAATATACAGGAATCACTTGCTTCAATCCTGGTTCTTTTGCCAATGACAGCACTTTCGCAGCATATCGTCCTTGCACTAAGGAGGTGGAGCTTTCTGCATTAGAAAGCTAATGTTGAAAGGGGGACAAACGGAAGCTGGAAGGTGTAACACCCAACTTGGCTCCGAACCTTTGCTGAGTTGCCTATCACAACTGTACATCAGCCATCAGGATTGATATTTATGACTTTAGCCATCTAAAATTAAGGCAGCCATCATGCAAGCGAATTTTCAAGGATGACATAGCACCGACATGCATGGAGTTAGTGCTATATCCCAAGTAAAACTGATGCTGACATCTTTTTGTAGGGGTCACCGATTTGTAGCAGCTCTGTTAAGGACCTTATGGTCTTTGGTGTAACAATGACTTTGGGATGTTTTTCCCACCTGCTTTGCTGAAGTTACATAGTGGAGCTCAGTCTTGTAGTCTGTATCTGTAACTGTTTCCATTATTTTAAACTATTTTAACATAATTGTGCTTTGAGTTAATTTCAAGAATTATTTCTCTGTAAAGATTGGATTGCCCAATTGTGATTAATTATACCAAAATGCACATCAAATTTGTTTGACTTTTGTGGGGGAGGAAATTTGTTTTACTTACAGGTGGGCTCTACATAATTCTGACTCTGCACCAACCTTTCTTGGTGACATTTTTTTTTTTGCGGGGATCATGCGTGCATTCGCCGAACTCCATCCTTGTGATCACATGCTTATCAATGTATTTCCAGCGTTTGGAGCACTGCGTGTTTGCAACGATGCAGTATGGTGCTGTACGTTTTCAATTTTCTCACAAATCATAGTGAACTCATTGAGAGCTTGTGATCACAAGGTTATCAATGTATTTCCAGTTTTTTTTTTTGCGAAACACAGTACAATATAGACGCTCACATACACGTGCACACACTCACCCCCGGGGCCGTCGATGGGCATGTTCGAAGCGATCGACCGAACAGGGCCCCCAAATTCCAGGGCCTCCGAATTACTGCTGCCTACTACCATGCGTATCAAATTTTGTAACCAGTTTGGTATTTTCTAGTGTCCCAGTTTCAGGAGACAGCCACGCAGGAGCTCATTTAGCTTTTTTTTTTGGAGCTAAAGGAGCCCATTTAGCTGTTTCCTTTCCTTTTGCGGCCCATAATACAGCACGCGCAATCACCGATCGGTACCAGGCCTTGATCATTGATCGATGTAGACACGATGTCGCGTTCCGCGGTCCGCGACCGAGAGAGACGGCCGCGCGCCGTCACATCCAGACCGCCACTCGCCAGATCGGCCGACGAAAAGTTACCTCGCGTCGCCGTTCGCCCGTCGTGCCGGCGTCATCCTCTGAAGGTAGGATTGCTGCAATCTTGTCTGTCTAGTCGTGTTAAACTGTTTGAATTGTTTTATTAATTTGTTCATATGAAACAGGACGAATCATGAAAAATCTCAGAGAAACATAGTGTCAATCTGGTGCAGAAAAGAAGAGCAAATGAGAAAGACTGGAAGATTAATTACGTAGATATGATTGAAGATTTCATTTCGAGAAATACTAGACGGATGATACTTTTTAGTAGAACATGAGGTCAGTTTATTGCTTTAGTGATACTTTTAGTAGAATTAAGGTTTGATGTGTTTCTATATATTGTTAAAAATAACACATATTAAAGTTATGTAATAATGTGAAAGTATTTTTAGTTGCTATGTCATGTAAAAATTTCAAATTCCAAGGCTCCATTTCGCGTTCCGCACAGGGCCCCCAATTTCTGGAGACGGCCCTGCTCACCCCTATGAATGCACGCATGCACACCCTACCCCTATGAGCACCTTCGAAAGACTGAGCCGGCGGTCGGGTCTTGAGAATGACAAAGTCACCACAGACGTCTCGCTGTCGACAGGAATGTATTTCCAGCTTTTGGAAAGCTGCATATTTGCAACGATGCAATATGGTGCCCCATGTTTTCAGTTTTCTCACAGGTCATAGTGACCTTGCAAAACAGAATTGTCATATAGGCTACAACTCAGAGAAAGATAAAGATGGCCTTTGACAATTTTGTGAGTCCCCTCATTCCCGAGCAAGAAAACGAAATATCATGCACGCTCATTGTTATATACGCTGTAACTCCCAACAGACAATAATCGTTTTTTTTCTGGTATACCTTGGGTTTATTTATTATGGTATATGTTAGTTGTTCTCGGAAGATATGGTGGACTGGGCTACTTAAAATAGATTAGCATATGGAAATTTTCCTAGTGATTAGTAGCTAAGATGTAAATGCACGACCCTCTTTAGCAAACGGGTTCTCAAGCTTGCTATAGAGGATGGGGTCGGGCACCTTCTAAGGAGAAAATAATTGTCTCAAATGCTATCTCCCAAGTTTATTGAAATCGGGAGGATCAACATTTTTGGGAAGGTCTGATGGCTACGGAAAAACATTTCGTCCACTTTGATATTTTGTTAAGAGTTTTGGTTCTAAGAGTATGAGTGGTTGGGAAATACCACGTTCGAGATTAATACCCTCCTTTGAATCATATTGCTAATCACAAAAGTGATAGTATCATCCAGGTTAGAACGTCCGCCCAGATGTGACGTTCATGTAGGATTTAGTTGAGCCTCGTCTTGCGACATCTGCACAAGGGTGGTTGGCTATGGTCCAATAGTTTTAAGGTCACGACAGGTTTCAAATTTTCAATGGAATCTACGCGAGGATGCAAAAAACAGTGAATTCCATGTACAAATCACTAGTACACTCAGATGTGCGAGTTAACAACAATAGGCGAATTTTGTGGAATGATAATCAAGTGGACATTACTGAACATGATGGAAAAGCTGCAATTTTGTGGAATGCTTTTAACGAAAGAATGGGTGAGACAGAAAATACGGAAATGCATTTTGATTTGGCTAATCTTTATGAAGGCATGCACGATACACAGATGCTACAAGACTTGGAGTTACCTTTTACTGATGATGAAATAGAGAATGTTGTACCTTTTACTGATGATGAAATAGAGAATGTTGTTAAGGAACTACCCAATGAGAAATCACCTGGACCTGATGGTTTTAACAACGAGTTTGTGAAAAGCTGTTGGAGTATCATTGGAAAGGACATTAAGGAATTGGTTCATGCTTTCCATGATGGTAATATTTGCTTGGAAAGTACCAATGACTCTTACATTTCTTTAATTCCAAAAGTGGATCACCCTGAAACCCCTACTGATTTTAGACCCATCTCCTTGCTCAATTATGTGCTCAAGATAATCACCAAGTTGCTGGCCAATAGATTGCAAAAAATCATTCTGAAACTTGTGCATAAAAATCAGTATGGCTTTCTGAAGTCTAGATCGATTCAAGACTGTTTGGCATGGGGGTTTGAATATCTTTTCCAGTGTCACAAAATCCAAAAAAGAAACAATTGTGTTGAAGCTGGATTTTGCAAAGGCCTTTGATAAAATTGAACATAATACTATTCTCAAGATTCTGGAAGCAAAGGGTTTTGGTGCAAAATGGATCAGTTGGATTGCATTAATTTTAAAATCTGGAACTTCTGCTGTAATGCTGAATGGAGTACCTGGGAAAAAGTTTTACTGCAAAAGAGGGGTTCGACAAGGCGATCCCTTGTCTCCATTACTATTTTTTCTGGCAGCTGATCTACTACAAACGATTCTCGACAAGGCTATGGTTCAGGGACTTCTGAAAACCCCTTTAGAAATTCCTAGCTGTCCTGATTTCCCAGTTATGCAATATGCCGATGACACATTGCTAGTTATGCAAGCTGACACTGCTCAACTCCTCTGCTTGAAAGCCTTGTTACAATCTTTTGCTGATTCCACTGGCCTTAAAGTTAATTTCCATAAATCCATGTTGGTGCCCTTGAATATCCCTGCGGATAGAATTGGTCTTTTTGTGGGGCTTATGAATTGCCAGCAGGGGTCCTTCCCATTTACCTATCTTGGATTGCTTCTGGGTACCACAAGGCCAACTTTAGAGTATTTCCTTCCCATGGTACAAAAGGTAGAGAGGAGGCTCTGTGGTGTTGCAATTTTTTTAAATATTGGTGGCAAATTGGAGATGGTAAAATCTGTTCTTGCATCAATGCCAATCTTCTTCATGTGCACACTAGAAATACATGCGGCTGTCAAGGAGCAGTTAAATAAATACATGAGGCATTGCCTATGGAGGAGGCCTGACATGGAGGACAAGAAACCTGCTTTGGTGAAATGGAAAATTGTCTGTCGACCAAAAAATCAAGGAGGCCTTGGTGTTTTGGACATTGATGTGCAGAAGAAAGCCTCGCTGTTGAAAAATCTACACAAATTCTTTAACAGATTGGACATTCCTTGGGTTCATCTGGTTTGGGATACATACTACACTGACAATCAACTACCTGGCACAAGGTTACATGGATCCTTGAAAGCACATCTGAAGCTTATTGATTATTACAAGGGAATGGCCAGATGTAAATTCAGCAATGGTTTCTTCTGCATTGTTCTGGCATGATCTTTGGCATGATTCTTGTCTAAAGCACAAATTCCCTCGTCTATTTTCTTTCACAAAGAACATTGATATCACGGTCAGACATGCGGTCCAAAATGAGTACCTAGAAGATCGCCATTAAGCAGAGAAGTTTACCAAGAGTTTCTTCAATTGGAAGAGATCTGGAATGATGCTAACCAGATGTTGGATCTTGCACAACAGGATGTGTGGACATATATTTGGGAAAATGAGGTCTTCTCTTCTAAAAAGGCTTACAATGTCTTGATTGGATATAAACAGGTTTCACCACAGTTCAATTGGATATGGAAAAGTTCATGTCAAGCAAAACATAAAATTTTCTTCTGGTTACTACTTCATGATAGGCTCAATACCAGAAATCTCCTCTTCCAAAATTTTTTCCATCTGGAAAGTTATGACTGTGCAACGCAGCAATGCAGACAGGAAGAGACACTTGTTCATCTATTTTGGACCTGCCCAATGGCTGTGAGGTGCTATTGACCTTGGAGTGATGTACCGGCCTACTGTTTGGTTGATGTATGACGTACCTTGTTGTTTGCGAATTATCTATTTGTGCTATGTGTAAGAGACATAACAACTCACTTGTGCTATTTTTAGAGACAAATCTATGTATTGTTGGTACTTCAAAACTATTTATTTCTTCTTGTGCTATTGTCATGACTTAATTTGGAATTTTTAAATTTTATTATGTGTGGAAAATAATATATCAAAATTCATATATACACATACTATACTGTTCGTACATGTACACAAGTTCATATTGTTCAAACTCTCCAAACTCAAAAAACAGCCAATTCCATGTTTTACACATCCAAACAGGGATTGGAATCATGTCCTACCCTATGATTCCAACCATAAATTCCATTTACAAACAAACATCAGAATTGGAATTGGAGGTCAATTCCTTTCCATCTTGGAAATGGAATTGCTAGTCCAATTCAATTCCAAGAAAATTTTCCAACATCCAAACACAGCCTCAGAGAAATAGAAATCTGTCACTTCATGAAGCCTTAGATGACATGAAAAGTAAATTGAACCTGCCTTTCTTCATGGATATTTTGATCCTTGCGAGCTGGAGTATTTGGATGATCAGAAACAATTAAATCTTTAGAGATGAAAGGCCCACCTTTGAGAGGTGGAAAGCCATCTTCTTGTCAGAGTTAAATTGACTCAAGTATAGAATAAAAGCCAAGCATTCTCATCAGTTCAATTTTTGGAGGGAGATATGCATATGTAAATTCTGAAGATAAGGCCTGTAGGTGAATGTTTTTTATTAATTTAATCTCATCAGGTAAAAATCTGCAGTATGAACTATGCAATTCAACTATTCCATAGATTGGATCTGACTGAATGCAACACCAGGTGCAACCACACATTTGGATGGAACAAACTCTATGTTAATACATTCTCATAATTCCAGTGCTACATATTTTATTCAAGTGCTCTTCCTTCTCTAGGTCTTAGGAACATCCAGGACATTCACCTATCTGAATCTTGTAACAGATATTCAGTAGTTGCTACTGTTAGTTGAGCTTTATTTCACAAGTTGGCTACAGGATATTCAGTAGGTTTTTATTACGAGGATGATATTCAGGTAATTAGGATCCTGCTAATGTAAATTCTGCTTTATGTTCATCTCATAAGCTTTTTGGACTGACCATAACCCTTCTTCTCATTAACAGTTAACACCGTGAAAATTCTTTTAGGAGAACTAATCTAATGCTTACAATTGCACATCGTGTTCCTTGTGCAGGCTGCTGGTAAGCAGTGTCAGTTGGCAAAACACAACAACGGTAAAGTATGTCATTGATTCATTAGTTTTCTATGTTTCAGTGCATGTGAAATAGGTCACTATTACTAACTCTGAAGACAACACCTGAATTGCTTGAATCCTTTGACATCAAGTTTCAGCCGATTCACTTTTAGGCTTTAGCACGCATTGGCTGGGTTCCTATTTACTGGACACAACATGTGCCTCATGGGATAAATGTTTTATGTTGCAAGAGCATTTTATCCTCAGCCTGGTAATTTCATCTATCTGAGTAGTTTTAGATGTTTAGAGTGCTTGTTAGTTTCCATTTTGTTCGGTTTAAATCTAAAACATGTCTCTTGCAATACTTGAACAGGTTGCTTTCTATATAAGAAAAGGTAGGGCCTTATCGCCTTATGGCCTTTTCTCTTAAGATAAGAAAACAATGAATGCTTGCTTGGCCTTATTTTTCTGAATTTCGCAACTGTAAAACACGCTTCATACATATTGTGACAGGCTGAGTGTTTTTTCATTCAGTCCATTGTACCAATAGCTGTCAACTTCATCATGTGCAGATTTCATGCATGGTGATGTTTCACTGGACATGTTATTAGGTTTAAAGGTATTCAAGAGTTCCCTTTACCTTGTTCATTTCTCTGGCCTTACATTCATTGCTGGGATTCGGCAGAACAGTCGCAGCCAACGTGAAATCAGAGGTTGGTGATTCCATACAAACAATAAACGTAACGTGAATTCAGAACTGTTTTTCTGATGATTCCTATTTATTACAAAAAGCATACTTAAATTTTGATATATAGCATAGAGAAAGAAATTTTGTTACTATCATCCATTTCGAGGTCGCCTATTGTTCAATTTGGTGCAGTTTTTATCCGTTCATGTGATTTGTTACACACCAAATCCATTGTCTATGTTCCAACCATCACAAGAAAGCAATGTCTCAGATGTGAGGAACAACACACTGATGTGCTGCTCTCATATCTAATAAGATCTACAAGAAATAAACTCACAAATGCTTGTTCAAGTACGAGGCAGGTTGTAGAAGAGAGAGAAGTGTCTTGTGTATTGAATGTATTCTTATTTCCTGAGACCTTGATCAGCTTGTACTAGAGCTAGATCAGTGATCGTACAACTATTGTTTATTATATTCTATATGAAATTAGGAGTTACCAGTTTCAAAAGAAGAAGGATAACCTACCTAATTATTTTCTGAAGCTGTCTTAATTCCTTTTTCTAGGAAGCTCACAAACTAGCTTAGGATGCAGCAAGGCATATTTGACCTTGATGATTTTTATAAAGCTTTGTGTCATCACTTTAGATTATTAAACCTGTTATTAATGTAGACATTTGATTATTTTTTCTGAATGAGTGTCTCAACATTTCCGTGGATGAATACTTAGATGTTGGTAATCCCTTGAGAAGTGACATTGCCGGAGCAGATAAGCATGATGACAGTGTTTCAACATTTATTACTGGATATTCAAAATCTCTCTACTTTCAATAACCTTCAGGCGAAATCCCTCGCTGTGCAGTGTATACAAGTGTCTGAGGTAATTCTATGTACATACATAATGGTGTGATTTATAGTGCAACCTGATTAATAATCTTTCCCTTTGCCAGAATTGTACTCATCATCATTTATATTCCCCCCTGCTTGCTCTGGTCAAGGCCAGACAAATGACAGAACTAGGCATTATTGGAGATGGCATAGTTGGATACATAAGCGAGAGGAGCAGAGCGGAAGAGGACGGGCGGAGCTTCTGCTTCATAAGCTTGCGATCAGAGGTGAGTCGTTTTCAGAGATGTAGTCTATGCCGGAGAGTACAGAAAAAGAGCATGTCCTCTTAACCTTTTATTTTAGCTTAGGCATTTTTATTTCCTTATTGGCGTTCATTCAGTCCTGAATACGACCTCAAAGTTCACACAATGACCAGATGCGATCAAGATGTTTCTGAACTATTGGACAACTTCATGTATACATTGTTGTATTGGAGAATCCAGATCTATCAAGATTGCCTTTTTATTTTCGGATGATTTCCGTGAGGCTTTAGCGGTGTTGGAGTGAAGTGAGGTGAGGTGGCGATCACGACACATATTGGCACACCGCAATGTGTGTCATGGACATGTTGAAGCTGGTTAGTTTTTGTGACACATTGAAATTGTACAAACGAGCACTAAGTTTGTAAGCCCCACAACGCAGAATTTTTCTCACCCGTTGCAAAGCACGGGCATATTACCTAGTAAAAGTAAAATCTTCAGGTGTGGCAAAGGGTTCATCCTAACCTAGGATAATCTTGCAAAACATAACTGACATTGAAGCAATGACGTGTTGCTTTTTTTCATGATGACAAGACAACTAGGCACCTTTTCTTCTGATGCAAGTTTGCTTGTATTATACGACCAATCATCCAGGTGGATTCGAATTTGTAGTCACCTCGTAGTGTTGCAAATATTTTTGACAACCGGTTATAAGACGTTGATCGCATGTTTAGAATCCACATTCGGGTGGGAGCATTCCCTTAATTTGGTTTGATCGCTATGACTATGTGGAGATGATATGATGTTTGGTACAAAAATTTCATCTACTTTGCAAGTTATCTACCACAATGTACACATTAATTCCGTTCGTGGTCAGCGAGATAAACACCACGAGATATTTACTGGGGTTTTTTATATTTCTGTGCCCTACTTTGCTTAGTTTTGCTCGTTTGTGCCCCACTCGCTTAAATTTTCTCGGTTTTGCCCTACTTCGCTCTTTTGAGGCTTGCACATGGCCAAACGGCCATTTTCATCGGGTCAACTTCCTTTGACCGTTACTTGGCCTGACAGGTGGGACTGGTTCCTTCGCCTGCCGCCTGCCGTGGCTAGAATAAAAAGGGGCCTATCATGGAATAAAACGCTAATTCTTTCTCTCTCTCCCTCCCTCCCTCGAAAATGTGGTGGAGCCCACCCAGGCCGGAGAGCCCCTTCTCGCCGCTGTCGGACTCGGAGCTCTACTCGCCTGGTTCCCTACAGGTCATGCAGGAGCGGGAGGAGCAGCGAGAGGCGGAGAACCTGTTCCGCAAGCAGAACGGGCTCTCCCCCCCTGCCCGAGGAGAAAGAGGAACCCTACGAAGTGTCGCGTGGAGATCTTCCGCCGCAGTCCCCAGTCTACGAGTATGGGGCGTCGGAGTCCTCGGACGAGCCCTACTCCGACGAGGAGCGCGGGCCTACTGTCGTGGACCAACCGCCCTCGGCCGTCATCATCGAGCCCATTGCGCCCATTGCCGAGGCCAATGTTGTCATCGAGGACGTCTTTGGAGCCGAAAACTCCGACGGCATGGACTCGTACGAGGACGAGGACGACGAGGACGACTCTGAAGTAACCGTCAGTCCCTTGCACCACCCATGAAGAAGAAGAAGAAGTAGTAGTAGTAGCTGAAGTTTTAGTTAATGTTTAGGGTATTGAGTGAGTAATCTTTTGTTTCTATGGAGTAAATGTTTTATTATGATCGCCTATCTTCTTTAACTAATGCATTTACACCGTGATTGGACGTGACGGCTAGGCTAGGCTAGGGTAGCGGTGAGGCAGAAGTTCTGCGACGCGTTCAATGGCCATGTCCATCCGTGCACGCTACATACACGCAGGGTGGACTACGGCATGCTACACATGAAATCAATGTGCACGCAGTGCCACGCACTGGGAGGCTCTCAGATGTGTCTCATCCTCATCATACTACTCGTAAAGAGAAATATATCTAAAATTGATCTGCTTCGGATTCTGACTCTACTTCTTTCCTTTCACACAAGAAAAACGGATAAACATGAACGGATACATGCCGCTCGTTCTGCCCTCTGCCATATGGTCAATGTAGACATAAATGAACAAGAAATTACGCCGACTGGCGCGAGCGATCGAGCTGTAACGCAACTACGCGCTTGGAACGCGACCGACATCCAAGCGCGTGAGACCGGCATCGCTCTAAGTATGCATAGTTTTCCAGCTACTGAAAATCACATTCGAATGATTCTGATCTTTGTTCAACAAACATTCAAACATTCGACAAACTGTAGTTGATACATATCTTAGTTCAACAAACAGTAGTTCATACATATTTTTAGGATAAATCTAAACCCTAATCTACCCACTATCGTAGAAGGTGAAGGCCTGATTGAGACGCTGGCGGCACCGCACCTCCTCCCACTCCCGCGCGTGAGCGGTGTGCTCGGCGTCCTGCCGGAGACCCTGCTCCAGACGCACCTCGTTCATCACCTCCTCAAACTCGGCATCCGCTGAGCGCACGAACTTGGCGACAACGCGCGCCTCCAGCTCGACGGGGTCGACGATCTTGATGAGCTCCTCGCCGGTATCGGTGGAGACCGTATCGATGCTTGAGTAGGACTCGTCGTCGCTGGGCTCGGTTGAGTGTGCCGGCAGGAGCGGTGGGGCACGCGCCGCCTCCTGTGAGGACTCAGCATCGTGGCGTCGCGGCGGTGGGGTAGGGGAACCAGGCCTGGGGGTGCGCAGACCGTCCTAGTTCGTTAAGCGGCGGCGACCGCGCCTGCGGCCCACAACCGAATGGCGGCGGTGCTCCTCGTCGTCGTCGCTTGCGCCAGGAGAAGAACGTCCACCGCCGCTCACGCGAAGGCCGCCACGGCCGCGCCCGGATGCGGATGACATGGAGCGAGGAGGCGAGAATGGAGAGGAACTGGGCGGAGGAGACGATAATGCCACGGCCGGTGGGGGAGGGGGTATAAATTTGGGCAGAGGAGAGAGGACGAGGCGGCGGGAAATGCTACACAAGTGGCGTGCAACGCGAATCTGACTGTCAAATATCAATCTAGATCTGACGGCCGTAGTTGGGCGCTAGGGTATGATCGACGGTGACTGATCGGCGCTAGGGTATGAAAGAACGGTCCTAGATCGACGCTAGGGTATGATCGAACGGTCCCAGATCGGCGCTAGGGTTAGGAGAGGGACTGTGGGGTTTCGCGGGGTTTGGCGGGGTTTTCAGGTGGTCAACGGGGTTTCCTAAAGTTTGACCAACTTTCAAGTGAGCATAACTAATTTAGAAAAAATCAAAAAAATAGAAAACCTACGCACATTGTCGTTTTACGTGACAAGGTTTGGACAAAAAATTATAAACTTGGTCTACACTCTACAGACATTTTCATGAAAAAGCCTTGACACAAACGAGCTTCCCCGAACGGGTTCAAATGAGCACAACTAATTCAAAAAAATATAAAACCTGTGCACATTGTCGTCTTATGTGATATAGTTACGTTAAAAAATTATAAACTTGGTCTATCTATATTTCCATGAAAAAGCTTGACACAAATGAGCTATCACGTATGAAGCTACAAAGAGTTCGTGGAGAAGGAGGTAGGGGTTTAGGTTTTCGAAAAATTCAAAAAAAAAAACAAAAACTTGATAGAAGCTTCATTTTAGAGTGACTAAGAAGAATCTTAACTTAGATTTTCAATCTTAATATTTTAAAAGTGTTTTTTAATGTGTTTCTATTAAAGCTTGTTTTTGCAAAAGAAATGTAATAATATGAAGATTAATTCAATAAATACCGAGACTTAGAATTGGAACCATATAGATGGAATTGGTGTGAAGATTTTTTTTTTTGACCCATTTGGACAAGGTCAGAAAAAATTTGCTTACAAATGGGGCTGTTTACCCTAGCTTTGGAGCTCATTTGGAGCACACTTCTCATGACTATGAGTTTTACTATGCATAAGAGGTCGGGAGTGATCACGTAACGTGTATAATAGTTTAGAAAACATTGCAGCATCATACCACAAAGCAATGGACTTAAAATGCTAGCCCAAATTTGAATTATACCTCAAATTTGAATTCCGCCTCAAAGTACAAATAGCCTGTTCTACTCGACGAACGAAACAATGTTCAAAGTAGAAATAACCTTGGAAATTAAATTTCAGAAGCAAGATTACAAAAGAGTTGAACTGTTTTTCTAAACAATGTTCAAACTTATAAATACTAGATTGCAATAAAATGCAAAGTACAAATGAAAGGTATTTATTAATAACCGCTGCGCATTCTCCACTTCAAAGCTTCTGCATAGGGATCAGCCCCGACAATTTGTGTACTTTTTTGAAGGTATTTATTATGTTGACGCCTGTATCGTCAAAAATAATATCAGCTTCAGTAGAAGCTTTGGCATTCAGCTTTAGTTTCTTGCACTGAACTTCATACCATTTGTCGTAGTGTCCCCAATGGACGCCAAACCTCATAATCTTGAGAACACTTGTGTTCAGAACAAAGAACTTGCCGAAATTAATCTCGGGTGTTGTGCCTCTGTAGTCGTTGAAAGTAATTTCCGTGAGATTGAGATCTAGGCATTCGATTAGATCGTTCATGTCATATTGCCGCACATTATTCACTTTCGGGCCTCTCTTTATCTGCAGTTTTGAACAATAAATTTGTTACCCTAACATATTAACATGAAAACTTGAATTCTGACTCAAATTTGAATTCTGATTCAAATTTGACATCAAAGTAGAAAGTACAAATGAAAGGTTCACCTCGATGTATAGCTTCTCCGTGCACGGAAAACATCTAAGGAATGGAAGAACTTCATCCAGTTTGGGGCCGACTGATTGTAATGCCAAGACCTTCACCGCGCGCAGAGACGAGGTCAAGCTTGTGGGAATCATATTCTAGAGATTTATTAGCAATAATGTGAGAATTAGGCAGACGAGTAGCAAGAAAAGAAGAAGAAAATGATTGTTGTACCTGAACGGTTATGGATCCAGTAACAAGTTGGGAGAATTCGGCAGCCGAGTAGCCCAACAGTGTCAATTTCGGCGCCTGAATTACCTTGACTGTTGTTGGACCATCTGGATCAACTATAGACAATCTCTCCAGGAGAGGTGCATCAATGACCAAATCGTGACAAGGTTCTATTGATTTGTTGTCAAGTGTTCTCCTGTCCCTCCAGCAACACATAGTAATCGTCCGGATAGATGGAGAGACAATGCGCAATGTACTGCACCCGTGGATCGACATCATCTGAAGGGCTCGAGCGCAGTACAGCCGCCGAGCAGGAGCTCCATGGCTTCCTTCGAGATGAAAAAGTCGCAGAGAACAAGCCGCTTGAGTAGAGGGAGAAGAAGCGTGGGCTCGGGATCTATCTGGGGGAATTGGCAGTGGACGAAAGTGGCGGCCTGCAACGTGGGGGCGAGGCGGAGCGCGGAAGACGGCAGCGAGCGCAGCGGACTGTGTCCACCTTGGAAGCTCAGTACCTCGAGGTGGTCTAGGGCGGCGGATTGGAACCACACGTCGAGCTTGGCATCGAGCTTGCAGTTTGAACGGAACTCACCGATGTCTAGGGATCTGACTGGCCCAATGTGCTCGGCGAAGATCTTGGAGACTGCGCGGATACGTTTTACATCTGTATCGTAGAGCTGGCTATCGACGGCGAGGTGGAGGGGGGCAGAGAGCCAGAGGGGGCGCCACCGCTGGGAGAGCACGGTTGTCTGAACACCAGATTTGCAGGGGAGGAGGGAGATGATAACGTACAACAACTCGTCGGGGAGGAGGCTGATGCGGTCGATGCTCGCCGAAGGGTCCATCCCAGCCGGCAGCGACTACGCCGGAGTTGGGTGTCGTAGCGGGGCTTTGTCCGCGGCGGGGTTTTTCTCTGGCCGGTGGTGGAATGGGGGCTGGAGCAGAGTAATAACGGCCAAGAAAATTAAATATATTTAGATGTGACCCATCCGTCCCCACCTGTAAGATTTAACCGGCTCCACTGGAGATGCCCCATGTCGGCCCCACTACTTCTACCGGGGCCACTCGTGGGGTCAGATGGTGAGCGATTCAAAATTAGATGCCGCTATAGATGCCCCATGCCGGCTCCACTAGTCTGGCCAAGTAACGGTCAAAGGAGGTTGACCTGACGGAAACGGCCGCTTGGCCGCCTACGAGCCTCGAAAGAGCGAACTAGAGCAAAACCGAGGAAAGTTAAGCGAGTAGCGCACAAACGAGGAAAACTAAGCGAAGCAGGACAAAAAATAAATGACCCTATTTACTGTGGTGCGTACATGGTTAGGCGTGCGACCAATGATGTCTTACCCAACGTGTATTGCCGTTTACATTCTTCGGATCAGCCTCCACCTTAGGCTTCATACCTCATACTGTATTTTGCCTTTTTCTTTGTTTTCTCCTTTGCGGTTGTGCGCATGCTGGATAGTATGCAGAGACTGGGTGTGAACTTTACTAGCTTGCATCAGTTTGATGCGATTTTGTTTAGTTTAATGAAAGGGCCTTTGTCGAGAAAACAGTAATATATACTCCATTGCAGCTCAAATCTGGTGGGCCACTTGATCCAGAGAAAGGCAAAGCTGGTGTAGTAGGCTGAGATGCTGAGTTAGCTTTCAGGTCTTTTGAGCAGCAGTAACAGGAAACATTTGCCTTGAGGTACAATTATAACCTCGCACACTTTGTCTCAGTATGTAAGAGCTTTGTCCCCTGGCACTGGTGGTAGATCGATTCATCCTGAACGAAAGTTAGCTCTGCAAACCATCTTTATTTTTGCTTCAAAAGACTCGCATTTCAAATTCCTCCTTTACCATCGAGATTCGCATGCGCATGCATTGATCTCTCAAACAGTCTCGCCGTTTTTTTTACCTCACAGAATAAATCATTAGTCATCATTACTAATATATACTCCATTGCATCTACATCCAGCAAAGCTAAACTTAACTATGATGGTATCTTTACTATTAATAAATGGGAGTTCGTACGTTGGTACGTCATCGTTTTCTGCCTCCGACCATCGCTCGCTCCCTTCCTCGATCACGCATGTTCGCTTGCATCGGCCCATGTACCTGATAGCCTGGCCCAGCCAAGATCCCTTGCACCACCCGCCCCCTCGCCTGGTCATCAGTGAGGCAACCCGACCTGCTCGCCTTCTTCTGAATCCGCCGCCCTCTACCTCGTGTTCTGGTTGATCCGATCTTCCCTCCGGCCGGGCCGCTGGCAGCGCGCGCCGACGGTGCCGCCTACCAACTATCTTCATCAACCCAGACGACACCACACCCGCGCCGGAGGTTGGTCGCCCTCGCGACCACCACACCCTCACGCGCAGCAGCTGGCCCGGAAAGGTCCCCCATACTCGCTGGATGCAGCTACGTGATGTCGCAGGCTCGCAGCAGCTCATGGCCATCGGCGCCCATTCGCTCTAAGAATAATCTCTTATCTCAATATCTCTCATAAGTCAAACGAGCATTCCGCTCATCGCTTCGTCCTTTCCCAGATCGTCAGCAAGTGCATGGAGGCCTAGGTCTGGGTAGGGAGGCCCGGACCAACCTCCTTGATTGATCTTCATCTTTTTTGTCACATTTTTTTTTAATGTTCTGAATCAGTTTTCGGCTGAATCTGAGGTGAATCTGTGGAATAGTAAAATATTTTGAGCTTCTCCATGCCCATAGTAAGTAGGGAGATGAGTCCATGTCCTTCAGGATAGCAGTTGTCTATTTCACAGAGCGAAGAATGTTTTGTGTTCCATGTCCTTCAGCACCAACTGGCTACTGGCAGGAACAGGGGGACACATTTTGAGATCAATTTTTCTAATACACAAAACATGTTCAAAAAAATGGACAACACACATCTAGGTCATATATGCAACTCCAAAAAATTCTGCTTCAAATTCGACCTACACTTAGAGAACCAAAAAAGAGAAATTTCAGTGTAAATAGTGTGAAACACTATTCACCCAAAGCTGACACTATTCACGGTACAATTTAGCTTTTTTGTTTCTCTACCTGTATATCGAATTTTGAGCACAAATTTTGTGGAGTTGTTGAAACAGCATGTAGGTATGTTGTATAATTTTAATATATTTTTTCACAATGTCTAAATAGGATTTTTATCCTATACAAGTCTCGGATCATAATTTAGGTTATTTCCTTTTGTTTATTCTTCTCCTATTGCTTTCTCAACTATTCTATCTTTGTTTCAGTAACCTCGTCCACCTGCGGAAACTTTAAACAAGGATTGCACTATTCTTAGTTTAGAGATATTTTTTCCATCAGATTAATGCAGCGCAGTTAGATGTTAGAAACTTGCTGCACACTTAAATGTTAACAAAAGTTAGGCTCTGTAAAATGAAAGCAGGCACTTTAGCTTCATCTGCATCTGCATATCCTTTTGTTTTTTCGGGTAGAAGCGCAACTCATTCTCTATATGATGCAGGTGTGGACTATGAGTACAAGTCAGTCAATCCTCGATCACATCCAGGTAATCAGATTACTTGATAACATTTCGTACTGTGCAGGTTCTGGTCATGGCAGCTGCTGGTCATGGCAGGTGCTATGCTTCTTCTACCGCTGGTCCATCTCCTTGGAACACTGAGCAGAACGAGGAGGGGTGCGAATTGAGGTTGCAGTTCAGCCTATAACGTCCCTGTGTTGCGGTGTCCACCGGCCGGCAGCACGTCAATATGTAAGGCTCAAGGAGTTTGATGTGGCATTGGTGATGGAGAGCAATTACTAACTAATGAGTAATGAATAAATTACTCTCATACTTTCCTGCTTAATTTTTTTGTGCCATGCATGTAAAATGTTTGAAGAATTACCCGGTAGAAACTCCATTGACAATAGGGATCGTCATAAGCTTAATAATCCTAACTTGTCCCAGATTCTGAACCTCAAAACCTTCTGATCTTAGTAACTTTCTATCTACATGACTACATAAATTGGATTCTTGGATAAATTTGGTGATCTACCTATCATTGTTTAACAACTTTTTTGTGTTGCGGTGGAAAAAAATGTCTATTTTGGTGGCATATTTTTGGTCTGCATCATGTAGTTTCTTGTAATGGGCAACTGGCACAAAGCAAGCTTAGTGGTGACCTTTCGAAATGAAGTTCCGTATACATGTAAGCTATCCTATCCTACACCATTTATTTTTTCCTTACTACTCATTTGATAATAAGAGAAGATACTAGCATTTTGTCCTCTTTATCCTTAGAGGCTTGAGGGATAATTCACTCAACCTTGTCACTTTATATATGTGCATTGCAAGTTCTATGCTTACTTGGAGATGCTGCTTCATATCATGCAAACTGATCTTATCAAAACTGTTTTTTCTTCCAAAACTGCAGTGATTTAATGAGAGACAATTTTTCACAACAACAATTCTAAATAATTTGTGGAACTTTAGTAGCTTTGAGATTAAATATGTTTATTGCCAAGATTTTATTGATATATTGGTGTTGATTTGTTAAGTTTATAAAATTTGAACTTCACTTATGGAATTCATGGTCAATTCATACAGCCAAATCTCCAGAAAAATATCTTACAACATAATTTTCCTTCAAGCAGCCACACTGTAAAAGCCTTCTTGACTTCACACAAATATTATATACTTTACCTTATTTCTACTATTAGAATATAGCGTTCTTTTCACATTTGGACTTATGCTTAATGTTTTCACTGTTGTTTAGTAAGTCATTAGACGAACGGGTGCTTGTTGTTTGAGAGCTATTGAAAATGTACATGTTGGGCAGGAAAGAGAGCATTGCCTACCATACAAATAGGGTTGTAAAGACCACTCTCATTCGACTAAGATGAGAGAGGAAAATAAATTAAGAAAACTCCTCCGTCTTCATGCAAAGTGGCGAAAGGAGTTACTCCACAAGGGGATGGCAGTGGTGTAATATTTTCGGTCAAGAGTGGGAAGCTGAAGGAAACAACATCGTTTGAAACTACACATTAATTGATATTTTCGTATATCTTTTATGATATTCTGTAGCAACTCATGATTATTTAGCTTTTATAGAATCACACTTCAAATTAAATGATTTTTTAAAATTATCATGTGACTATATTTGTGCATACATTGTACATTTTCACATGCCTTTCTTATGATTTGAACTCTTGGCCCTGACACTATGCTTACAAGAAGGAAAGGATACGAAAAAACCACCTACAAAATTGTTACATTTCACAACTTCAAGGCGGTAATGGAAACCACCATGATCAGTACTATTGTCGAAAGTAGGATGATGAGTGTTGCAGTCTCTTTGAAGCCATGTGATATGGGATGACAACGACCATTTGAGCAGAGTTGGAGAAAACATTTGTGGACAATATTGAGTGACACGTGTTGGATGACGGACTATCATTTGCGTTATTTTTAGAGTGGGGTGACTATAAAGCAGTGACAAAACACGGGTTAAAGAAGTGAAGCCGAGCAGGTGGCGGGAACGGATAAGGGATGACGTAAGCATTGATCAATAGCATGATCCGTAGTTTGAATATCTCAAAATGTATGTTATTGCTCTTGGCTTCGTAATTTTGATGTTGAAATATTAGGTGCATTATGTTTTACATGTGCGACGGATTTGTTTTTGAGAATCCGTAGCAACGCACGGGCATTCATCTAGTAAATAATAAGGTGTGGGCACCAACAATTGGATGATCATTAGCTTAGTCAGATGTCCTTATGATGGTTATCGTGCCCTTCCCGGCGGTGTGCAGCCTGGTAAAACCGGCGACCGCCTTGCCCGACGGGGCTGGCCGGTTATCTCCGCCGGTTAACGCGCGCGGGACGCACGCGAATTCCCCTACCGGGTGGCGGACGGGCCTCGCCGGGCGCGACAGGATCCGCTCGTTGATGTCAGCCAGCGTCGCGACGCCGTCCACCCCGCCGGGCCTCACCACCGTGAAAGGACGCACCACGGAAGTTCCGGCGCCGGAGGACGCCGCGTTCCGGCTCCTCTTGCCGCTCCATGCCTCCGAGCCTGTGGGACGCATGCATCAGGCATACTCCTGCTTAGTACTACTCCATTAAAGATTCTTAGTTTCTTACAGCACGGACAGCGAGCAAGTATTTTACCTTCTTGTGTCGCCAAGCGTTTGGACGAACAGTTGGTGCCGGTGATCTGGCGTTGGGCGTGGCCGTCGTCACCGGCATGTGGAGCCACGCTGCTGTGGGATGAGGACGGGCTGGGGGCAGGCTGTGGCCCTGCCATCGGCAATGTTGGCTCCACCGGCGAGGCAGAGCACAGAGCAAGCAGATCATCGTCATCTGCAAAAAGCAGAAACCATCAATCTGTTTTCTAACCAAGCAACTTAAGCCTGTTTGTTTAGCTTCCAGACAAGATTACTGGGACCTGCGAATCTGGGTGCTACCATCTGAACATGCAAGTCCAAAGTTTTTCTTTACTGTACTTAGGAAGCGATGCCTGCCTAACAAGTCAGACGGCGCATGATGCACATATGATGGGTTAGGACAGCAGCGTGCTGCTAATCTTGAGTGGGCCCGGAGATAGATTTCACAAGCACCGTAGTTACTCAACACTACTATAATCATTAAAGTTTGTCCTAGATGTTTGGAATCGTACCACTACCATCGAGTAAATGAAACGGGGAGGTACCTAATCAAGTGTTTGTTGAGAAGATAAATGAAGAGTGTAAACTAATCTAAGTCAATTAGAGCAAAGTAACCAGCATTCGAATTCCTACCTGGGAAAGAACTAGCAGCAGCACTCTTCTCTTTGAGAACGCAGCTGGAACTGAAGCCCACCATCTGCTCCTCCTCCGCGTCCCAGAAATTCTGAAGAGGGGGAACAAGAGTCCAGTCAGAAAAGGCAACACCAAATTAAGTTCAGTTAAAACACTGCCAATGTTGATATGCATCTCAAGCTTGCACTCACCCGGAGCAGTTCATCCAACTGATCCTCAGGCATCACCGTTGCATCATCCTCCTGCAGCGCCTCGGAAGAACCCGGCGAATCCATACCTGCGACAATGAAAGAAAATCAACGACCGTGTGTAAGGTAAGGAAACCATCACCATGGAAGAAGCGGTCGAACTGCATGCCAGAGAAAGAGGAAAACAATGGAAATGGCAAGACACCTACGTACACTTGGGGAAGAAAAGCCCAAGTTGGTGCTCGATGGCACGATGATCATCGGGATCATGACCGGCGGCAGGGACGCCCACCACACCTAGACCGAAGAAGTACCTGAGCTGCGGATCCCATCCGAGCTGCAGGAAGCAACCGTCGCTGTTGCTCATGCCCGAGCTGCAGGCCATGGTGTCCGATGGCCACCACCAGGCATGCTGCCTCCCCTGCAGCTCGCTTTGTTGGACTGTTTCCATGGGAGGTACTACGTAGCAGCAGCAGTCGACTTGTGGGGAGAGAGAGATAGTGAAAGATAGCGAGAGTGTGTGTGTGGTCGAGTGAGCAGCTTGAGAGGTGTGCCATGCGACGCGTGCTTAAATAGGGAGGGCTTTTGGGAGGCCTAAAGGCTAAAGGGCGTGTGTTAATGTGTTTGCAGTGCAGGCTCCAGTCCGGCAAGTCAAGCAGGCAGCCACAGTTTTGTCAGGGAAAGCGTGGAAATTTTGCAAAGTCGAAAGTGGGCAACGAGCCAGTGCAAGAGTTGGAGACTTGGAGTGGTCTCGTGCTTCGCAGTTCCCTGGCTCCTTTCTTTATGTGGATCTTACCGAGTTACCGTGCCTCACCATCTTGACATTTGGTTTGGTTTTCTTTCTCGGGTTTTGTTTTCCTCTCTCCCTGTAAGTTTATGGTTTTTGCTGTGGATCAACATACCTCTTTAATGAAAAGGGTCGTATTGTCAAAATCAAACAAAACCGTTCTAATTCCTCTACTGTAAAAACTAGCAAGGTGGCGAGGGCATCGTCTCCTGGGATTAAATTATATTTTAATTTGATATCATATTATATCGTAAGAACTCATACGGCACTACCACCACTACCACAAATCTAGATATGACATATGTTGGTACCTAGTATCTCTAATCAATAGTAGTTTCCAGGCCAATGATTATTCTCCGGGGTTTTGTTTTTCTCTCCCTATAAGTTTATGGTTTTTGGTATTGTCAATCATTAACTGTCAAAACAGCTCTAGTTCCGCAGCTGTAAAAATCTAATCCCTGTCAGAACAAACAAACACAAATTTCATTTCGAAGCACTGGTTCTTCCTCACAGTCTAAAGGTATGTGCTATCGTTGAATTAATCTTTGATCCATGCATGTGTTCTATGCCTCTTCGTTAGTCGTCACAATTTTAATATTAGACTGCGATTGGAATTAGCCTCCAAGACATACAATCTCCATTCGTCGTTGACGCTGCATATATGTCTTGTCGTTGTCTGACTGGTTCCTATGTGAAAATTTTAATGTTAACCATGGCATGTCGTCAGATTCATGACTGATTTACTCGGGTGTAATCTTATCCATGGGTTTGTTCGATTTGATGGGTTTAATGGGGATTGAGGTGGATCAAATCCCTCGCAAGTCAAAATCCCCCTAAATTCTATCCAATCCATTCAATTAGGGGATTAACCGAACAAGCTCGAAAAAGGTTTAGGTTAGGGTTAAAGATCTGACCCTTTAGTTAACAAAATATGTAAATTATGTTAGCTTGGGTGCTATGTAATCAATTAATCATGAACTAAAAATGATGAACTGAATGTTAGCTTCTATGAATTTTTGCGCAGACTTGTTTCTTTTAAATTTAATTATTCGGTTACAGCGTCTGTCCTGCCAGTTGAGTTTCTGCAGTTTGAGGGATACCTTATACCGGTTTTAAGGTTTCCCGTCTGCTAGATATGCTCTAAGGGGATTGGAGATTACAGGGCATTTGGGGAAATCCTTCCTTTCACAAATCCACTCAATTTTGTGTAATTATCTTCCATCACAATACAATATTATGATGTAGTGTTTTTAATCTACAAAAAAATATGGTGGTTTGTGGGGATATCTTAGGATTATGACGGTAAATAAACTATTGGAATTCTAAGATTTGGAACAATCCTCTCCAATCTCCTTAAATACACTTCAACACTAGAAATAAACAAGGCATCAATGTTGTTTGTCTCCCATCGGCCAGCAGCGGCCACCCGTGGTTCTCTGCGGGAGGAAAACTATCCGCTACAAGGATTTCTAGCATTGAGATCGAGCAGATTTCATATTGCCCACAATAAAAAAAGAAAGTATATCCCATCGACAACGAGTGGGAAAGATCATGCACACAAAAAGAGTATATTAGAATTTGAACATGTTCATCGGTAGGCGTGGAGGGTATGGCCTAATTATAATTTTAATTTCAACTAGTTTCGAACGGTTAATGAATTGATGAAAATACTTTTTATAAGTTTTTTAGGGGGGAGGGGGCGTCTTTCTTATATTTTGTTGATTACTTTGATAATCAAAGCTGGACTCAAAATATAAGTGAAAGTTGTATAGATGTATGTATGGCTGGAACTAAAACTCGAAACTCGAGAGTTAAACGAGTATCTCGGAACTCGGCTCGACTTGGCTTGAATTCGTTGGTAAACGAGCCGAGCCGAGTTTTCATTTTAGGCGGCAAACGTGTTTGATTTAAAAGCTCCGAGTTCCGAGCTACTCGTTTAACTCGGTAAAAAATCGTTACCTACATTCTTATCTTTGTGAACAATTTTTCCCGATTATTTAGTTTAACGACTAGATATTACTTGATAGTGTCATATTGGTATAGATTGTTGTGATAATTGCAGCTTACATGCCCAAATAATTAGATTTTTTATATATAATCTATTACAATGCATGTTAACAATTTAACCGAGCTAAATGAGTTAAACGAGCAAGCTCGCGAGTTTAGCAAGCCGAGCTGAGTTCTAATTCTGGACTCAGTTTGTTAAACGAGTCGAGGCGAGCTGACCCGTTAGCGAGTTGAGCCGAGCCGAGTTGATGCATTCAGTTGACTAACATACCTGTCCGACACACGATTCATCTCTTCCTCAATTAATTCTGTTAGACTGTAGTTTAGGTAGATTGGGAAATGCTCAAGGTCTGAGTGGAAATGTGTACCAAGTTATACTGTGCACAGTGTTTTTGTTCTCGGTGGGAGACCAAATTATTGCAACCATGGATGCATCAGGTGCCGAGGGAGACAAAACGCAAGCAAAAGGCCTCCACGAACAACATCCGGCCGGGCTCGAGTCGACGAGATCAGATTAGAGGACGAGAGGCTAACCATCACTACCACTCACGCCGCAAAACTCATATCGATTCGCCTCAAAATCCACTGTTTTTTCCATCTCATTTCAGGGTGCGGTCAAATACTGATCAAATCGGTGCATGGTAGGTCAAGAATCATCATTTCTCCGGTCGGACATAGCCACATATGAGCGTGGCTCCTGACAGATATGTGGTTATGTGCATAGTATTTTTTTTTTTTGACGGAAAGAGCAGTTCAGTCTGCTTCATTTATAGTAGGAGTAATAAAATGTGTACAAAGGAGATGTACAAAAGAGGGAAAAAAAGGCTATTTCAGCCTAAAACCCTAGTACAACAGAAGGCTCCTGATCCGGCTCCCTGGGTCTTTGTAGCAAGGCAGCTGCACTCGGCCTGCCTGCTGACCTCCATTGGCTCGCCTCCTGTAGGATGTCAAACTTGAGCTCATTCAAGTTCTTCGCGTGCCTGTTGAAGATCCGGGCGTTTCTTTCTTTCCAAGTCGACCACCACACCAGCTGAACCACAGCAGTCCATTCCTTCCGCCTTAGCTTCTTCGTAAAATTTCTTGTCTTTGTCAGCCACTCCAAAAGGGTCTGCCCCTGCTGCGGGATGAAGCATGGATGCCTGTTTGCAACCGGCAACAGCTGTGCCCAAAGCTGTGTGATGAAAGGGACTGGTGGTCAGCCGTCTTAGGTGTGCTAGGGCAGAAGACGCAGCTATCTTCATGTGGCCAACCTTTCTTAGCCAGGACATCCGCGGTGTTGCATCGCCCTTTTATCGCCAGCCAGGCAAAGATACGGCAGCGTAGGGGCGCATCAAAGGCCCAAATAACCTCTCTGAAGTTTGTTTACAGTGCCCCTTGGAACTGCATCAGGTACGCCGAGCTGGCCGTATAGACGCCGCTTGAATTCCAACGCCAGGTTACAGTGTCTTTAGTTTCGGGCTGCAGATGAATGTGTTGTAAACTGTCCCAAAGTTGCACCGCTTGGATGAGCTCCGCCGGTTCAAGTTCATGTCGGAAGTGATGAGTCCATCTGCTAGCAGTTAAAGCTTGCGCAACACTGATATTGCGTCGGGTGCAGGCTTGAAAGAGCATTGGCGCCGTGTTCTTCAGGCACTCTCCGTGCAGCCAAGGGTCAGTCCAGAACTTAATTGTTTCACCGTTGCCCAAGTTGAAGTTCACAGAGGCATTGAAAATGTCTCGCACCCGCTTGTCAATCGGCAGCGGCAGCCCTTGCCATGGTTTGTGTTCGTCACTCCACGATTGCCATAGCCACCTGACCTGAAGGGCCAGCCCTCTAGCCTGTAGGTCTAGTAACCCTAGGCCTCCCAGCTCCAACGGTCTACACACGGCTTTCCAATTGACAAGGCATTTACCACCTGTCGCCACATCCTCCTTTTCCCATAAGAAACCCCTTCTAATTTTGTCAGCTGCCTTGGTGAGCCAAATAGGTGCCTCGATCGCAATCATCTGGAAGACCACCATGGCTGAGAGTACATGCTTAACTAAAATGAGTCTTGCATCCAACGAGAAGTGCCCACGTTTCCAACCTTTGGCCTTTCCAGCCAATTTATCAAGAGCAGGTTGGAAATCCCCTTTGCATAACCTCTTATCTGACAAAGGCATCCCTAAATAAGTGCAAGGGAATTGCGCATGCTTGCAGCCCAGCATATCTGCCAAAGCAACTGTGTCCACGTCCTGGCACTGAATCGGCGTTATGGAGCTCTTGTTGAGGTTTGCATGAAGACCAGCAGCTTGTCCAAAGTTAAAAAGAATCCGCTTTGTCGCCTCCACATCAGTTGCAGTTGGGCTGATGAACATTGCTATGTCGTCAGCGTATAAAGAGATGCGATGTGGGATTGGCCGCCTGACGAGGTTATACCCTTCGGGTACCCTATTATTGGTATACCTGGTGCAGCCCAGACGAAGGCCCACCTGACGGCCCAGCAGTTACTTCAAGCACAAGTCAAGAACTCCAAGACGTAGTCTACTAGGACTCTTGTAAACCCTACCTGGCTCCCTATATAAAGCCAGGCAGGGGCACCCGCATAGGCAGATGAGGACTAGATCCACAACTCGCATAGGCATAACGAGACCACGTCTCACCGTATCGCCATCGACGGCCACCATGTAACCTCATATATCATCATAATCAGACAAGCAGGAGTAGGTCTTTACCTCGCGATGAGGGGCCGAACCTGGGTAAATCCTTGCTTGTTAGTCGTCCGATACTACCAGCGCGCACATTTTCTCTCTCAAAATATACCTGGGGTACTCGACCCTGGGATTGCCGTGGGCATACCACGTCAATTGGCGCCGTCTGTGGGAAGAACGCGTGCTGGATCGCGGTTTCGGCGGCTTCATCATATTCATCGACAAAATCTTCATCAGCAAAAGCGGCGGCGCTCCGTACATAGCAGATCCAATCTAAGTCGCAATCACAGGCGACGCGATCAAATCCGTCATCAACAAGCAGCCGGCAACTTCGTCGGGTGGCGGCGTTGCGTCCGTGGGCTCACCCGCGATCCAATCTTGACAGCCGCTAGAACGACGAAGCCGAGGCGTACGAACCACCGAAGCTAGCCTTCAGTCGCCGCCAGAACGGCGAAGCTGAGGCGTACGAACCACAGAAGCCAGCCTTCAATCGGTAGAAGGCGTAAAACTTTGATCACTCGATCATGCATGCGAAGCCAACCAAGAAAAGCAGCATGGCGCGGATAACGAGATCTAATTGATCTCCTGATTCTTCACGTGAAATCCTCAGGATTCCCAATAACTACACTACCAAACAAGATATCAGGTGCTATTTTTCCTTTTAATTGTACAGATTATTTCTTTTGGAAGAAACTCTTCTTTGTGGCCTCCGCTGCGGTCTGTGCAGATTTTTCTGAGGTCAAATTTTTTTGGCGGCGGCGCTCTATGCGGATGCTGGTGCGATCCATCAGCCGGCGGTCGCACGGCCCGGCGCAAATAATTGCCTTGCTACACGCAAACGTACAACACCGACGAGACGAGGACCAGGGGCACTCGATGGAAGACTACGTTCTCATCTCGGGTGGAGCCGACGGCCTGGTGTAAACCCGATATCGCCGGCAGCTTACGATCTCTCGATTCTGATACACATACTGATCGCGGCTGCCCACGCGGAGGCAACATCCCTCAAAGACGCAGGCCGGCGCGCAGATGACAGCTCGTAACACCAGTCTACGCGACCTGCCCATGGATCCATGCACCCGCGTGGTCAATCAGTCATCTGTCAGTCGACATAGGCGCGGGTGTAACCCGGCGCCGCACGCCAACACAACGACGACGAGACAGCCGAAGGATTCTGATCCAGTTCAACTCCATCGCTCAAATCGTTGCATGCAAAATCCCAATGATCAATCACAAGCAAGCAGCAGCCATGCGAGGGATCGTACCCTACATGCAAATAATCAGGTCATATTATTCTAATCTTTGCTATACTTGGTAATTAATTTCCGCAAAGTCATTGCTATCGTCACTTTTTGCACACATCATGCATGCAAGGATGGGCACGTACAGGAATAGCTACCAGACGCAAAAGAACTCAATCGGCGAAGACATGCTAAGCATCGCAACCATCGCCGGCTCGCCGTGGTCTACTCCAACCTCGCCGCGGTGTCATCCGCTGCGGCTGCTTCGGCCTCGATAGTATCCGACTCACACAAAGCCAATTCAGACACGTCGCCATGGACTGCGGCGCCACTGCGGACAAATTTCAAACTACATCGACTACCACGGCGGCGATCATCGTCGGCGGTACCGGCACACAAAGCCCGCTCCCTAGAAGGGCACTACGTACCCTCGGGGGCTGGCACTCGACATCAACAACGGCATCAACTTCGACCACGAGCACCCGACAAACCGGCGACTCGAGAAGACGGCAGCGGACCGCTGCCAGTACATCGGCAAAAATCATCACCGACCCGACGGACCATCGACTCCGTCCGACAATCACAATTGCCATCGACCCGCCGAGGTCAACTTCGGCTACTTGACAATCGCATCTTCTGCGACGAGATCGTCACGGCGTTCACAACTCGACATCAGCAACGACATCAGCGTTGAATGCACATACCCGACAGACCGGCGACTCAGGTCGGCGACGACGCTGCACATCTTCATCGGCAGCTCGCCGACGTCTGAACATATACATGGCGCTCCTGACACTCGGAGACTGGCGCTTCGACATCAACAAGCAAAAAGCAACTTCACCGCTGCATCCGACAGGCGATTCGAGTGCCTTCGTCGACTCTACTTTGCCGTTTGCGGACTGACGCGTCGACACACTACGCCTTCATCGGCTCTGCCTCCAACACTCGGGGGCTGGCGACACCCGTGACTTCTTCGACTCTGCATTCTCGACTCTACCCCCGATACTCGGGGCTGGCGCTTCGTCATCAATGGCAAAACACCAAAAGTCTACAAACTTCCATCGCTCATGAACAGCTAAGGCTGGCGCTTTTCGACTCCGCCGCGTCGACTCCGGTCCGCCGCGTCGACTCCGACACCTTCAGCAACTTCGCCGCGTCGACTCCGGTCCGCCGCGTCGATTTCTTCCGACTAAACACTGCAAGATGTGGCCACACCCGATGCTCGGGGGCTGCGCTGCAAAGGACGTAGCAAATTCACCTTGGCCGCACCTGATACTTTATCGGGTGTCGCGCCGCACAGGTCCCAACTCGCAAAGCCTTGACCGCACTCGAACACTCGGGGACTGCGCCGCACAGGTCCCAACTCGCAAAACCTTGGCCGCACCCGAAGACTCGGGGGCTGCGCCGTGCAGGTTAGCTACTTGAAAAGCCTCAGCCGCACTCGACAATCAGGAGGGCACTCGCCATTGGCTCGAGTGCTGCGCACCGGCAAATATCTACGCCAGCAGACGCAAAGATTGGAGCACTCACAAAATACTCGACAACAGCAAAATGAAGGCAAATTGAGTCTACGCCCAACTACAAATAGTTGCACATAGCCTCGGGGGCTACTCCCATCGGGAGCGCTGTCGCGCACCCGATAGACATTACGAGCAAAATCAGTCAATCGCTACACACAAGAGCAGTCGAACGACCATTCGACTGAGCTACTTAGCCTCATACATATTTCATCCACAAATCTCCGAGATTGCGTCCGCCGCATGTATAACTCGGATGCTGCATGCACGGTGCAAAGGTAAGACCCGCCGATCCGTCGAGCTGGGCCGGGGCCCGCTCCTACAGCGTTTGACCTGCAACTTTCCGTGTCAACAGACATGAAGAAAATCCTGACGGACGCGTTAGGTCGCAAAGTTATGCTGCAGGTCGGCTCAGTAAGACCTCCGCGGCCTGAGTCGAACCTGACCAGCTTGTTCCGGGTTCGAGTCCGGGGACTCGAGCTTGATGTAGGCTAGTAAGGTTTTGCCCAAAAGTGCAGTTAACTGGTCCTGATCCGTCGAGCGTACCAGGCCTACTATGCCATAATCCCTAGGCACAATAAACAAAGCATTGGTCGACGTGTTTTCCGACTGAACATGCATAGTCGAGACAATCTCGAATCAAAATATACATAGCAAAGTTCACGCAAAACATCAGTCGACGTATTACCGACTCAGCAAGCACAATCGAGACAAACTCGACTCAAAATATACATAGCAAAATGAGCAAAGAATCAGACGGTAACATACACCTGCAGATGAGTCCCTGCCCGATTCTTCGAATCGACCAGGCACTCGGGGGCTACTCCCATCGGGAGCGCTGAGCGCGCACCCGACGAATTACCGAGTAAAAAGTACCAGACAACGCAGCAATGGCGTGAAGACTAAGCCCAAGTTGAGTACCTCCTTGGACAGCGCAAATTTCATCGACTAACTCCCATCGGGAGCGCACTCGCCATCGGCTCGAGTGATGCATGGATTTCTCAAAGTCGGGTTTCTCTATAACCTGCACGGATTTCTCAAAGTCGGGTTTCTCTATAACCTGCACGGATTTCTCAAAGTCGGGTTCTCTATAGCCCGCGTCGGATTTTTCAAAGTCGGTTCTCTACAGCCCGCACTGGATTTTTCAAAGTCGGCCTCTCTATAGATCGCATCGGATTTATTATTATTGGATTTCTTACACTGGATTTCTCAAAGTCGGTCTCTCTATAGATCGCATTGGAATTATTATTATTGGATTTCATACATTGGATTTCTTATAAATGATTCAACTCACGAAGAATGGATAATACAGTCATCACATGGTCATCAACACACCCGACGCATCGACGGCGCCTACTCGACATACTGTTTTGAGTCTCTGCCCGATACTTCGAATCGACCAGACACTCGGGGGCTACTGACGAGGTTATACCCTTCGGGTACCCTATTATTGGTATACCTGGTGCAGCCCAGACGAAGGCCCACCTGACGGCCCAGCAGTTACTTCAAGCACAAGTCAAGAACTCCAAGACGTAGTCTACTAGGACTCTTGTAAACCCTACCTGGCTCCCTATATAAAGCCAGGCAGGGGCACCCGCATAGGCAGATGAGGACTAGATCCACAACTCGCATAGGCATAATGAGACCACGTCTCACCGTATCGCCATCGACGGCCACCATGTAACCTCATATATCATCATAATCAGACAAGCAGGAGTAGGTCTTTACCTCGCGATGAGGGGCCGAACCTGGGTAAATCCTTGCTTGTCAGCCGTCCGATACTACCAGCGCGCACATCTTCTCTCTCAAAATATACCTGGGGTACTCGACCCTGGGATTGCCGTGGGCATACCATGTCACCGCCTGCCCAACTGAGTGAGGAGACCATGGCGGTCAGCAAATTCGACGAGCTTGGCGAGGACATCCATTACTAGGACAAAAAGAAGAGGGGACAGAGGGTCTCCCTGCCTCAACCCACGACAATGTTGTATTTCGTCAGTGAGGCAACCGTTCACTAACACTCGAGTCGAAGCAGTTTGCAAAAGAATGGCAATTCAATCTCTCCACTTCTGACTGAACCCTCTCGCCTCAAGCACTTCAAGCAGAAATTCCCAGGAAACAGTGTCGAATGCCTTTTCAATGTCCAATTTCAGGAACAGCGCTGGGATTTTCTTTTGCCGGTACCACCTCGCTTGGCCTTTCACATATGCATAGTTGTCATGGATTGACCTTTTCTTGATGACGGCACTCTGGCATGGGCTGACAAGCTGATCCATAACAGTTGATAATCTTTTTGCCAGGATCTTGGTCAGAAGCTTAGCAAAGAAGTTAACAAGGCTGATAGGCCTGAACTCTTTTGGGTGCATCGCCTCGGCATGCTTGGGCAGGAGAATTATGGTTGCTGCATTCAGAAGGTGCAACTGGCCAGCTCGACATTTCTCAAAATCTTTCACTGCCTTCATTATGTCAGGGTGGATTAAATCCCAAGTGGACTTGAAGAAAAGTGTAGTGAATCCGTCGGGACCCGGAGCCTTGTCAGAGTTAATGTCATTGATCGCTTGCTTGACCTCTTTAGGTGAAATGGGAGTGTCCAGCTCTGATATTTCTCTTGCCTGAACTCCAATGTTGTTGAGATTAATGGAGAAAGGGCGCTCAGCTTTAGTCCCGATCAAACTCTCAAAATATTCCAACACAATCTCCTCTTTCTTTTCCTGTTCAGCGTGCGCAATCCCGTCAATCTGCAGGAAAGGGATGTAGTTCTTCCTCCTTCTAGCCGTAGCTTTAGCATGGAAAAAACGAGTGCTGGCATCCCCATCTTTTAGCCAAGCAATTCTTGATCTCTGCCGCCACATTGATCTCTGGGTGGCTGCAATCCCGAGACAGTTCATCTTCAACATTGCACGGAATTGTCGCTCAGCTTCGGTTAGGGCTCGACAGTCCATGGCTTTATCCATCTAGAGAATTAATTCAGAGGTGATGGCTGCCCTGAGGGCCAAATCGCTGGTGAAACTAGCACTCCAGCTCTGTAGGGCCTTGCTGGTCTTGTTCAACTTGCAATGCAAATTAACAAATGCATTTTCATGCTCTCTGCTGCTGTGCCAAGCGCTTTGCACCACCTCCAAAAAACCCTCCTGCTTTGTCCAGAAATTCTCAAATCGGAAACGGTGTTCATGTTTGAAGTTGATGTCTGTGGACAGAAGCAGCGGGCAATGGTCCAACAGGTCAGAGGACTGGGCTTGCAGCAACGCCCCAGGGAAGGCCCCATCCCAAGCATCATTGACCAGAACCCGATCGAGCTTGACCATAGTGGCTGCTATCTGCTCGTTGCTCCATGTATATCTTCTGCCGTGAAGATATATATCTTTCAGCTGAAGTTTATTGACGAAAAGCCCCCATAGTTCTTCTGTTGATGTTCCTATTGTTATGTGCATAGTAGGCTATAATTCAGATAACCTTTGGCGGAGATGCATGTATAATTGCATATACCCGACACGCACGCACGAGCATACTCGATCGCATGCATCGTCGTCCATGCACGTTGACTTGACTCTATTATATTCGTGTTTTTGTATCACCGGGTAAATTCTCTGTTCGTATGTACAGTGTGCTGCAGAATGGACCCACAGTATACCTTGAACTATGCCCACCAAAAATAGCTCTTCATACTTCTTGCTGAAGATGGTGTTTGGAAAACCCTCCTGAGGAGGAAGTACGTGGGATCTCAAGTTTTATCTCAGGTCCTTTGTAAACCTGGTGATTCACACTTCTGGGCAGGCCTAATGGCTATGAAGAAGTTTTTTTTCCCACATGGTTCATTCTCAATTAGGGATGAATCGGAAATTCATTTTTGGGAGGATAAATGGCTAGGCCAAACCACTCTCCGAGAACAATATCCGGCTCTATACAATATTGTGCAACACAAAAGCGACACACTCGCTATGGTGATGGGCACTTCCTCACCAAATGTCTCATTTGGAAGAAGTTTATTTGGGCCTAGACAAGCATCCTGGCATGCCTTGCTCCTCCGGTTGGACTCGGTCCAGTTAACGGAAGGCTCTGATAAATTTCGTTGGAATCTCAGCAAGAATGGTAAATTCTCGGTTGATTCTATGTATAGAGCTTTACTCCAACCTGAAATGTCAGTCGATAATAATAAGAAAATTTGGAAGATCAAGATACCGCTTAAAATTAAGGTGTTCGCATGGTAGCTTCGTCGAGGGGTAATTCTAACAAAAGATAACCTTGCCAAATGCAATTGGCACGGAAGTAAAAAGTGTGTCTTTTGTCATCACGACGAGACTATTAAGCACTTATTCTTCCGGTGTGAGTTTGCTAGGTCTATATGGTCAGCCATCCAGATAGGTTCTACCTTATTCCCTCTGTGTAGCATTGCAAATATTTTCGGCAATTGGCTAAACGGTGTGGATCTTAGGTTTAAACTTCTTATTAAGGTGGGAGCGATTCCCGTTATTTGGTCGCTATGGCTATGTAGAAATGGCAAGGTTTTAAACGATAGAAATGCTTCTGTTATGCAGGTTATCTACCGGTGCACAGCTACACTCCGATCATGGTCGGCCTTTCAGCGTGTGGAGCATCGCGAGCTGTTTTTGGAGGTGTATTCGCGTTTGGAGGCTGCGGCGAGGGAGTTATTCTCCCAGCATGGATGACCACATAATCTCCGGATTGACCCTCCCCCACCTCATTAGGCGTCTCTACAATTTGTCATTATGATATGTAATTCGTCTTTTTTTTACTTTTCTACTAGTTTTGGTCTGGTGTACTTTGTTTGGGCTGTGTGCATCCTAATTATGCAGAGGCCGGGTGTAATACTTAAAACTCTTTAAGTAATAAAATCTCTTTTATCGAAAAAATGCCCACCACAAATTGATCGACACGTAAAAAGAAGGGTCTGAAAGAAACACCAGGCTACACTAGAAGACCTGCTGCTACCGCGAGGAAACTTTTAGTCATCGCTTTGTGTATTTGGTCAGTGCAATCCTACTCCCACGAAAATCCAAGCAGTAGCATATCCTGCCCATTAGCCATCATGGCGCAATTTCAAACCGTGGAGACGACTGATCTCGCATGGTCCCATTTATCCCATAATACATAAAGCATGCGTTTGGTAGCCTACATTCTATCCAATTAAACTGACCAACAATAAAATCATGGTGTTTGTTAGCCTGTATAAGGTTTTAGGTCAAACCGCACTCTCCAATCAGGCCATTAGGAATGGCCAGATTGGTCGTTTCTGTCGAGCCAGGCTCCTCCCGAGCTGTAAATCGCACAAGTTGGGACTTTAGCTGCTATGATGACGGGAGCTCACACCGCAGTAGAAAATAAGGGCGGGAGAATTCGGTCACCTCCCTTACATGTGAATCATGTGGCTAATTCTACGCCGCTCGGAACTATCACTGTGCAGGGCCCCGTGCAGAGTCCTAGTGAAATTTGTAGCTGCAAAGCTCGCAACAAAGGTTGCAAAGACAAATAAGGTACAACTCAAGGGAACCATGAAATGGCTTCTGTTCATGTTGACCTTTGTTTTGGACCACATGTGTAACACTCATCAAGACCGGGATGAGGACTGACAAGGGCTTAAAAGAGGTCCATCTCGCTGATGGTCTATGCACTGTGGGGCTGAGGTCACTTCAACTCGCGTGTACAACCACCTGAGGAACTGAGTCTCAGTTGGCTCCAGTTTAGCAAGCTTTGAGACCTGAGCGGAGCACAATGGTGTGATGACACCTTCACTATCGTGCTGGAGCATGAGCTCTACTAGGGCCACATCACGGTTAGCATACTCTCATTCCACTTGTTTCACCTCTAATCATGGCCAATCCCCTCTATAACACATTGTATTCCAATCTTAGGATCACCCCAAGGACGACGAGTTCCTCAACAAACCATCGTCAACTACACTCAGATGCGGACGATCTTCTCCTGCTGTCTGGCCACCGACAAGTCTTCCATGGGCTCAAGTGAGCCCCTCGGTACGGCCTCGACGGATTATCCTGACATGCAAGAGTCCTATGCAATCGTCATCGATGGTACGGGACAAGAAAGCTGATGTCCCGGGAGCTCATGCTACAAGGAAGAGGAAGAGGGGAGCCCCGAGTGACGATGAGATTGAGTCCTTCATGAGCATGACCGAGGCTGTCAAGGATGTCGCCCAGGGGGGAACAAGCCTACAGACATGCACCTTGACCTCTACTGGTCTGTGTCATGGATGTCATCGGCTTCACAGAGGAAGCTCTAGGCCACCTAGTCGACATCAAGGCACAAGGTGTGAACTTTGTCAGCATGGCAGAGCAGCACAGGACCCTCTGGCTCAGAACCTTCCTGGGCAAGTACTACTACAACCAGTGAGGGTTCCTTGTGGACCTGGGGTGGCAGGAGCATCATGATGGTGATGATGATGAAGATGAACTGATGACGATGTACATTTTGGGTAAGCTAGGACTTAGAAACTTCTCTTATGGCTTGTATATTTTGATGAGGTGGTATGTTGGGGGAAAGATAACCCGGTAGGCCCAAGGACAGTGAAGCTACGACCCGCCAGAAGGAAAGACTGGCGAGGCCCACCAGTTCATCTTGGGCCGGGCTACATTGACGGACCGAGGAGTTTGTCGGTAACCCGGTGTAAACAAGGAAGGTTCTAGAAGACCCGGAGGCGGTATGCGAGACTTGGAGGCCAAGATAGTTGAGCTAGACTTTGGTTAGGACTCCGAGTTCAGGCGTGACCCGGCCTTACCTTGTAATCAACCAGGAGACCCGGGTGTCTATATAAACCGGCTCCTGGGACATAGGACAGGACGAACTTTAGAGAGAGAGAACATACAGACAAGCTTATAGCGAAAACCCTTGTAACCTAGACTCGGAACCCACCGGTGTTGTTATCCGCCGGGTGATCGAGATCGATATGAGAATAGAGAAATACCAGGCTGGAAGTAGGTCTTTATCTCCTATGAAGAGCCTGAACCAGGATACATCCTTTTTCCCTAGTGAGCTAAACAATCTCCCGAACGCTATGATCGCCTTGCCTCCAATCTCAAGTTACCACCCGGTAACATCTGCCGTGACAAAACCACGACAGTTGGCGCACACCGTGGGGCAAGCGTCAAAAAGCGTTATCATCACGGGAGAAGCTCTGCGAGGCATGCAGAACCTGGCCATCGGCCGGGTCATCATCAATCTACAAGGAGAGCACGTCGTGGACGATTCCGGGTAGAGCCTGGAGTCAGATTCATTGGAGACTGGCTCAGTCGTTCCGATCGGGTGGATCAATGTTTTCGTGGGGATGATAGGTACATCGAAACCCACCCTGCAATTTTCTGACTCTGTATTTGAGGCAGGAACACTAGTACAGAACGACACATTGGATACCCTCTATGGCAACGGCAGGAGTTAGGCGACGGTAATTCGCGACATCCCCCGCGTGCCCGCACTGGGCCATAAAGCAGGCCCACAACAAAGGCAACGGGTGAATAGTGGAATATATGTTGGCAACGGAGTTTGGTTTAACTCTGTTACCGATGTGTGCTCATCGCACACGGACAGTTTCGTAATCTCCGTTGCCATTAGAAGCAGCCCGACAGCCGGCCTATAAGAACCTACTATGCCCTTCACTCTCACTCTCAATGTCTCACTTCCAACCCTAGCCGCCGCACAGTCTCCTCTCTCTCCACTCTCTCGCATGGCTTCCACCGTCGGCGCTGGTAGATCCGGCCATCGCGGCCGTGGCCGCGGCCGCGGCCGTGGCCGCCCCACCCTCCGGGCCTTCAGGCAGCAGCAGCGTCAGCTGGTGTTGCGGGACGAGCTTGCGGAACAGGCCGCCGCCGATCTGGCCCCCGCGGGCCGGTCCCGCAGCCTTGGCGCTCGTCCGCACGGCGAAGGCTCCGGCCGCACCCGCTCATTTGGCCACCTTTGCAGCTACCGCGAGATCCGCCAGGCGATGTACCCCGGCCGCCATCCGTCTTCCTCCTCCTCGTCCTCGTCCTCCGACGAGGAGGAAGAGGAAGAGGAAGAGGAAGAGGAAGAGGAAGAGGAGGAGGATCGTGATCTGGAGATCGCTTGCCAACTCTCCCGCGCCGATTTCGAGCGCGAGGACGCCAAGCATCGTCAGGGCGAGGCCGATCTGGAGGCGGCGGTCCTCCTCTCCGAGGCGTCGACCCAGGTCAAACGCGCCGTGGAGGCGGTCTACCAGTCTGACCTCCGGGCCACCATAGCCCTCTCTTTGGTCCACGGCGAGGGCAAGGCGCCGCTAGGGGAGGCCGGCGCTAGCTCCGTCGCCGGCGGCGACGCTAAGCGAGCCCGCCTCGCCTAATGTAAGACCCCAGTTCAGTAGGATAACTGTTTTCTAGTTGTAAGTAGCTAATTGTTTATCCATAAATTTGCTCTGTTTTTAGTAGGCATTGTTTACACATAGATTTTAGCTGTTTTCTAGTTGTAAGTAGCTAATTGTTTATCCATAGATTTGCTCTGTTTTTAGTAGGCATTGTTTACACATAGATTTTAGCTGTTTTCTAGTTGTAAGTAGCTAATTGTTTATCCATAGATTTGCTCTGTTTTTAGTAGGCATTGTTTACATATAGATTTTAGCTGTTTTCTAGTTGTAAGTAGCTAATTGTTTATCCATAGATTTGCTCTGTTTTTAGTAGGCATTGTTTACACATAGATTTTAGCTATTTTCTAGTTGTAAGTAGCTAATTGTTTATCCATAGATTTGCTCTGTTTTTAGTAGGCATTGTTTACACATAGATTTTAGCAGTTTTCTAGTTGTAAGTAGCTAATTGTTTATCCATGGATTTTCTCTGTTTTTAGTAGGCATTTGCTCTGATTTTAGCTTTGTTTCTGTTATGCCGATGATTAAAATTAGGTGACACCATGTGATCCGGGGTGGCGCTAGTGATCCTTGTGATATGCACAAATACACATCGATCTTGTGCATCCTACTTGGCTCGCTTGCTTCATCCCTGGAATTTGTGTGTCCAATCTACCTATATATGAGGCATTGTTTAGGCTATGTTCTAGTTGTAATTAGTTCTATATTTTCTGTAATGCCGATGAAGAAGCATATGTCTTGTGTATAGAGATGAAGGAGCTTACATTTTGATTTTTTTTCAACTCCTTTAGGGCGAGGAGGAAACCTGGAGACTATGCGGCGGCCGTGAAGACGTAGGAGCGGGGCTCCATCCACACGGTCCACTGAAGCCGGCGCCTCCAGGAGCAAGACTTTTGTGCAGTACTAAATAGGTAGAAGAAGACCACGCAATGAAGCTGGGCGAAGAGGAAGGTGAAGAACCGGCGGCCGTCAAGCAGGAACCACAGGGCTCCGTCGACGGTGCAGCAGGCGTCACCGGCTTTTTTTTTGTTTCCTTTAGCCCTCATTACAAACGGTCAAAAACTAATCTCCGTATCTGATATAAAGACTAAAGGCAACGATTATATATTATGCCCGTTGCTAAACTTATTGCAAACGATAAAAATCTCCGTTGCCATTGTGAGGCTTCACATCAGTGACAGAGGCGGGGACACGGACCCTTTCTCCGTTGCCGAAGGGGTTTTTGGCCCGTTTCCGATGTGTCGTTCTGTACTAGTGGAACCACCGTTCACTCGGATGGAGAAGAATCAGTTGGGACGACGGAGATCGAGTCAGGGAACGCCACGCAGGGAGCCGGGTCAGAAGGGCAGGCTTGGGCTCCACGTGGCCAGATCAATGATGATACAGAATCAATCTTGGAATTGTTTGAGGATCGCTATGGATACGAGGTAGAAGAGGAAGAATACGAGTCAGAACCGGGTCCGGTGCGCCGGGCTGCGGTCTACACCGCTCCAGCAATCAACCCAGAACCAGTCACAACAACGGCTTTGGCGGTAGTAACCCAGCCGGGTCATGCGGCGCCGGGTTTGGCGATCAGAGAACCAGTTATTCAGGAGCAACAGCAGGTTGGGGTAGATGGAGAGCGCGCGTCAGTTAGTGCCGAGTCAGAAAATACGGCGGCACACAGAAACATGTTTGGATTCTTGGCGAACAGGGCGACGGGTCAAGGAACATCAGCTTTGCCTAACCCGCCCCCACCGCGATTCCTTAGTGACCTGCCAAGTGCTCCAGCGGCAACAGCAAATCTTGTAACCCCAGTCGCGGCAGCAGCGCAAGTCAGGACGACAGACCCGGCTCGCGTCAATTACGATAGCAGATGGCATCGTTACAACGGCGTTTTGATCAGCAAGCGGCGCTGCAGCGGCAGTTGGATCAGCAGGAAGAGTTTTTGCAGCAAGCGCGACAGCATTAGAAAATAGATCCAGAGAACAGCAACAGAGACAACAAAGTTTGATTGGCCGTGGTGGTCACATTAACCCGGCTAATCTATTCCAGACACCGCAGGATCAGTTGATTGGAGGAACACCTGTGGTTCAAGCTACAGGACCAATGGTGGCTAACCCGCCAGCTCCAGCCAAGCCGGGTCACCAGTTGTACCACCGGAGGAGCCGGCAGAGATATTGAAGCCATGCCACCACCACAACCCAGATTTCACACGCCAGCGGGTCATTACAGTAACCCGGCTGACAATGTATATGCAGCTACAGTTGCACTAGATCGTATTCCATTGGGCGATTCACCAGCAGAAATAGAAGCAAGACGCGCCATTGATATGCTACGAACGGCCGTAGCCCAGCAAGCAAATTACACGCATCGGAAAAGCGCGTTGCATTCAACAACTTTTCACAGCCGTCGTACCAGGAGTCGTCATGGCGAGTCACCAAGGCCAGCCGGGTTAGCAGCCGCAGGGCAGCAGATCTGGCGGGTCAGCAGAATCAAGTACCACAGCAACAACCGAGACAGGTGGCTCCAGCAGCATCAAGAGCTCAGGCCATAGTTGACAGCTCCAGGGCGAGGCGCGCAGCAAATGTACAACCCGCCGTGGTACCTGCCGGAGGAGCCGGAGAAATCCCACGGGCGGGTTCAGTATCTAATCAGCAAGTAGCAAGGGCAGGACACGTTGAAGTAGCATCAACGATGGCGGGTCCCAAGTGCCTCATCGATTCCATCAGATCAGAGCCATATCCAGATAAGTTCAAAGAACCTAGTAAAATTTCAAATTATGATCCTAGCATAGATCCTGAGACATGGATAAATAGTTATGAGATGGCTATGAGTATTCGTAATGCATCTGAAAATATTTGTGCTAAGTTCATGTATCTTATGATGAGTGAAGGTGCGGCGAAGCTATGGTTCAACACTATACCAGAGAAATCTATCAGTTCCTGGAGTCAGCTCAGGGCGGCTTTTATCAAGAACTTCCATGGGACGTGCAAGAGGTTATATAACACTGATACCAGAGGAAGGGCGAGTCAGCACGCAACTGGATGCGCCGGATTACAGAGATCCTCCACTCTTCCACAATATTTTGCCAACCAGCGATGTCAACATTGGAGAAAAATTGCAGATATGACCCGGTTGTTCAGAAAATGAGTCGCATGAGGAACAGCCCAGGAGCAAATGATATAACCATGGGAGAAGTGTTGGACGCAGCCAACAAGCATGCTTACACAGATAAAACTAAGGATGAAACTGAGGAAGATAAAGGAAAGGGTAATGTGAACAATGGAGGAAGAAACAACAACAACAACAACAGCAACAACAACTATCATAAGAGGCCACACACAGAGGACAATTCAGATCTAGTCGCAAACACAAATACCGGGTCAGCGAGACCCAGAACAGATGGAAATTTCAGAGGGAACAACTACAATGGAGGTAACAACAACCGTGGGCCACCGCGTCCCCCGGGTCACTTTGATCCGATGAAGATGCCGTGCCCGCGTCACAGTCGAGATGGCAGACCCGCCAATCACTCCTTGGAGCAGTGTGTGGATCTGCAGAGATGGAAGAACATGGAAATCCAGAGGGTAATGCGCGGTGCAGGAAACGGTGGAGGACCCGGCCGTGGAGGTAACCCGGCCAATGGTCCTGCGCCCAACGCTAATCCAGAAGCCGGCAACCCTGACAACAACCAGAACAGAGAAAATCAAGGGGGTTATCAGGAAAACCCGAAGCGTCTTGGCGGGTATCATGTTCACACGCTCATACATCAAAGAGAGAGAAAAAGTTGATTCAGCGTTCAGTTAATATGGTTTCATCGCAGTACCAAATATTTGAAGTACTCAGAAGTTCCAGTAACATGGAGTAGAGAGGATCACCCGCCCAATATTGAATCACCGGGTCTCCTTGCCTTGGTGGTCGCACCTCAGGTGGCGGGTTATGTTCTGAACAAAGTTTTGATGGATGGAGGCAGTGCTATCAACATCTTGTACTACGAGACGTTCCTGCGTATGAATCTCAAAAAGTCACAGTTGCAGCCGACCAACACCATATTTCATGGGATAGTACCGGGGAAGTCACATAGCCCGGAGGGAAAAATAACACTTGATGTTGCGTTTGGTGAGTCCAAGCACAAGTTTCGTATGGAGAAAATTACTTTTGAAGTTGTGAAGTTGGAGAGCCCGTATCATGCTCTCTTTGGAAGACCGGCCTTTGCCAAATTCATGGCCAGGCCCTGTTACGTGTATCTACAGTTGAAAATCCCAAGCTCAATGGAGTTATTACTATTCATGGAAGCCGGGATATGGCGGCTGAGTGTGACAATGGTGATGCAGCTTTGGCAGAACGAGCATGTGCAAAGGAGGAGCTGCGGTACTACACATCTCAGGTAGACCCGGCTGATAGAACCGTGTTACAGAGAACCACGGCTGAAGAGAAAGAAAAGTTCAAACCCGCCCAAGATACTAAGATGGTTGATTTCACACCCGGCGATTCTTCCAAGCAGTTCGCCGTGGGGTCCAATTTAACTGACAAATAGGAAAGCGCGCTCATCGAGTTCATCCGTGAGAACAGGGACGTTTTTGCATGGACACCTAGTGACATGCCTGGCGTACCTGCTGAACTCGCTGAGCACAAGTTACATGTTAACCCGGGTGCAAAACCTGTCAAGCAGGGTTTGCGCAGATTGAATGAGGAAAGAAGAAAGATTGTGGGAAAAGAAGTAGCCCGGCTCTTGGCTGCGGGCTTTATCATGGAGGTTTTCCATCCCAAGTGGTTGGCTAACCCGGTACTTGTGTTGAAGAAAATAATGAATGGCGGATGTGCATAGACTACACCAGTTTGAATAAGGTTTGTCCCAAAGATCCTTTTGCGTTACCTCGTATTGATCAGATTATAGATGCAGTTGCAGGCAGCGAGCTCTTGTGTTTTTGGATGCATATTCGGGTTACAATCAATCAAGCTCAATGAGGAGGATTGGGAAAAGACAGCTTTCATAACCCCTTTTGGGGCGTACTGTTACAAAAATATGACCTTTGGGTTGAAGAACGCAGGGGCCACTTACCAGAGGTGCATCCAGAATTGTTTCGCGAAGCAGATTGGCCGCAACGTGCATGCTTATGTTGATGATGTAGTAATCAAGTCAGAGAAAGCCGGGTCACTCATTGATGACCTGAGGGAAACTTTTGCTAATTGAGGAAGTATAAGATGAAGCTCAATCCCACCAAGTGTGTGTTTGGAGTTCCAGCGGGGATGCTGCTCGGTTACATTGTGTCACAGCGTGGAATCGAGGCTAACCCGGCAAAAATCAAAGCCATACAGAGTTTGAAGAAGCCAGAGGAGCTGGCTGATGTTCAGAAGCTTACGGGATGCATTGCAGCCCTAAGCCGGTTTATTTCGAGGTTAGGAGAGAAAGCTATACCACTTTACCGGCTCTTGAAAAAATCAGACAAGTTTGTGTGGGACAAAGAAGCGGATGATGCTTTTGAGTTGTTGAAGCAAACATTGGCAGAGGCGCCAATCTTGGCGGCTCCTGCTCCAAAGGAACCTTTGTTGTTGTACATCACAGCAGGACCACGTGCAGTGAGTGCCGTGGTGGTAGTAGAAAGAAAAGAGGAAGGAAAAGAACACCCGGTCCAGAGGCCGGTTTACTATGTTAGTGAAGTGCTTTCAGAAACCAAGCAAGGTATCCACATTGGCAGAAACTTGTTTTTGGTGTCTTTATGGCGACCCGGAAATTGAAGCATTACTTTTTGGAGCATCCATTCAGAGTTGTTAGTTCGATCCCGCTAGCAGAAATTATCAGAAATTCAGATGCAACGGGAAGGGTCGCCAAGTGGGCGATAGAGATGGGTGATTATCACATTAGTTATGAGCCACGCACCGCTATCAAGTCTCAGGCCTTGGTAGATTTTGTTAATGATTGGACAGAGTTAAGCATGCCACAGCAAGCACCCAGCACCAAAAACTGGGTCATGCATTTTGACGGGTCAAAGCAACTTGAAGGATCAGGAGCCGGCGTGGTGCTCACATCACCAAGAGGTGAAAAGTTGAAGTATGTTTTGCAAATTCACTTTGATTGCTCCAACAATGTGGCAGAGTATGAGGCCCTACTTCACGGGTTACGTATGGCAAAGGAGATGAACATCAAGCGCATTCATTGTTTTGGAGACTCGGACCTTGTTTCCCAGCAGGTGTCTGGAACTTGGGACCGAAAAGATGCAAATATGGCGGCTTACAGAAGAGAAGTAGACAAGGTAGCCGGGTTCTTTCTGGCTATCAGGTGGATCACATCGATCGCAGGAAAAATGAGGCAGCAGATGCTTTGTCGAGACTCGGCTCACGCAGAGAGCCGGTTCCACCAAATGTTTTCTTGGATGAGCTATGGAACCCATCAGTCAAAATAGAAGCAGAAGAGGATCTGGGATGCCCGGATCAAGTTTCAGATTTAGTTGCTCATGTGCATGAAAGACCAGAGTGGACCGAGCCATACATTGCTTATCTCCTGCGCGGCGAGTTACCAGTGCAAGAAGTCATAGCCCGGCAAATTGTGCGCCGGGCCAAGTCATATGTGGTCATTGGCACAGAGCTGTTTAAGAGAAGTCCTTCAGGGGTGTTTCAACGTTGCGTTTCCCCTGAGGAGGGACAGAAGATTCTCAGAGAAATACATGAGGGAGACTGTGGTCATCATGCTTCGACCCGGTCTTTGGTAGCAAAAGCTTTCAGACACGGATTTTTCTGGTTAACCGCCCTGGCAGACGCGGAATATTTGGTCCAGAGATGTGATGGATGTCAAAGATATGCCAGGCAAGCTCATGTGCCGGCTCAGGAGTTGAGAACCATACCAATCACATGGCCTTTTGCAGTATGGGGTCTTGATATGGTGGGTCCCTTTCAGATGTCTCCATGTAAGAAAACACACCTCTTAGTCGCCATAGATAAATTCACCAAGTGGGTTGAGGTTATGCCAGTCACAAATTGCGAGGCAATCACAGTGGTGAAATTCTTGGAGCGAATCATATATCGTTTTGGTTATCCACATAGTATCATCACAGATAATGGGACAAACATGTCCCTTGGCGAGACAGAGATATTTTGTGCTGAGAAGGGCATACGCTTGGATGTTGCTTCAGTTTCTCATCCACAAGCCAATGGTCAAGTAGAGAGAGCAAACCAAGAATTGCTCCGTGGTTTGAAGCCAAGACTCCGGGTTCCATGTAAGAGAGCAGCAGGAGCTTGGGTAGAAGAACTGCCATCAGTTGTGTGGGGAATCAATACCACACCAAATAGATCAACCAAGCAAACACCGTTTTTCCTGGTCTATGGAGCAGAAGCTGTTTTACCAAGTGATATCATACATGACTCGCCGCGTGTGGCGGCTTATGTTGAAGTTGAGAACGAGCAAACCCGGCAAGATGCAGTTGATCTGTTAGAAGAAGAAAGGGAATGAGTCCTGGAGAGGTGCAATTTATCAGCAAGATTTGCGGCGCTATCACGCACGCCGGGTCAGAACAAGAACTTTTCAAGAGGGTGACCTAGTTTTGCGATTGACACAATCACAAACTGGGATGCACAAGCTGTCACCTCCATGGGAAGGACCTTTCATCATAAGTCGGAAATTGCACAACGGGTCATATTACTTGGCTGATGCTAGAGAGAAAAGTGACTGGTGCTAGCGCTAAGTTGACGAGGGAATATCTCCCCGGCAACAGCACCAGAAACTATGCTTGTACGTCACACGTCAGTTGGGAACCCCAAGAGGAAGGTATGATGAGTGCAGCAGCAAGTTTTCCCTCAGTATGAAACCAAGGTTTAATCGAACCAGTAGGAAAACGAGGTTTGCTTCGAAGGTGTTGGTGAAGGAGTGTAGTGCGGCGCAACACCAGGGATTCCGGTGCCAACGTGGAACCTGCACAACACAATCAAATTACTTTGCCCCAACTTAACAGTGAGGTTGTCAATCTCACCGGCTTGCTGAAAACAAAGGGTTAAACGTATCGAATGGAAAATGATGTTTGTTTGCATAAAACAGTAGAGAACAATGATTGCAGTAGATTGTATTTCAGATGTAAAAGAATGGACCGGGGTCCACAGTTCACTAGTGGTGTCTCTCCAATAAGATAACTAACATGCTGGGTAAACAAATTACAGCTGGGCAATTGACAATTGATAAGTGCATATAACATGCATGTGTGAGCTGTGGTGTCTACTATGAGATTCATTTGGGCATTACGACAAAGTACATAGACCGCTATCCAGCATGCATCTATGCCTAAATAGTCCACTTTCCGGTTAACATCCGTACCCCTTCCAGTATTAAGTTGCAAGCAACAGACAATTGCATTAAGTAATGTGCGTAATGTAAACAATACATTCATCCTTGAATAAAGCATTGCTGTTTTACCCCTAGTGGCAACAACACATCTACAACCTTAGAACTTGCTGTCACTATCCCAGGTTAAATAGAGGTTGAACCCAACTATCATGCATAAATACCCCCTCTTGGAGTTACAAGTATTCACTTGGCCAAGGCTTCAACAAGTAACGGAGAGCATGCAAGATCACAAATGACATAGACATGATAATATAATATTCAGCTCCACATAGGTATCAATATAAGTCAGATCCCAGCAAACACAACATGTAGCATTACAATAAGATGATCTTGATCATGATAGGCAGCTCACAAGATCTAAACATGATGGCACAAGTGGAGAAGACAACCATCTAGCTACTGCTATGGACCCATAGTCCAAGGATGAACTACTCACGCATCACTCCGGAGGCGGGCATGGCGATGTAGAGCCCTCCGGTGATGATTCCCCTCTCCGGCAGGGTGCCGGGAAGAGCTTCAGAACCCCCCGAGTTAGGGTTGACGACGGCGGCGGCAGCGAATATGTTCTGGATGAAAGGCTCGGTGTTTTAGGGTTTTCACGTCTCGGGGAATAAATAGGCGAAGGGGCGATGTCGGCGGACCCCCGAGGGGCCCAAACCACAGGCTGGCGCGCGGTGGGCCGCGCCGCCAGGTGGTTTGGCCACCTCGTGGCTCTTCGTCTCTCCTTCGGACTCCGTGTACGTGCTGGAAAAATAGGGACTTGGCCTTTTGTTTCGTGCAATTCCGAGAATATTTCCAGAAGTAACTTTCTGAAACCAAAAACAGCAGAAAACAGGGAACTGGCACTGTGGCATCTTGTTAATAGGTTAGTCCCAGAAAATGCATAAAAGTGATATGAAGTGTATATAAAACATGTAGCAAATGGTATAATATAAGCATGGAACAGCAGAAATTATGGATACGTTGGAGACGTATCAAGCATCCCCAAGCTTAGTTCTACTCGTCCTCGAGTAGGTAAAACGATAACAACAAATAATTTCTGAGGAGACATGCTTTCACACAATCTTGATCAATATATTGCAAGGCTCATGTCATGAATGAAGTGACTCAAAGCAATGATCTATAGTTTGCTAACAAATAGATAAAGAGTAAACAATGAATCATATAAGCAAAAACTTTTCATGAATAGTACTTTCAAGACAAGCATCAAAAAGTTTTGCATAAGAGGTAACTCATAAAGCAATAGATTCAAAGTAAAAGGCATTGAAGCAACACAAAGGATGATTAAGTTTCAGCATTTGCTTTCAACTTGTAACATGTATATCTCATGGATAGTTGTCAACATAAAGCAATATAACAAGTGCAATAAGTAAACATGTAAGAATCAATGCACACAAAGTTGACACAAGTGTTTGCTTCTAAGATAGAAAGGAGTAGGTAAACTGACTCAACATAAAGTAAAAGATAGGCCCTTCGCAGAGGGAAGCAGGGATTAAATCATGTGCTAGAGCTTTTTAAGTTTTCGAAAGCATATAGAGAGCACAAAATAAGTATTTGAGAGGTGTTTGTTGTTGTCAACGAATGGTAGTGGGCACTCTAACCCCCTTGTCAACCAGACTTTCAAGAGCGGCTCCCATGAAGGACGTTATCTCTACCAGCAAGGTAGATCATCCCTCTTCTCTTTTGTTTACACATGTATTTTAGTTTCTTTATAGATGACACTCCTCCCAACCTTTTGCTTACACAAGCCATGGCTAACCGAATCCTCGGGTGCCTTCCAACATTCACATACCATGGAGGAGTGTCTATTGCAAAATTAAGTTGCTTACTGATAAATCAGGGCAAAACATGTGAAGAGAATTATTAATGAAAGTTGTAATTAATTGGGGCTGGGCACCCCGTTGCCAGCTCTTTTTGCAAATTATTGGATAAGCGGATGTATATGCCACTAGTCCATTGGTGAAAGTCTGTCAGAAGTAAATGACAAGATTGAAAGATAAAACACCACATACTTCCTCATGAGCTATAAAACATTGACACAAATAAGGAGTAATAAAGTTTTGAATAGTTTAAAGGTAGCACATGAAATATTTACTTGGAATGGCAGGAAATACCACATAGTAGGTAGGTATGGTGGACACAAATGGCATGGGTTTTGGCTCAAGTTTTGGATGCACGAGAAGCATTCCCTCTCAGTACAGAGTTTAGGCTAGCAAGGTTGTTTGAAGCAAACACAAGTATAAACCGGTACAGCAAGAATCACATAAAAACATATTGCAAGTATTATAAGACTCTACACTGTCTTCCTTGTTGCTCAAACATTTTACCAGAAAATATCTAGACCTTAGAGAGAACAAATATGCATCCCAAGTCTCAACAAGCTCTACGGTAGTTCTCCACTACTAGGCTTTAACTACATGATGCAAGAGCTTAAACATGATCTACTTGAGAGCTCAAAACAATTGCAAAGCATCAAATCAAACAAGACAATGATCTACAAGAATGCATATGTCTTTTCCAATACCAACTACTACATGTAGCATTTTCTTTCTTCCAAACAAACACCAATCAATTTATTTAAACATAAACTCTCCAAATGATAATATAATGCAGCAAGAGAGTATTTATAAACAAGTGCTAACAGCTCGAAGAGATGCATGAAAAACAGGAGCTAAAAGCACTGCAGTAGCTAGTTAAGAATACTCAACAAATATAAGTGAAGAACATGAGTATTCACATGAAAAAGCGGAGCGTGTCTCTCTCCCACACAAGGATTGCTAGGATCCGAATTTATTCAAACAAAAACAAAAATAAAAACACACAGACGCTCCAAGTAAAGCGCATAAGATGTGAAAGAATTAAAATATAGTTTCACTAGAGATGACCTGATAAGTTTGTTGATGAAGAAGGGGATGCCTTAGACGCTTGAGTCTCTCTGAATATGGTTGGGATGAACCACGGGGGCATCCCCAAGCTTAGGCTTTTCACTCTTCTTGATCACATAATATCACCCTTCTCGCTTGATCCTTGAAAACTTCCTTCACACCAAACTCAAGACAGTTCTCATTAGAGGGTTAGTGCATAATCAAAAATTCTCATATTCTGTAATGATACAATCAATCCCAAAGCTTCTGGACATTAGCTACAGCCACCAATGCTTTGTGGAGCAAAGAAATCCACACAAACACAGTAAAAGAGCGAATGCAAAACAAAAGGCAGAATCTGTCAAAAACAGAACAGTCTGGAATGACGAATTTTTTCGAGGCACTTAAGTTGCTCAGATGGATCTGGCCTAAAATAATGAAAGTTGCGTACATATCTCAGGAATATGCGTGATTTTTTCAGAATTTTTTGAATTTTCTACAGGGAGATAAGCTCAAATCCGTGACAGCTAAAAATCTGTCACTGCGCAGAAATCCAAATCTTGCATCAACTTTCAATATAGAACTTTACTTGGCACAACATTGCGATAAAATAAAGATACAAAGGAGTTGCTACAGAAGTAACAAAACTCCTTGACTCAAAGAAAACAAAAATAACAGCAAATAAAAACGATGGGTTGTCTCCCATAAGCGCTTTTCTTTAACGCCTTTCAGCTAGGCGCAGAAAGTGAAAATCAAGTGTTGTCAAGAGAAGAAGCATCAACGGAGAGTTTAGAAGTTTTCTCAACGATGCATTGCACTTTATCTATGTAAGTTTCAGAAACTCCCCTTTCATTACTTTTAGGTAAACTATCCTCATCAAATAAATTTTCAGGCACAATCCAATTAAAGTTCTTTTCTAGTGCCTCATGCATTCCTGCAATCTTAAAAGGAATTGGTATTTTATTCTCTCCTTCATAACTAGTTTCTTTAGTGTACTTGGATCTTTCCTTCTCTAATTTTTCAAGTATATTGGCGATATCAATGTAATAACCAAGCATCCTATATCGCATAAAAACTTTTCTAGCTTCACTAGCTACATCTCCAAATTCTTTGAGAAGGGTTTCTAAAACAAAATCCTTCTTTTCCCCCTCTTCCATATCATGAAGTCTAAGAAACATATGCTGCATTATAGGGTTAAGGTTAACAAACCTAGCTTCAAGCATGTGGACTAAGGAGGCAGCAGCAATTTCATAATTAGGGGCAAGTTCTACCAAGGATCTATCTTCAAAATCTTTCAGCTTGCTAACATGACTAAAAAATTCTTCAATGTTGTCTCTTCCAATGATAGACCCACTACCACAGTATCTTTTAAATACTTGGGAGCAGCATGATAAAAATAAAAACAGAAAAATAAAATGATGCAAGTAACTAATTTTTTTGTGTTTTTGATAAAGAGAGCAAACAAGACTAAATAAAAATAAACTAAGCAAGACAAATAACAAAGTAAAGAGATTGGGTGTGAGAGACTCCCCTTGCAGAAGCAATTCGGTTTTCCCCGGCAACGGCGCCAGAAAACGTGTTGCTGGCTAAGTTGACGAGGGAATATCTCCCCGGCAACAGCCAGAAACAATGCTTGTACGTCACACGTCAGTTGGGAACCCCAAGAGGAAGGTATGATGAGTGCAGCAGCAAGTTTTCCCTCAGTATGAAACCAAGGTTTAATCGAACCAGTAGGAAAACGAGGTTTGCTTCGAAGGTGTTGGTGAAGGAGTGTAGTGCGGCGCAACACCAGGGATTCCGGTGCCAACGTGGAACCTGCACAACACAATCAAATTACTTTGCCCCAACTTAACAGTGAGGTTGTCAATCTCACCGGCTTGCTGAAAACAAAGGGTTAAACGTATCGAATGGAAAATGATGTTTGTTTGCATAAAACAGTAGAGAACAATGATTGCAGTAGATTGTATTTCAGATGTAAAAGAATGGACCGGGGTCCACAGTTCACTAGTGGTGTCTCTCCAATAAGATAACTAACATGCTGGGTAAACAAATTACAGCTGGGCAATTGACAATTGATAAGTGCATATAACATGCATGTGTGAGCTGTGGTGTCTACTATGAGATTCATTTGGGCATTACGACAAAGTACATAGACCGCTATCCAGCATGCATCTATGCCTAAATAGTCCACTTTCCGGTTAACATCCGTACCCCTTCCAGTATTAAGTTGCAAGCAACAGACAATTGCATTAAGTAATGTGCGTAATGTAAACAATACATTCATCCTTGAATAAAGCATTGCTGTTTTACCCCTAGTGGCAACAACACATCTACAACCTTAGAACTTGCTGTCACTATCCCAGGTTAAATAGAGGTTGAACCCAACTATCATGCATAAATACCCCCTCTTGGAGTTACAAGTATTCACTTGGCCAAGGCTTCAACAAGTAACGGAGAGCATGCAAGATCACAAATGACATAGACATGATAATATAATATTCAGCTCCACATAGGTATCAATATAAGTCAGATCCCAGCAAACACAACATGTAGCATTACAATAAGATGATCTTGATCATGATAGGCAGCTCACAAGATCTAAACATGATGGCACAAGTGGAGAAGACAACCATCTAGCTACTGCTATGGACCCATAGTCCAAGGATGAACTACTCACGCATCACTCCGGAGGCGGGCATGGCGATGTAGAGCCCTCCGGTGATGATTCCCCTCTCCGGCAGGGTGCCGGGAAGAGCTTCAGAACCCCCCGAGTTAGGGTTGACGACGGCGGCGGCAGCGAATATGTTCTGGATGAAAGGCTCGGTGTTTTAGGGTTTTCACGTCTCGGGGAATAAATAGGCGAAGGGGCGATGTCGGCGGACCCCCGAGGGGCCCAAACCACAGGCTGGCGCGGCGGTGGGGCCGCCCGCCAGGTGGTTTGGCCACCTCGTGGCTCTTCGTCTCTCCTTCGGACTCCGTGTACGTGCTGGAAAAATAGGGACTGGCCTTTTGTTTCGTGCAATTCCGAGAATATTTCCAGAAGTAACTTTCTGAAACCAAAAACAGCAGAAAACAGGGAACTGGCACTGTGGCATCTTGTTAATAGGTTAGTCCCAGAAAATGCATAAAAGTGATACGAAGTGTATATAAAACATGTAGCAAATGGTATAATATAAGCATGGAACAGCAGAAATTATGGATACGTTGGAGACGTATCAACTGGCTGAACGATACTGATCATAGTACCAAAGCATTGGAGGAAAGGACCAGGCCGTGGAACAAAGCGCAGCTTCGTCCTTACTATACTTAGTATTAGAATTGAGTTCACAAAGATGTACACACGATGTAAAAAGACAGCAGGTTTCAGACGCACTCTTTTCCTTACCAGGGTACCTAAGGGGACTGGAAGGTTTTTAATGAGGCGGCTTGCTGATCTAATATATGAATAAAGATATATGTGCCCAAAGAATCATCTCTTTTATGCGTTACTTTACAGTTTTTCGTTATTTCTGTTTAAGATTCATCATATTCATAACAATGAGCCGGAAACTCCTGAAAGAGGAGACCCGCCATTGTATTATTCATAACGATGAGCCAGAAACTCCTGAAAGGGGAGACCTGCCATTGTATTATCTTATTGAGAACAATGGGCTGGAAGCTCTAAAGAAAAGAGACCCGCCATTGCGTATTTTGGTCTTAGGGGCTGCTTGCTTCATGAAAGCACAGCTTCAAACCTAATGACCCGGCCATGATGCCACTTTGGTCATGGGGGCTGATTATCTTTAAGGTACAGTTGCAATCCCATAACCCGCTAATTTTTAAGCCATTATGTTCTTGTCTATCTTACTTAAGCTTGATGTGACTCGCGATTATATGGCCTGTTTGTTCTCCTGTAACATCAATCAGTCATGATGCCCATGGGGACTTAACTGACACTGTTTTTACAGAGTGAGATGCAACAGTGAGAATCCATGCGAAAGCCGGCTTATAGTTAAAGATAAACAAAAGGGTCATCTAAACCATTGAATTTTGCAGAGTTAACACATAAGAATTTTTGTTACATCTCATGCAAATTCACAAGGTGTACAGGCACACCATCAAAAGAATATGGTATCAGGCATAAAAGTTATTACAACAAACGCCACAAAGGGCCAAATAGGACATTGTTTTTTCGCAGAAATCAATCTGCAGTAGCAAAGCTCATTGTTCAGGGGTAGTAGCAGGAGCCCTTGCCGGGTCATCAGTTGTTGGTTCTGTGGAAGGAGTAGCGGTCGGCTCTGGCTCGGGAACAGAACTCGTGGTTTCTTCCACCACTTGAGTAGATTCCTGAGTCTTGGGGGCTTCCTTTGACTTGGCCTTGCTCGAACCTTCCCCAGCGCTTGCAATACTTGGCTTGGACTTCCAGCAAATTGCGTTCAGCTTATATCCAACAATATTATCATCTACGCTTGGGCGGCTGGGAGGAGTCATAGCTGGTGTCCCTGACCCGGTAACAGCAGAAGCAGTCACTTGTTCAGTTGCCTTTGGGGGTACAACAATTGCTGGTTCCGGCTCTGGGGATGCGACCTGCCAGGCCTTCTTGTCAAAGCCGGGTTGAAAGATGTCCAGCCTGAGGCCTTCAGCAATTGTTGTGGCAGGATACCGGATCATCTTGTCAATCTGGGCAAAAGATTTGTCGTCGAATTTCGAGCCATCTAAGTTGAACTCTGGAAATCCTTTGGCAAGTTTTGCCGGGTCAATATCAGGGTAGTGTGATTTGGCCAATGCAAGTGTGCGCATGGCACCCTTGCGACAGCAGGAAATCTTCCAGCGAGAAAACCATTCTGGAATGGTGGAGAGATGGCTCAGAAAATTCCTTAATGACTTGGGCGGCTCATCTGTTCCACGGGCTGCAGCAATTGCTCGCCCGGCTCCATAATACAGTTGCTGTACCAAGGCCATCACACTCCGTATCTGTGTTTCAGTGTTTTCCAGGTTCAGATGGTTCCGGGTTCCTGCAAAAATATTTAACAAGGTATTCATGAGTATGATAAAAAAAGTATACAGATTCAGGCAAGAGAAAAGATAAAAGATTCATACCCCAGATTGCCTTGACAAGATCACCCAGTAGGTCAGTGAAGATTTGAGGGCTTTCTCGCCTCAGCTAACTTTTTCTCGGCTGATTCCAGCCGGGTCTTCCAAGTTTCTTCCAGCTTCTCACTTCCTTCTTCAGAGACAAGTTTTCTTCTGTTGAGTTGGATAGGGAGGCTTCAGTTCTTTGAGCCTTGTCTCCATTTCAGACTTTAGCCGGGTCTCACTAGCAAGTTGCTCAGTGAGCCGGCTAATCTCTTCAGCAGCATGGGAGGCGTTTTGCTGTTACAGATAAGAATAATAAAGTTATTAGCACCTCAAGTTACTGATACAGATGCAATTTAGAACTTGGGGGCTGCAAATAGTAAAGAGGTAATATTGGAAGTGAAAATTTAGTCCCGAGTTGCTGCAGGCATAGAACCCGGCACTTAGGGGCTACTCAGTTGAAGATTTTTGCTAAGTGATAATTTAAAGTGAAAGGTGATATTTAGTCCCAGGTTGCTGCAGGCATACAACCCGACACTTAGGGGCTACTCAGTGGAAATTTTACAGTCTACAAATGCAAAGTAAACATTTAGTCCCAGGTTGCAGCAAGCTTGCAACCCGCACTTGAGGGCTACAGTTTGAAGTTTAAAAAAGCTACAGTTTGAAGTTTACAACATCCAGTTTGAAGTTATATACAAGGTGTTGTTAAGTATTTTTTGTGGTTATGATATTTTAGAATAAGCACCAAGCTCATCAACAAGTGATAAACTTGGAGCTTGGGGGCTACTGCATAAGTATATTCAAAAGAAGCAAGGGAAATTACCTCATGGCGTTTCTGGATGGTGGAGATGAAGTTGTCTTCAACACCCCGGTGCTGTGAAACCCGGGCAAAGTACTCAGAAAGCAGCGCAGGAAGTTCCAGGCTATCCAAAGCCGGTAATCCAGAATAAATAACCGGGTCTTTGCCACGGCTTCCAGCTTCAGTCTTCACTTCTGGTTCCACAACCTTGGCAATGGTAGTGGAGGGTCCATCTTGGATAACTTGGCGTGATCCCAACACTTGCACTTCCTCAGTATCTTTGGTGACAGTGTTGGGGGAGCTGGTAGCAGATTTGGCCGGCGATGCCGGGTTATTGGTTCCGATAGCAGGGCTTGGAGGAGTTGGTGCTGGAGGCTCCACTTCCATTGCTGCCGGCTCAGATACAGTTGGACCTTGAGCCGTAGCCTCTTGAACAACAGGCTCGCTCAAGGCCGGGTCAGAAGAGGGAGGCGGCTCCAATAGCGTCGCCCTGGCACTGTATAATGCAAATTTATGAGAAAAAGTGATTCAAGAAAGAAGTATTCGCATAAGAAAAGGAAAAAGCATACCCAATGTTGATCTGGATGTCATCAGGCAGGTGTGCCACGCTCTCATCTGAAGAAGCTGACAAAGATTGGGACTTAGAGACCCGGATTTTGCCAGCAAAACTAGACGAGGATTTGGAGGCACCAATCATGGAGACAGCTTTACGAAGTGAAGTGTTGTAGGGGATACCTCCACTAAGGGAATCACAGGTTGAGGTAGACCGGGTCTTCCTCTTCTTGTTGGCCTCTTCCTCTTGTTCCTGTGGTTGCTCTTCAGGTTGAGATTTGTTCATCACATAATTATAGAAGCGAGATGTGGCACCTTTGCAATTGCGGCACGAGTTCTTTTAGAACTTGGAGCTTGAGCAGGAGGAGGTTGAGCAGCTTGCTGACCCGGCATTTCAACAGCATCCGGGTCATCTTGTCCTGAGAGAGAAGTTGGCGAGTTATCAGTAGAAGGGTTCGTTTGAACCGGGTCATTGTCAATCAGTTCAATAAAGAGCCGGCCAATAGAGTCAAGCTCACCATCATCTTCATTGTCTTTGTCCGTCTCTGTTTTCATCATCAGAAGAAGAAATAGAGGTGAAATCTACAGACCACCATGCTTGGTCCTATTCAAGGAAAAAGTAGAGAGTTAAAGAATTATAGGCAAATGGTTAGTTGCTTTGAAATAAAGGAGCAAGGTTAAAAAATTACTGAAGGTGGCAGGTTCTTAGCACTAAACGGGGCAAGCCCGGTCATTGCGATCTTCTCTTTGGTCTCGCCAAGAAGTTGCTTGGCGTTCTTCACCAGTTGCTCATCAGTAAGAGTCATCTCAGAGTATCGCAGGTCATCGGTTGGCTCACCAGTATATTCATGGAAAAGCCGGGTCCTGATTGAGAGTGGTTGGATAAACCAACCAACCCAACATTTGACAAGGTCAGTTCCAAACAAGCCGTGGGCAAGCACAGCTTTGGCCCGGCGAATCAGGCCCTCAACTTCGAGCCGGGCAGGAGCATCAGTAGCCCGGCTATTCATCTTGGCGTTGTACTTCAGTGGAGAGTTCCGGAAGGCCGGGTAACGAGCCTCATCCTTTGCAGGAGAGGTGTCCTTGCAGTAAAAATATGTGTTCTGCCATCCTTTTGGGTGGCTGGCTAAGAGAAGAGCCGGGAAATAAGTACTGGCATCTTTCCTACGTTGGATGGAAACCCCCCCCGTATGGCCCTAAGGCTTGGTTTTTGCGGTTCTGGGGGTTGCAGTAAAAGATTTCAAGGAATAAAGCTAAACTGGGAGGAACTTGGAGGTAGTCTTCACAAAAGACTACATAGTTGCTGATGTTCAGAACAGAATTGGGCGCTATGTCTAAAGGAGTGAGGCCATAATAAGACATGACCCGGCGAAAAAATAGAGAACCCGGCGGACGAAGCCCCCGGGTTACATGATCAAGGAGTACCACAATTTCATTTTCCTTCGGCTTGGGACGGATCTCCTCGCCTGCCGCGCGCCATTGGATCTCGTCCTTGGGCGGGAGCTCGCCGTAGTCTACTATTTTTGCAGAGTGGCTTCTGTCACCGTGGACTTTGTCCAGTTCACCGGTGCCGGAGTTGTGGGCGCGGCGGAGCTAGATGCGCCGCCGGCAGATTTCTTCAATCCCCTCGCCGTAGTTTTTTCCCCATTGTTGCGAGCTCGAGGAAGCTGAAAAGACCAGGGTTCAATGAGAGTAGATCTAGATCAAGAAACACATGGAGATAAGCAGAAAAGTGGTGCGGAGTACAAACAAATAAGATTCACGCCAAAAGGAGAGCGATTGTACCTAGTTTGAGGAGATGCGGCTGGATTGGACTTCGGGTGTTCAAGAACTGCGCTAGGGTTCTTGAGCTCTCTGTCTCGAGGTTGAAGACGAAGTGACGGCTGGAGGGGAAAAGTGATTACATTTACCCTGGGTCCCATTATTTATAACCGCGGTCAAAGTTGACCTAGGGTAAAATGGTAAAAAGAAGAGAGAAGATAAGATAAGATAAGGAATGTTGACCGACCGAGATTCAGGGGAGAATATTCTCTGACAAGTTTGACCAATGTTCCGGAAATTGTGGAGCCGGGTTATGAAGAAATATGGGCAAAGCGCAAAAGGAATCAATGTAACCCGGCATATTATTTTGTTAGCTAACTTTTATTTCAGGAGGATAATCTGAACTACAAAGGCTGGCGGCTCTTCTCCAAAAGCTATGGACATAGGTTGAAGAAGCGCGCCAACTTGGAGTTCAAATCATCCTAGGGGCTACTGTTGGGGGAAAGATAACCCGGTAGGCCCAAGGACAGTGAAGCTACGACCCGCCAGGAGGAAAGACTGGCGAGGCCCACCAGTTCATCTTGGGCCGGGCTACATTGACGGACCGAGGAGTTTGTCGGTAACCCGGTGTAAACAAGGAAGGTTCTAGAAGACCCGGAGGCGGTATGCGAGACTTGGAGGCCAAGATAGTTGAGCTAGACTTTGGTTAGGACTCCGAGTTCGGGCGTGACCCGGCCTTACCTTGTAATCGACCAGGAGACCCGGGTGTCTATATAAACCGGCTCCTGGGACATAGAACATGACGAACTTTAGAGAGAGAGAACATACAGACAAGCTTATAGCGAAACCCTTGTAACCTAGACTCGGAACCCGCCGGTGTTGTTATCCGCCGGGTGATCGAGATCGATATGAGAATAGAGAAACACCAGGCTGGAAGTAGGTCTTTATCTCCTATGGAGAGGCTGAACCAGGATACATCCTTTTTCCCTAGTGAGCTAAACAATCTCCCGAACGCTATGATCGCCTTGCCTCCAATCTCAAGTTACCACCCGGTAACATCTGCCGTGACAAAACCACGACATGGTACATACTAACCCCTCGTATGATGGTGAACTTGGTGGTGGTAGAATGGCACCCACTATTGAGGTGGTGGTAGGTTGACACCATAGTGGTAAAATGAACTTGTGATCCCTTTTGTAATGATCATGCATGATGCTCTTAGTTTATGATCGTCTGTGAACTTGTCATCCTTGTTTTGATGATTGTTGTGATGTTCGTTGATGCTTGTTATGATGATCTTCTTTGTGTGTTGCTAGATGAACCATTATGTGGTGTATAGAGGGAGGCGTCAACCAGGAGTGTATTCGTGGCGAGGTTGCCATGAACAAGTGAACCGTTTCCCCCAACAATAGCTAGAGAGGGTTTCAAACTTTGGAGGAGGCAGAGGAGAATTCATCCAAGTTCCTAAATTCTGAGATTACCAAAGAGGTGGTACCCGAAGTATCTTATCAGGTCCAATCAAGTAGGATCACAGACTTTATAACCATCGTCCTACTTTGTGGTGATTGTGAAGCTCCTTTTTTTTTCTAATTGTTGTGTATCATCGGATGTAATGCAATGACTCGTAAGCTCACCACATTTGAACTGAGATAACCACACCGGGCTTCATGCAGGCTACCAAATATGGAGCATTTGCTTTAGGCGAGTCCAATGTGTGGTGTGGGGGTTGGGGGGGGGGGGGGGGGGGGGGGGGAGCTGACACAACATGACTGCGAGGTCATTTTTCCTAGGCCATGCCCCTAGAGTCTCGTGCCAGGGAGCCCTAAAAGAGTTGCAGGTTACCAAACACGCCAAAAGGATAACTAGCTCAAATGTGTCGTCAAACTACTAGCAAGTGTATTAGCAACATCATGCGAAAGTTATTTATGTAATTTATCTGGTATTCTTCATTACAAATTCTGGTGCAATTGACACCTAAAAATCAAACAACCTACATAGAATAAATCCTTATAATTCAGTTTATCAAAAAAAATCCTACATATTAAATCATGAGAAAAACCCGTTGTTCATGGGGTACCTAGCTACACACTCTAAGTTTGACCGAAACGTATGCGCAATGGTACAAAGAATCCTCAAAAGAATTGGGGGATATCACTAGTAGTGTTTATAGATTTATTAAATAGTATTTTGATTTTTTTTAGTTATTTTCCATCCGCTATGATTTTGTAAATAAAGTTTGACCAAAAAGTCAACAAAACATCAATCAGGGAAACAAGCTAAAAATGTCGACCAAAAAATATTTTTTCAAAATTCTGTAACCAGTTTTGTACACCAAAAATCCGTGTTCTACTAGGAAACAAGTTAAACGGGTATATACTGCTTGCATCCGCCGTATAACGCATGGGTGTGTAGATACCCCCATGCATAGCAAATCCTCTCGCTTAAAATATTTGGATCAAATGTACCTTCAAACTGCTAGCAAATGTATTACCAACATCATGTGAAATTTATTTACATGTATGAGTTGAGATTCTACAAAAGGGAAGTTTTGTGTAGGAAATAGATATCCTGGAAATCACTCCTATAAGTGAAACAACCAACGTACATAGTATTTTTTTTGAATCAAAGAGGCATATCTCTTGACTTGGCTTTATTCAAGTGTGTAAGGGCATTTCTTTGACACTTTTCTTCTAGTGTGTAAGGGTACATTGCTACCTCATATACACTGATGATTTCTCAAATTACGTCTGTGTACCAACACCACAACCAAAAGAATTGTCGACCTTGTTCCACCCAAATCACATGTCTGTAACAAGATCATTGGCATGGAGGGGGGAAACTCATAGGTGCAAAGTAAATACATAATTAAGGAGGATTGCAGATGTGCAAATCACAATGGTATAAGGATGAAAGGATAGGAGATAAATGATATTGTTATTATGCCCACAATACTTGTTGCTGATAAAATAGTATTCAACTTTTGCTTATAGTCATGATGATGTTTCTACATATACTACATAATAGCTACACTTCTCTCCAAAAGGAAACCTCTAACCATAATAACTAGAGTGAAATAGATTCAATTGAAATCTATTGGTGATATATTCTAGGGAATTAGTTTATTCTCTCACCTTAGATCCGCGACTTGTTTCCCGCGCCTTCAATTTTTTCCTTCTCCGTCTTCAGCAGGGCATGTCTTCTTATATAGATAGGTTTTTTTGCCTAGAGCTACAATTGACGCTAGAAGAGGCACATGGGTAAGGGGAATCAGAAGAGGACCAACGAAGGTAGGGTTAGATGCCCATGGCCGAGGTAGTGAAATAGAGGGAAGACAAGGATGACAAGGAGGAGTTTTGCGCTGACAGCAACCATATAGTTTGGTGACATGGATCCTCTGACGTGCTCACCCTGCCTTACTTTGACTTTCGGTCGACATATGGGTCCCACATCTGGTGGACCCGAAGTGTCAGTGACCCAAAGCCAGGATTGCCCCACGTCAGGGGATCCCCGTCCATAGTTTGGATGGGGTGGTAGTGAGAGAGGAAGAACTAAATAAGTTAGCATGGATTTAAAGGTGCTTTTAAATGCATATTGATCTGTGAAAGTTAATACCGTCATCTATTGAAGTGAAAAATTAATGTTATCATCTATCGATCCAACAATTTCCTGATATTGATATTTTTTAATAAATGACTAAATATTCTATAAGCACCCCTAGAAGGGTCTCAAAGTACATGAATTAAGTGTGACCTAAGGAGGTATCGTCCGCACCGTACTTGGTGGGCTGCCTTGTTGGACCGACCCACCTATTTTCAAATACTTTGTCATTTTTACAATATTTAAGTTGGAAAAATAGTTTTAAATCATGTTCAAATTTAGTTTTGGAATAGTTTGCTAATACCACACAATTTATCCAGACATACATATTCATAAGTGTATAAATACATCTATAAAACTTTGATTCTATTTTCCTAAGGCTACGGAATATTCTCCTAGAGGGGACTTGTTTCCGAGAGTACACATATTTTTTACACTAGCTTGTTTCTATGTATCGACACCGCAACCAAAAGGATTGACCTCAAATATGAGGCAAACTCATAGATGCAAAGTTGATATAGAATAAAGGAGGGGTGGAGATGTGCAGATCAAAGTGTGTAGACGTGGTTGGTATCATCACAAAGTTTTTCTGCATACTCTTTTTGAACTCTTTTTTCTGCATACTCAGTACCATAGTGCTAGCCGTGCTACGCCTTCTACCAAGAGAGTTGTCTATTTGAGCGATGTTAGGTACTTATGTTTGTGATACGGTTTGTTCTTCATCATTCTGCTCGAATCTAGAATCTTTTGTGAGTTGTTCGCTAATCTCCTTATCGTTCGCAGTGGCCATCGGATCAATATTGTTCTGTGGGAAGAACGAACCACTTCTTTTGATGGAGCGGATGTACTTCAAAAGGCTGAACATGGACCTGTCATCGCGATCTTTGTTGGCACTTTAGTAAAACCTTATGCTGGATGATGTCGAATGGTATCTTTTACCTTCTTCCAGTGTGGTAGACCAATTTGAACTATCGCAGATTCTCCGGTGAAAACTGCTATCACACTACGTCACCAGGTAAGCGACTATCCAATAAAATTTGTTGTTGAGTGGGGCAATTTTAATCTATTTGAAAACGAGGTACATTTTGCTGTTCAATGTGTTCATTTTACTTTATGTGAACTGCAGTGCCATTTTTACTGACCTGTTTGCTTCTATTGTTACTCTAGGACGCACACATCCGTTTCGCGTCGTAGGTTCACTCCTGGCTTTGAGTGGTTTCCTGCCCTATGTGATCTATGTAGCATCGGCTAGGTCCAACACTTCATTTCCACCGCATCGGCTAGGCCCAACACTTCTTTTTCACTACATGACTCCTACCTATCTAGTCGGACTGGCTGTGTGTCCAAAAAAGCAGATTTGAGGTTTGCTTACAAATATAGCTGTTATAGGGAGTGGTGTTTTGGCTCCAGGGTGCATATGCACCCTTTATTTAAAATTTATTTTTAACATATTTTAAAATATCAAAAAAATTGAAAAAAATGTTCGCGCATAGATCATGACATGCTATGTGTTCACAAAGTCGTTTCACGAAAAACCGTCACTTTTTGTGGCTTGTATAAAAAAGACAAATTTTTGGTGCTAAAATAAGGCTTTTCATAGGGATTTTTTTGTCTTTTTACACAGAGCACAAAAAATATCGGTTTTTTTAAAACGACTTTGTGAACACATAGAATGTGAAGATGTATCCGTGAAATTTTATTTCAGATTTTTTCGACATTTTGAAATATGTTTTTCAAATACCGGGTGCATATGCACCCAGTGCCAAAGTGAATTTCTGTTATATATAGAAACTACTATTTACAACCCGTCTTCGAACCGGTCTGTTTTGTCGTGTACGAATGGTGCAGAGGAGGCTGAATTTATTCTCCGGAAAAAAAGCGCGAGCAATGCATTGGTATTGTCGCCGCTACGAGTAATCGCTACTCCCTCCGTTTAGGTTTATAAGTCCTCTACGTATCCCTAGGTCGTAAATTTGAGCAACATAATGTGATTTATATATTGTAAAAAAATATATAATTAGAACATTCAGACTTTATATTTTCTAATGGTATAATTTTTGTATTTTAATTTTTATATTATATTAGTTAAATTCACGACCTAGGGATACGTAGAGGACTTACAAACCTAAACGGAGGGAGTAAGAACTATTTTCGCGCGCGTCAACTCATTTATTGTTGCTACTCGTGTTTAGTACTCACCGCCAGAATTTTCTGCCATCTCAAATAAATACAAGTGTATAGTCACTGGCTATGAACATAGTTTATGCAGATCTTAGCCGTCCTTCACGGTTGTTGTAATCGAAACTGCTTCTGTCGTTCCCGTAGTCCTCGTTGGGTATCGATTACTCTCTGTCATCCTTCATATTTGTTGTGGCTATGTCAATTAGAACATATGTAGATTATTTTGTTCAATTGTACATTAGATTACTTAATTCTCACTCTTTGGTGGTCTTAAAATAAATAAAAAATGGGCCGGTTGTCGCTTAGGTCGGGTACAACATGAAATTGCGTCGAAGATGGTGTTGAAGGCCAAATGCTATATATCGCCTAGCAGCGGCGCCAAACGGCCGCGCCGCTGCTGGTCCGGCCCATTTTCTTTTCTGTTTCTATTTTTGTTTTTTGTTTTGTTTTTTCTATTTTTTCCACTTTTTATGATTTTGAAAAATGTTTTTGAAAATTGTTCAAATTTAAAATTTGTTCATATTCGAAAATTAGTCAAATTCAAGATTTTGTTCATATACACAAATTGTTCCAGTTAAAAAAAATCATATAAAAAAATTGTTAAAATTCAAGATTCGTTCATATTCGAAAATTGTTCCAATTCAAAATCTGCTCACATTCCTAAATTGTTCCAATTCATAATTTTTTTCATATTTAAAAATTGTTCATTTTAGAAAATTGTTCAAATGCGAAAGTTGTTCACATTCAAAAATTGTTCAAATTCGAAATTTATTCACATTCAAATAGTGTTCAAACTAAAAAATGTTCAGATTAAAAAAATGTTCAAATTCGAATTTTATCCACATTCAAAATTTGTACAACATTAAGTCCAACATTTTTTGAAATCACAAAAAGTGGAAAATAAAAAAAGAAGAAGGAAAAAAGAAAACAAAAAGAAAAAATAATGTGCTTCTCTTATTGGGCCGCACCAAAGCGGCCCATGAAGCGCGTCGCTTTAAGCGGCCGACGCGAAACACGCCGCTCACGGGCGTGATATAGCGCTTCCCGTGTTGAAGGCACAACTCCTTCTAGAATGCCTTGTTAGAACCGGCTCGAAATAGGTAGGAACTGAGTTGGGCCTTTGTATATGGCTTTCATGTAATTTGTGTCTGACACAATACATCTCGGAGCAGGGTTTACGTACCAGTTGTTTGGGACTTCAATATCTGGTTCAGCTTGGTGGTTTATCAAAAGGTGATAGTTACCTTTAAACCTTTTTTTAAGCTTACATGTATTTTGGTATTGAAAACAAAGCTGAAAATAGTCCCATGGGTACTTCTATCCATTAAGTCCCCGTTCCCGATAATGGACTACATATATATATATATTGTAAACACATATCATGCTTGAAATAGCACATGTTATTATCATTCCCCCACCTGCTTTTATATTACCTTTATGTAAGATGCACGAGAGTTGCGGGATCGTGCTTCAAGACGTATCTCTAAACTTAATGCTGATTCAGATGTGCCCGTGTTCTTACACGGGTAGGCAATTGTTGCTCAGCATATGTTGTATAGATTCGGAGTCAGAGCTGGCTGAATGAGAGCCAGACCCTGTGCCGATAAAGTCGACAAAGCGGTGATCAGAGACCGCCCTCTCTCGACAAAAGGTAAGGAATAAACAAGACGAACGTGTCCTATAGGAGCTCCTATAGGGAGAGTGGATTTTTGAAACCCGGGCTACAAGGAGCCCATTTTCTTAAAAATTCGAAATAGATTTTTTAAATTTTGAAAATCGTGAAAAAAAATTCCGGATGTAGATATTGTTGAGATATACAATCATGTAAATTTTTAACTCAAAATTCGTTGTATTTGGGCCGTACACAAAAAGACAAATCTTTAAAATTTTGAAACTGTGTATTCTTCACGACCCAGATACACTCGTTTGTCTTTTTATGCAGCCCAAAATACAACGAATTTGAAGTTGAAAATTTGCACGATTGTAGACCTCGACAATATCTATATCCGGGATTGTTTTCGTGATTTTTGGAAACATAAAAATATCGATTTCAAATTTTCAAAAAACATGCTCCATGTAACCCGAGCTCCATTTTAGGTTTTCGCTCCTACGGGATGTGTTTTAGTCCCTCTTTTTTTTTTGCGAATTATGAACTTTATTGATTAATCACGTGAGTTACAATCTTTCCACAGAATCTGATCTAAGAAGGGTGGTTTATAATTGACCCACAAGCACCTTCCTCTCGAACTACTAGCTATCTTAGCACAAGCATGGGCAGCTCATTAGCCGAACGCCCAATATGACTAATCTTGATGCTAGTAATAAACCCACACAACTCTTTGATCTCTTGGCATAACGGGGCAATTTCCGATCTTCCTCCTCCCGGATCTTCCAGCAGAATGACAACTTCTTTTGCATCAATTTCAATGTCAACCGCCTGTAGATGACGATCCACGACAAACTGAATACCATCCCGCAATGCTCTCGCCTCCATAATCAACGGACTAGCAGCGTCATTATACCACAGAGCTTGCTGGAGGTCACCGTTATGATCTCTGATGACCAGCGCTGTAGTGCCTTCACGGGCCTCTGCTGAAAAACCCGCATCTACATTCATTTTCAGTCTACCGGTACTGGCTTCTGCCAAGTAGGAACAACTTTCGGTAGCACAGGTTTCTTCTTCCGTCCCAGCTGTGCGAGGTCAAAGGTTAGTTCAGTCACCCAGCGGACAGAGCCCATGACCGACCTGCCTCCATTACCATGCAAGACGGCATTTCTCTCATTCCAGACCGCCCAACAGCCACATAAGATTATGCATGCATCCTCCCTAGAGCATCTCGAACCAACAATTAAATCACTAGCCCACGTACCCGGATGCAAAGCTAGAATTTTAATTGAAGTAACTTTTTCAGCTCCTCCCAAAATATCTTCGCCCAAGTACATTCAAAGAATGCATGGAAAATCGATTCCTGCTCCACACCACACGTTTTGCATAAAGCTATCTCCTCCATATGCCTCCTGTTTAAAACTTGCCGACAGGGTATGAAACCCTTGATCACTCGCCACCAAAAAGTTCTGACTTTAGGAGGGATATTCATCTTCCATAGAGTTTTCCACTGGGGATCGTCAGACACAAACGAGCTCGATGCTTGATTATTTAGCTGCCTAGTAGCAGCCAGCTTCCCTTATAAACAGTATTCCCACATGTTTTATATTATTACGGAGTAGCAATTTAGCATTATACAAAACGTGAACTTAAGAGTCGTGGCGCACCCTTAGCGTTAATCGGGACCGTCCTTATGCAATTCGTGAGTCTGATGACTGTTTTGAGCCTCCTCTACAAGTTAAAGCACTGTTGACGCATCGTCACTGAGAAAATCTCCAAACCTATCGTGTCTCCCCTTCTCGTGAACCAGGCGGCGGCGCCAAATCAGGGACACGGGCTCGGCGGATCGAACGCGACGGCGGCGGCTGGACAGGTACACACCTCTCCTTCTCCTCTCTCTCTCTCTCTCTCTCGGCGGTAGGGGCTGCTCCCTCCTCGCTCGTCTCTCTGTCTCGGGCGGGGGTGGGGAAAACGTCGGTCGCTGGCTGAGGCATGCTCTCCCCCCTCGGCTTCCAGCTGCTTCCCATGAAGTGTTAGGTTTCACCTTCGCGGACGCTGGCCCCCTCTGCTCCCCCCACCACCTCCTCCATGGATCTGCGTACCAGTGTCCGTTGCTTCTCCTTCGATTTGTTGTTTTTGTGAGATATCACACCCAAGGCAAACCTCTGCCGAAACCGCGTATAAAGATCAGGCGAGAGCTGCACTCTGGTGGCTCTGATTCTTAAGTGATTTGTGCTCCCGGAAATCTACATTTGCAGCGAGTATCTTGTCACAATTTGCTAACCATGTATTGTCTATCCAGGCAACTCTTTTCAGGGTTATGACAGTACCTTTGTATCCATGGGTATTTGATTACACTTGTAAACTGTTTACAAGTGTCGAAAATTGGTATGCTACCTTTCGAATAAACTATGCTCTGCGTTAGGTAAGCCCCTGGGCTAAGCAATGCCTGATTTTATGGCTACTCGCACCAAGTGAGGATAACATGATCCAATCTGCCAGGGTTTGCCTTTTCTTTGAGAGTACATCAGTCAGACCTTTTTTTTTTTGCTGTGATGTATGCGATTGTTCCCCTAGAAAAACATCATGGTTGCTGTAGAAATTAAATGTTAAAAGCCAAAGAAAGCATCTGCGGAGCTCACATATACTGGAACAACTATTATATCCTGCCTGTGTGTTAAAAGAGTGCCAGGAATCAAAGGCACAAATACCATGCAATGAGATAGCCATGTCCATAACTTGTAGCTGTTCTTTTGTTAATCTCTTCAAAAGTTTGTTTTCTGTAAATTATTACAAGCACGTGCGCCTTAAACTGTTTTATTTTGATATGCACAAAGTACCAAAGCAGTTTACTGTACATTGCTTTCATTGCAACTGGAGGTCAAAACACAAGTGTTCTTTGCAAAGAAGTATACAAATACTTATGATACTTCTCATTTCTCGCTTGCTTGATTTACATCGGAATGCAAGACATTGTTGTTATCCTGTATTTACCCTTCTGTTATTTTAGGGCCTACATATTGTGCTGATCACCACTGTCATCAATGGAGAGCAGTGAACCCCTCCAGGTAAATCTGCCAGTCACTTTTTGTTGTTTCTGCAAGTACTAGCTTTCGAATACCAAGTTTCCTCGCAGCATGTTCAACTATGCTTGTTTTGAGATCAAATCTGGTAGGAGTTGACAGCTACGTGCTCCCTCCGTTCACTATTATACAATGTTTTAGATATTTCAATGTGGACTCGATACGGGCCAAAATGAGTGAATCTACACACTAAAACACGTCTAGATACATGCATTTTCGAAAAGACCTAAAACATCTTATAATAGTGAACGGAGGGAGTATCTTAACACCTTGAAATGGCAGTCTTTTGATGGCCTATGTCACAATTTATACTTTTATAGATATCCTCTTACATATGGTTCTACCCTTGCTTCTTATAATAGTTTAAAGCATGTAACTTGTTCTTATGATATATTAAAACAGGACAAGCCTAGTGAACTTTTCGTTGTTCAGTGAGCTGGATTATTTGTTTATATCTGCACAACCTCAAAGTTGATCAGTAGATGGCGCATCTTCATCTCATATACTAAATGGAGGCTCCATGGAAGCCTCCAAGTTGATCAACATCATCAAAATTAATTTGACTGTTAGATCCTGATTAGGCTAGGATTAATGAGAGACCATAGTTCAATTTAGGTCCGCACGGCAAAAGAAGATTCAGTCCCATGCAAACTCCTAGGCCCCAATGGGCGGAGACAGGGGGACCAGCAGGGGCCCTGCCCCCCTCCCCTCTCCCACATGTTTTTTTTTCGTTTAGACCCCTTATTTTCAGTGCTAAATCCTCAAAAGTGTCTTCTAATGCTCCAGCCCTCCACCTGAACTTATTTCTAGGGAGGCCATTAGTTTTCAGGAAATAATAACAATATATTTGGACTCTTATCTATATATTAAGGTACTAATTAGTAATTACATTGGTTCGAGAAATAGAAAATATATGGAAAAATTCGTTATTGATTTTGTGAGTGTCAGAGCACAGTTAAGTTCTGATTCAGGTGGTGAAAATATTAACATAATAATATGTACATATCTATAGGGCAAAGTAAGGCCAAAATGAATCAGGAAAAGGCTACACGTGTATGGCATGTCAATGGAGGTCCCTGAAGCTTAATCTGATAGAAACCATCACATACTTAACAATTCACTCTACTTACCAAATCAGATGTACGTATCAAACTACCTGCTTTACTCGCACCCAAAAAAATACTTGCTTTACTTTTAGAGTTGTAAAGTATTGTCTAAATTAAGATATATGCGTATCCCGTGAGGGTACAGGGGCTGATCACTACTTTCATATTAATGGATATTCGCTAGTCAGATTCTGAATGCTCCTTTTCTTCTTTGGAAAACCTGTTCTATTTTTCTGTCTTAATATAACAAGGTGTGGTCCTATTATTCATTGATGTTTATCTTCATTTCTCAGGACATAATGTGTGAGTTTCGTGCTGGTAAGATGTCTCTTGAGGGAACACGAGTGGTCCCAGACACACGCAAGGGGCTTGTTCGTATTGGAAGGGTATGCATGCTCACTGTTCTACTCCTGTCGTGTTTAAGTTATACTGTCAGCACAATTTCATGTACATTCTTATATTTATCACTAATGCGAGTGTAATTATATATCCACTTCTGTTGTAGGGTGAAGAAGGCTTGATTCATTTTCAGTGGCTTGATCGTGGGCAAAACATAGTTGAAGATGTATCCTCTTGCACACCTCAGTTTAGACATCTCTTAATTAAAATCTGTAAATGCTAAACTTGGCCGTTTGATATAAAACCATCGAAACCTTAATTTGCGGATATTACGTGTTTATTTGTTTGAACTTGGAAGTGTATATTTTCATCCGTTTTCGTTCTAGTCTTACAAGATAATGTAGTTTTGTCTATCCTTGATTCTGTTTTTCACAGGATCAAATTGTCTTCCCTGATGAAGCTGTCTTTGAAAAGGTATTGAGATGTATTGAATATTCATTCGTCTGATATGTTCTCCAGGATTACCTTAGTGAACTATGGAACTTCAGTGATCAACATTCGTTCACTTCATTAGGTCACGGAATCTTCTGGAAGGGTGTACATCTTGAAGTTCAGGCATGATAGCAGGAAATTCTTCCTATGGATGCAGGTTTGATAGATGTGAAGGATTAAGTCTTTCCACCTTCTAAACAGCTGACTTCCGCTGTGCTTTTTATTATGCAGGAGGCCAATGCTGATGGGGACTCGCAAATATGCCGCCAAGTTAATGCCTACATAAATCGACCAATGGGTATGCTTTGATTGTTCGCTTCCCGATACTCGGCTATGACCGTTGTGTTAATGTTGTACTCCTGTGCAGATGCCGATGCAGTTTCTATTGAAGCAGAAATGTCACATGAAGATACCGCTGATGATGACATCTCTTCCAGGTATGTAAAATGAACTGCTAGATCTGATGCTGTGAGCACATGCCATTTCTCCAGCCTTTGTAATGCAATGGGCAACCCTGTAAACTTGGATGATTACACTGTTATACCCAGTTTGTGGTTGTTGTCTTTGCTATGATTTTTAGAGAGTATACTATATTCACTAAATATATTGACGTTTGATACACTCTGTTATCTGGTGACCGTCCCCTCACATTTCATTTCATATGGAACCAATAAAATTCTCCGCATGCAACTTTATTAAGGGAAACAAAAGCTATCCTAAGAGCAATTGAACCAATTGAGATTATAATAATTCACCAGAATGCCAATGGAGCGTCATTCTTGATTTCCAGATGGAAATCATGCCACCAGATGGATCATGGATATATCATCATTATAAACCAAGTGTATTTGATGCAATGTCGCATATAAGTGAATGTTCATCTTTTCACTGTTCTCATCAACACAATAACATCCGTACAATTATATCCATCAGAACATTGCCTTCTCATATGTTGTATCTTGTGTGGCATGTATGCAGTTTTGTCATCTAAATATACCTGTTCCAGTTTCATGTTAAATTGTTAATTCTTGTTTGCGCACCTGTATCCTTTACTACACACGAGTTTGAGTTTTGGGTGCTATGGCCAAATTGCTAACTCTATCCGCCATTTGTTTCCTTCTCTCTTACATGTATATGTCAGAGCTGGGAATTTAGTTGATCAGAGCATGACCGCTGATTTGGCTGGTGAAGTGACGTCTGCCGCTGGACCTGTACGATTGTCAGACCTGCAGAGAATATTGAGTGCTATACAACATCAGGTATCAGCGAAAAATCATGTCCTTTTGGGTATGTCCTCTTGTTAGACCTGCTTCTGAAACTTACTTCCCTTCTCTGGCAATTCCAGATGTTATGGCAGATCCCGATGCTGGTAAGTGCCATTCTGAATTGATGCACTTATGTCTATAGCCTGCTTTCTGTCTCATTGTGTTAGATTGCTGGTGACAGGATTAGGGCTAGGAGACATCTTGAAGCCTGATTTGCTATTGCCACTAATTGAAACTTTGCCCATTGAGCAGTTGGCATCACATCTTCCCGAGGTTTGTATTTGTTGTTCTGGCTTTCAGTTCAACCAAACTCTTAACTCATTCTTGTAATTGCTTGATTCCAGGGATCATGGACTGCAGGTGATATTCTTGAACTACTGCAAAGTCCTCCTTTACGACAGCAGCTAGATGCTTTTACGCATGTTAGTTACATCTACTCATCTGTCCTTTTCCTATTGCACATCTATGAGTAGTCTCTCAAGTGTCAGGCTGGTAATGATGTTTGCTTTTATGGCAGGTGCTACGGACTGGCCAAATAGATCTTGCTCAATTTGGTGTGGACCCTAGTAAATGTAACCATTTTCATTTCCTTTAGATTACAGCTCACGTTCTCATTTGTATGACCTAAATGGTTTTGTTCTACGTAGGATCTAGTGTTCTTCTAGTATCTTAATTTGAAAAATAAAGAAGCTACGACTGATACACGTGTGTATGTATTATGAACTTCGCATACACTTTCTCCACCATTGCTTGTTCAGTCTATATCTAAGCTGAGTTTGCCATGGTATGGCCATTAAAAACATATAAAATATAGATATGGGGCACTAGATGGCTGTAGTACATACATTTAACTGGAATAGACTAATTGTTTCCCTGTTATTTTTGTACTCTCCTCTGCTCCCACTTGTCAGGTGATTCGTAGGATGACGGTTGTAAGTGTATGTCAAAGTGCATAATTTGTTAATTATTACATACCCATGTAGCATAGTTACTCTCTTTGGGTACTTGTCGGTGGTTCTACCCCTTTGGATTTCCAAAGAAAACAATAGAACAGTTGCAGCAGTTACTGTCTGTTATCTATCAGTTGCTGTATATGGGGTTACTTATAGCTTTACGGTGGAGATGATCCTTGCGCAGAATGGTGATATTTCACCTGCAGATGCCATACGTGATTCCAACCTTTAAAGTTAGATCTCCCATGTCTGAGGTGCTTAATCTAGTTACTTGGGTTGATGGGCGAACTTGAGCTGTGGTCGAATATTTACTAGTTGTTGGATCATTGTTGATCCCACCTGATTTGCTTCTCTGACAACTAGTTCTTTTGTTGTGTTTCTGACAGATAAATTCACAGTTGCTTCATTCCTTGAGGCATTGGAAGACTCTGTGGCAAAAGCATCTTCAGGAGGAGACAAGGATTCGGAGCGTCAGAGAGGTGGTGGAAATGATCCCATGGACGAAAGTTGACTGCAGCGCATCTAGGTGTCTACCCTGTGATATGAATTGTTCATTCGTGGTGGAAATTGCGGTGTTCGCAAAAAGCAGGTGTTACTTCGGCACCCGCTCAAGATCTAGATACTATTTTTCGCTGGGTATAACTAGATATTGTCAGTCGATTCCAGAGGTTCCAGTCGATTCCATCGCATGGCATGATTATTCTGAAAAATGCTTTCCATAGGTTCCAGATACAATAGCGTGGCATGAGTATTCTGCAAAATGCTTCTGTAGGTTCCAGCTGGTACCATTGCGTGCATGAATATGTTGAGCAATAGCATTATTCTACTCTGTGCAACCTCTATTTGTTTAGTGTAAATCGTATAACCAGTTTGTTTTGGGTTCCACCGGAAAAAGTTTACAGTATTTTTTTTGCTCTCCGGAATAGAAAACTGAAAACGACCCCTAAAACGCGCTTGACACATAAATCACTAGTTTTTTCCCTTTCCTATTCAGAATAGGCTATTCTTCTCCCTCCTCCTGCTGCCTCCACACTGCCCGTCCTGTGCCCTGCCCTCCTCACCGGCCCGGGCCTGACGGCGCCTGCGTTGGCTAGCTAGCTAGTTGACTGATTGATTCATTCACCGCAGGCGCCTCCTCGTTGGCGCCTGCCGTGCACCCTGCTTGGAAGCCCACGCGCCTCCCCCACCGGCTGGCCCGCTCCGCAACTATTGCCGATCTTGGAGGTCCGGCCATGGCACGTCGATCTCTGCTAATGTTCATCGGAATCAGCCGGAAATGACTGAAATCGGTTGGGATCGCTCCGATCTACCGGAAATTAGAAAGGATTTGGAGCGCCGTGGCGGAATTTTGGTGAGTCAGGGGCGGTTGGACTGAAACTTCCATCCCACCAACCCTCATTTGGCTTTTCAGTTCACAAGAAATATTGACTTGAATACTCAAGATATGGGATGGGGCACTCCGGGTCCAATATCCTACTCCCTGAATTTTTTCCGGGATCTAACCGGGTCGTTTATCCGGCCTGAAAGCTGTAAGCGGATTCTTATTTGAGATCTTCTAGAGATGCTCTAATACAGTGATGTGTACCTGGTGAGTAAAGTTTTTTTTTTGGCTCCTGAGCACCTGTGCTCTCTCTTTTAATTTTTGATAAATTTCAAAGAAAATAGAAAACAATTACGCGTGTTCTCCTACATGCGTGCAAAATCAAAATGCGAAATACTTTACATTCTGAAGTACACAAAAAAGGCAAATGTACATGTATGAGAATAGTTAACAAAACATAGTTTTAAATTTCCAAATTTTGTTCTTTTGCGTATCCCATAGTACAAAGAATTTCACATTGTGATTTTGCGCGCTTCTAATATACATCATTGAGAGCCTACCAATTTTTTCCAGATATTTTTGAAAATTTTAAATATATTTTTTGAATTTTTTCAAACAGAGTGAGCACTTGTGCTCACGAGTCAAAGTGACTTTTTGAGTGTACCCAGGCTTTGTTTTTATAGTTGCCTTTCAAACTTTTGAGAAGAGTAAACTACATGGTTGGTCCACCAACTTGGTGGAGGGGTTCACTTCAGTCACCGTACTCTAGGAATACCATTTTAGGATAATCGAATACTCGTAAAGGACCATCTATAGTTACTGTTAGCCAGTAGTACACCGATGTATTTGATGACGTGGCAATTTGGTGACCGGTTTCAACGATGTATTTTTTTTACAGAAAGCCCCCTCAAACAAACAACTAACAGCAACACCATTTTTTTAAAAGACGGTCAACTGACCGAACGCTTTCTTTCTCTCTCCTGAACGCATCTTCCTCACACACACACGAGAGGTCGGCATCGGGGCCGCTGCGCTCCCCGACCAGTCTTGACGCCGACCAGGTGAGGCCAAGGGCCATGTCGCGCTCGGGGGGAGTGTTCCTGGGCACGAGGGGAGGCTGGTGCGTGTTGGCATAGACCTCAGCCATACGACCATGGCTGGCACGTCGGGGGGCCAGCGTCGCTGGCCGGCGTGTCCCGCCGACGACCACAACGAGGGCCAAGGGCCACGCCGCACTCGGGGGAGGTGGTCTAGGGCACCAGGGGAGGCTGGAGCATGTCGCATCGATCTCGGGCATATGTTCATGCCTGGCGCGTTGGGCGGTTGTGCCATGATGACCCACAAGTGTAGGGGATCTATCGTAATCCTTTCGATAAATAAGAGTGTCGAACCCAACGAAGAAAAGAAGGTACAATGTTGACAAGTGGAATTCAGCAAGATTTTATTGTACATGCTGGAAGACAATTTATAGGTGATTTTTATAATAATAAGGAATTTAATAACAAGTAGATAAATCAACAAAGTAAAAGTGTAGCAAGTAGCCCATCCTTGTTTAAGCAAAGGACATGCCGATTGTGAAACTTATGATTGCTAAAACGTTACTGAGTACACACGAGAATATTATCAAATTACTTTCATCTAGTGCCATTGATCAACTTTCATTGTTTTAGTAAGTGTTATGTGGGTGAAAATATGCTAATGTACTGCCCTTACTTGGACTCATACATACTTGCAATTACACTCTCGTAGTAGGCATTCACGAATACACTAGAGTAATTAAGATAAATCTAACCATAGTCTTAAACTCTTAAATCCTACACTCACTTATGCAATAGTTTGTGAACCGAGGTTCAGGTTTCTGTCACTCCAAAAAACACCATAAACAAACTAGTTACACAATGCATTTCCCCCTAGGGCCCATCTTTTGACTCCTGGCTTCGTTTCATGCCTTAGAAAATTATGATTTTTCGCCGAATTTTTTGAGAGCTAAAAATTGGGGGTAACTCTTCAGGTGTTTTTCCTCATGTTTCATGGCTTCCAGTTTTTCCCCTGTTAACTGCAAAACATGCAAAACAAGAAAAAACAACATCAAAATTGCATCATAATATGAAATATATCAACGATTATAAGCAAATTACAGTAAAAATTAGTGATGGAAAATGGACGTATCAACTCCCCACAAGTTTAGACTCCGCTTGTCCCCAAGCGAATACAAAGCTCGGTAAACATGGCCACGGGTTTATGGAGTGAGGTGTCGATAATAAAGAATATATACATGACAACATCATTATTGAACCCAAGAGCTCTTCTCTGATAGCATGTCAAGTTTTATGCACCAATCAATAGAACCAAAAGTATGAATGATGGAAAGAAGGTGGACATCCACATCTATTTTTTTAATAAAAAAATCCATTAATTAAAATTAAGATTTATATCTCAAAATGCAAGGTAGACACATCACTTACTCATTTAGCCAACCAATTGTCCACATCATCCCACTAACAACCATTGTTTATTATTTATCTCTATATATGCATGCATGCAAATCATCTTTTCCTTTAGCCATCAAAATTTTCACATCATCCTTTTTCGTCGTTCGATTGATAAAATCACCCTCCCACTTTGTAATTACATAATTAAATCATGTGTAAGTGCAACACCGTAATTAGTTTCGCCAACCAAGTGAACTTTTTGCCCATGATTTTTTTTTAAAGAAAATCATATACTGTTTATTCGAAATTATGTGTCCTTCTGTGTAAATGTTCCAAAAGTTGTTTCTAAAAATATTATGTCGCAGCCTTCATGGCATCTTCATGCAAATCATTCAAATCATTTGTTTTTTCAGCCCGTTGATTTCACCTTATCTACATCAATCAGGTACACCCTGATAACGACCTTTAAATTTCAAAATACACATAAATTTCATGTCTATTAAATTTATCCTCTCAAGTGCTATGATTAACTAAATCTTGCATATTTATATAGACAATATCAAGTTTCATGTGTTTTATTAGATGTTAAAACATACCCGCTCCAACGCGCGCGGTATCATTCTAGTATATTGTAATGATGCCTCTCATATGTGAGGCCTACACGTGAATATGTGTGACTCGATAAGGCTATACGTGGAGAAAAAAGGGAAAATCAAATGTTTAGTAAATTGCAAAAGTTGTGACTTAACCTTAAGACCTCTGCTCTGATGCCATATTAACTTTCATGCACTCAACGGTAGAAACACAGCAGTTTGAACTTATGGAACTAAGATGAGAAATTCACATATACCATAACTTGAAACATGGGGAGAGAAATGGGTGGGGCTTGCTGGGGCGTGGTATATGGTATAGGAGGTTGAGGGAAGGCTCCTCACACTGACGACGTGGCTCCTCGTGGCTGTATATGGGAGCATAAGTGAAAGGACAAGGATGTCGCCTAGAGGGGGGGGGGGGGGGGTGAATAGGCGATTAAAACTTTTCCAGTTTAGGCTTGATAAATGCGGAATAAAACTAGGTGTTTTAATTTAACAAGCACACAACCTAAATATACTAGGCTCACCTATGTGCACCAACAACTTATGCTAAGCAAGACAAGTCTAAGGTGATAGCAAGATAAAGAACTTCAAGCACGAAGGCTATCACATTGTAAAGTGCATAAGTAAAGAGCTCGGGTATAGAAATAACCGAGGCACCTGAAGACGAAGATGTATTCCCGAGTTCCTCATTTTTAGGGGAGTACGTCTCGTTGGAGAGGTGTGAGCCACCATAACAGGTTGGTCTCAACGCCACAACAGGCTTCACCTTCTTCTCCAATGAACCGCACCACAAAAGGTTTGGTTCACCTTCCACTATTTATTTCCTTTTGGGCGGAAATCGAGTCCCTTACAACAAGCTTTGGGGCACACATCCACAACTGGATTGGAGGCTCCCAAATGACCACAAAAGGTCCCAACTAGCCACAAAAGGCCTTGACCACAAAAGGTCTCAAGAACACCGTCTAGGGTCCAATGACCCAAGAATAACAAGCTCACGAACTTCACTTCCACGAATCCTCGTGGAGAGAGCAAACCGATGCACCAAAATGCAATAGCAAGAACACAAGAAGTGCTCAAGTCCTTCACTCTCAAATTCCAACAAAGTAACAAATGTTTATGGGGGAATAAGAGAGGAAGAACAAAGGAGGAGAAACACCAAGAACTCCAAGATCAAGATCTACTAGGTTCCCCTCACTTAGAGGAGAGATGGATTGGTGGAATTGTAGATCTAGATCTCCTCTCTCTTTTCCCTCAAAGATAAGCAAGAATCATGGGAGGAATTGAGAAAGAGGTAAGCTTTCCGGGGTCAACAATGGTGGGAGAGAGAGAAAAACGTGCTCAAGTTGTTGGGGACTCTTTGGGAAGAAGGCCCCTTAAATAGGTCCCCCGGAAAATCTGCCCGTTGGGCAGTTTCCGCGCAAGGGCGGTAGTACTATGCGCCGTCCGGTAGTACTGTGCGCCCGATAGTACTGCCCCAGCCCGGTAGTACTGACAAAAAACAGCCCGGAGGCAGTACCACTTCTCGATTATGTGGTACTACTGTCCAGGGCCCGGTACTAACGTATTTGGTAAAAACAGCAAAAACACCAACACCAAAACGGACATAAATTGAGTATCCGAACTCCGTTTTTGATGTTCTTGGGCTCGTTGGAATCACCACAACGAGCTCTACAAGATCATGCAGAGAAACATCATAGTTCAACAAGGGAGTATAAAACCAAATGTAGAAAGATAAAACCTCTCTAAATAAGATGAACCGGCAAAAACACCAAAACTGAAAACGCAACAAGTTTTCCATAAGAAATCCGTTTTCGGTGAACTTGGGCTTGTCATGAAGATCACAACAAGCACCAAAACACAACAAGGAGAAAAACCAAGTAAGAACCAAGAAAGATGATATGCCAAGTATGCAAAGGTTTGAGCTCTCCACAAATGTGCGATCAAGTTACTCACTTGAGAGCCCCTCTTGATAGTACTGCGTGTATCCTATAACCCGGTCTCCCACTAACACCATGAGACCGGTAAAATAGAAACCCTATCAAGATCATACCTTTTCCTTGCACATTCCACTTGAGCTAGATGATGACGATCTTGATCACTTCAAGTGGACCACCTTTCTTGATTGCGCTTTGCTTGGTGAAGACTCACATATCGCTTACCATACACAATACGGGAGAGCTTCTCTTAGGGACATATTCATTTGACCATTATTTCCAAATGGGTGCCAAGCTTCAAGCATATGATATCTTCTAGATGCCCATCGTGAACTTGCACAACTCAACCTTGATGATGATCACCACTTGACGTCATCCTCCATGAGCTATAAGAAATCGTCCTTTTGATGCAAGCGCATGGAGAGATACCTAACCCAACAAAAGAATGCCACACACACATAATGGGTTAGTTCACAAAGCTATATGGACAAATTCTTACCAGACCATTGGATCACATGATCCACATGGTACATCATTTAGCTTTGTGTGTTGATTAACTTGAATCCACTCTTTGCACTTAGTCTTGATCAACTTGTATATTTCCTTCTCTCTTCACAAAGATGATGTCTTGAAGATTCAAGACATACTTGCAATATGCTCAACTCAACATATGACCATTCTTCATATAAACCTTCGAATAAAACATTGGTCATTATGTAAGCTTCTAGAGTCCAACACATGAACTCTAATATTTTCTTATGGACAAGATCTATAAGAATATCTCAATGCAAAAATTAGTCCATAAGGATTGTCATTAATTACCAAAACCACGCATGGGGCAACATGCACTTTCAATCTCCCCCATTTTGGTAATTGATGACAATCCATTTTACGAGAGTTTATATAATGAATTAAGCAACCATGCAACACAATAAGCTAGGATGGAAGGGAACAAAACCATGTAACCTAAAAACCCTCTAAATCTCTCCCTCATTGGCATCCACTGACGAAATGGGTGAAAAATTAAGAAGGCCAATATAATAAGAGCTCCCCCATAATGTATGCATTTCTCATGATATGAGTGAAATCAAATGCACATATCCAATGACGAATAGATGGAGGGAGATCAAACTATATTGATGATCCAAAAAATGCAAAAGAATATCAAAGAGAAAAATAGTTCGACGAAACAAGCAAGCATTCAAAAGGATCTGGAAAGTGTTCTAAAAATCAAGAGGGAACTCCCCAATGTACGTGCACAAAGTAGGATTTGCATTTCAGTATAGTGTGCACAACATGGAATCATCACTCCCTCCTAGATAATTTTGAACACAAACAAGTGCAAAAGAGCATAGATGGTAAAATAAGCACTACAACTTGCAAAAAACAAAATGTTGAGCAACAAGAGCAAGGAGCGACAAATAAAGACTTGATCAACCAAAAGAGATGGGTGTGACATAGAAAGACATTTTAGGAGACTAATACAAAGATGAGCGAGCATCAACATAGTCTTTCACAATATGAGGCACATAGTGCATATCATGTCTTTCACGTATACACAACCCAAAGAATATAGCAAATAGGTCCATAAGCTTATTAAGATGCAAAAGTATACCAAGTGAAAAAACAAAGCTTGTGCCTTTTAGAGATCACCAAAGAATCAAAAGCAATAAGAGGTGGTCACTAAAGATTTGGAATACCAAATAAAGATGTAACTACTCTCATGTGTAAAAGTTTCTAAGTAGACACCATCATGAAGATATAAGTCCACAAAGAAACATGCACACACAAAATAGGTACAAAGGTAAAGAACATGATATCCAAGAGGAAGTCATATATACACCAATAAGATCTTTGCTTAAAATCATAGCACAAGGCTCAAAATTATCTTTGAAGGATATATATATGAACTTCCAACACACACTCATCATAGCATCACAAATATCCACAAGGGAAAACAAATAGTTGGGATGCTCCGAGAAAGATAACAAGTATCACAAAAGGCAAATGATTTGAATATTCATCAATATTGCACATGTGAGACTTCGAGTAGAAATTGCTAGATTAACATATTTGGGATCGGTGAATCATGAAAATGATTATATATATTCCCCTTGATATGTAATCATCCCGGCTTACTCACATTTGCAATAAAGATGTTTTGATAACAACTTTGCAAGAACCACACCAATTGCAACATAATAGATTCATTCCAAGATACAACCTACGCAAGGTTGAAAGCTAGAAATGTATGCATGAGGTAGATACTTGTTACCGAGATAGTATATGGTGGTGTAGAAGATAATTGTTCACGATCATCCGAGCTTGGCTTCAATAAGTACATGGTAATAACACTTTCCTTGTAAATGAGACAAGCTTCCAATGCATCTCGAGTGTACCTAAAACACATTTAAGTACAACATGGTACCCAAACTCATTGGGTCCAAAGTAGTTAGAGCAACTACAATACATAGGACAAACTCCACATAAATATGTGCATATTGATATGAAATTGGATTTCAGTCACATCTTAGCCATTTAGGATTTGATGGAGTTTATCCTATATATTGGATCAACGAAAGTAAGCATGTCATAAGATATACATATAGTAAATATGAATGCACAAGACTTTAAAGAACCAAACGAGATACAACTTGGACAAAACACCACTTAAACCAAGAGAGCACACACAAGTGTGACACGAAAAAGAATTGTCCAAATTATATCAAATACCCAAATCAACACATGATTTAAGATATTGATTTGAAAGATACCAAATGAAAATAAGAACAAGTAATCAACCAAACCCTCTACATTTTCATGATGGCACAAAGTACCAAGACGAAAAATGCTTGTCTTCCAAAGAGACATATCACCGGGATAAAAAACCAATTGAAATCAAATAGTGTCCTAAAACATATAGGATAGCTCCCCCAAGATTTGTGCATTATTTATGATCTTGCATTTGAATACAAAATGCACACAAATGGGATCATCACTCTCCATATATTTTATCCAACACTAGTCATGTTAAGAAAAACCATAAGATACAATTCAAAATTAAGAAAAGGTGTTCTACTCAATGTAGGATAGCTTCTCCAAGAATAGTGCAGTATCTAGAAGTATAACTTTGAATGTAAATGCACAAGAATGGGATCATTGCTTTTCCTAACACAAGAAAGCACAAAACAAATTTTGAGTAGAGCAAAAGGATCCAAAAGATACAAGGAAGACAAAAGGAGTTTGATCAAACAAATTTTGGCAACAAAATAAGGCAATTCAAAGCGAGAGCCAAAATGAAGATGGTCTACAAATTCCACCACAATTATGAGTATCACTTGTCATGGACAAGGAGTATATAGAGATATTTCTCGGTGGTATGGAATGATATTCAAGACCAACTTCACAACAAATAAGCATATGGCAAAGGATAGGAATTAAAAGCCATGCTTAGATAGATAGATATTCTGATAGCTTCAATATTCACGCGATCATGCAAAGCAACTAAAGAGTAGCTTGAAGCAATTGGTTTCCCAAAAGATATATGAAATATATTTGGGAAAGCCATACCAAGAACTTCCATCACAAACAAGATCCAAAAGAGTGAGAGACTAAAATCATTAAGCAAATATGGACTTGTTTGAGCAACATGCCACATAGGAAAAGATATTAACAACATCAATTCTAGGTGGCAAAACCTCACATGTTCACATTTTCTAGGTTTGTAATATGCAAAGCTTATTACTCCCCCATAATGTGATAATCCATTTCTTTTAAACAAGAGGCAAACAAACCAACTAGAGATAATTAATGGACATTATAGAATTTGAATTTCTCATGAGCATGACATACCACATAGAGAATAGATAATATTGATATATCATCACTAAGTGGTATTCCTCATGTACACACATTTTTAGGATTGTGAAGTGCACGAAGCATATCACTCTCCCAAAATGGAATAGTCCATTAATCTCTCAAAGAGAGCCAACAAGATAAGATAGCAAATAAAAGCAATAAGGCTCAAAACAAGTAAATGGTGTGCAAACCAACATACACATACTTGATTTCTCAAGATAAGTAAGTAGAGAGCACAACACATACAAACACTAGCAAGGTACAAAACCAAACACATGCAAGGGTGCAAGCAACTTTCAATGTATATATGATATAAGCACAAGTTACCGCAAGGAGGAACATTGGATATGAGATAGAACAATATAATCCAAATGACTTGGCTTGAGAGAATATAATTGATGAAGATCCCTTAATTCTTCATGATGTAGCCAAGTCTCCAATGCCCTCCAACAACACCTATTGATCAAGTTTTAGCTTGTTGGTCCCCAACCAAGTTGGGTCCTAAGAGGTTAGTCACAATAGGCTTGGCAACCCAAATGGTTCTTTTCTTGACACCACTTTGAGTACCAACATATTTGGCAAACACATTGCCAACCTTATCCTTCCGAAGAGAATAAACATTCAATTATAATGGGGTTGGATAAGGTACCATTAGTGCATGAAGAAGCAAAGTGGCCCTTCTCACGGCATATGTAGCAACATTGGCTTCCCCTTCTTCTTAGTTGGAATCTCGACTTGAGGAGGGGTAGCTTGATTCTTCTTGGGAAGGCCGTTCTTCAACTTGAGGAACTTGAGTTTGAGCTTGAGGCTCTTCCCTTGTTGCTTCTCACTAAGAGCTTCTTCTTCAAAGGGCAAGATCTAACATGGTGCCCTTCAACTTTGCACTTGAAGCAAACAATCTTGGCCGAATCTTTAACTTGTTCTTGGCCCTTTTTCTTCTTGTTACTTGGACTTGTTCTTGATATTGGAGTTGAATCCAAGTCCACTCTTGTCATTGGGGCGTCTTTGAACACTCAACATATTGTCAAGTGTGGAATCCCCAACATGACGCTTTTCCAAGTCTTTCTTCAAAGAAGTGACTTGGGCCTTGAGCTCTTTTAATTCCTCTACATGGTTAGTATCAACACAAATACTAGAGGAAGTAGATGCTTCATTGTTAGAGCAACAAGGCAAGGAAAGTAATTCATCAAGATTTAGCAAAGTATGAGATATAGAATTACTAGGACTAGCACAAGGCAATATAGCATTTTTAGTAGAAGTTGTGCCTTTGTCCACATGAGGCTCACAAGATGTTACCTTTGTAGTGATAGCCTCATGAGCTAACTTTAGCCTAGCATGGGATGCTAGAAGATCCTCATTAGAGCTAGAGAGCTTTTCATGACTTTCTTCCAATTTCCCATACTTGCTAGTTAGCAACTCAAGTTGAGCCCTTAGCTCAACATTCTCCTTCAAAATAGATGCTTCACAGAAGTGGAGTTAGTAGCACAAGCATCATTAATATTAGAAATGGAAGAAGACAACTTGGTAAGCTCATCATTCAACCTAGCATTTTCCTCTATAATATTTGCATGATTACAAGAGGAAGTAGAAGAGCTAGGCACAACAATTTTAGATAGTTGAGTTTGGAGTTGATCATGAGACTTGGTAAGGAGAGAGTGTTCACTTTCCAAAGCCTTATGAGCTTTGTCAAGTCTCTCTATATCCTCAATTAGTCTAGCATTGCCAACATCAAATTCAACCTTTTCCTTTTGAAGCACTTTATATTTTGCAATGGTATGGTCATGTTCCTTAATGAGTTTAGCAATCACTAAATCATTTGACTCCTCAATGGAATTGAGTTTCTCCTCAAGAGAAACTCTAAGCTCATGCTCTCTTCCTCAAGAGTACCGGTAAGAGAAGCAATTTCAAGGGCATATTCTCTTTCAAGTCTTCCCTTTTCTTCAATGACTTCGCAACTCTTAATAGCATAAGTCAAAATTTCACAAAAAGGGGAGATAGCTTTATTACCTTTAGGGAGAGCACAAAATACCATCTCACCCTTCTCTTTTAAGGAGTCGGCATCATTATATTTTAAACCATAATAATCCTCATCCTCATCATCACAAGATGTAGAGGGTTCCAAAGGTGGAGATACCTTTGAATCTCAAGCCATAAGGCAAAAGTGAGTAATGGATGATGAAGATGAAGAATTGCTTGAAGCTCCATTGAGGTCCATGCCTTGTTCCAAAAAATGTTGGGATTCCTCTACATTGTTAGCCATACAAGTGCTAGAGGATATGGAAGCATTATTTTCATGACAACAAGACATCATCATGAGATTTAGTTAAGCAACTATTACATGATATGCGAGGACTATCAACACTAGCATGTAATACATTTGGAGTGCTAGAAGTGTTTAAGTCCAAAGATAGAACATTGCAATGAGACAGATATGAAGTATAGTCAATAGTGGATTCACTATCAACAATGCAATTTCTATCACCACTCACCATGTCATTACCTTGTGATAAATCACATGTTGGTGAAGTGGAAGAAAATGTGAACTCATCACGGCCGGAGGTGGAGGGAGAACAATCATACTCAATAATGTTGGACACGTCATATTTACCTTGAAGTTTTTGTCCACAACTCATGAGCATTCCAAAAAGGCATGATTGAAGCAAGAACTACATCGCTCAAAACACATATAAGACCATTAGATACTAGAGTATCGAGATAAGAGTTTTCCTCATCCTCTATAGATAATTCTTGGGAATCCATTGGAGGAGAAAAACCCATATCTACAATACTCTTTATGTACTTTGGACCCATGGTCCTAAAAAGATTAAGCATGCGAATATTCCATACATCATAATTTGTGCCATCGAATTTAAAAGTGGGATTGTGCACTAATTTTCTAAACGACATCTTTACTCTCTAGGCGGTAAAGCCCAATAAAGAGAGCCTAGGCTCTGATACCAATTGAAAGGACAAGGATGTCGCCTAGAGGGGGGGGGGGGTGAATTGGCGATTTAAAACTTTTCCGGTTTAGTCTTGATAATGCGGAATAAAACTAGGTGTTTTAATTTAACAAGCACACAACCTAAGACGAAGACAAGTCTAAGGTGATAGCAAGATAAAGAACTTCAAGCACGAAGGCTATCACAATGTAAAGTGCATAAGTAAAGAGCTCGGGTATAGAAATAACCGAGGCACCCGAAGACGAAGATGTATTCCCGAGTTCCTCATTTCTAGGGGAGTACGTCTCGTTGGGGAGGTGTGAGCCACCACAACAGGTTGGTCTCAACGCCACAACAGGCTTCACCTTCTTCTCCGATGAACCGCACCACAAAAGGTTTGGTTCACCTTACACTATTTATTTCCTTTTGGGCGGAAATCGAGTCCCTTACAACAAGCTTTGGGGCACACATCCACAACTGGATTGGAGGCTCCCAAATGACCACAAAAGGTCCAACTCGCCACAAAAGGCCTTGACCACAAAAGGTCTCAAGAACACCGTCTAGGGTCCAACGACCCAAGAGTAACAAGCTCACGAACTTCACTTCCACGAATCCTCGTGGAGAGAGCAAACCGATGCACCAAAATGCAATAGCAAGAACACAAGAAGTGCTCAAGTCCTTCACTCTCAAATTCCAACAAAGTAACAAATGTTTATGGGGGAATAAGAGAGGAAGAACAAAGAAGGAGAAACAGCAAGAACTCCAAGATCAAGATCTACTAGGTTCCCCTCACTTAGAGGAGAGATGGATTGGTGGAATTGTAGATCTAGATCTCCTCTCTCTTTTCCCTCAAAGATAAGCAAGAATCATGGGAGGAATTGAGAAAGAGGCAAGCTTTCCAAGGTCAACAATGGTGGGAGAGAGAGAGAAAAACGTGCTCAAGTTGTTGGGGACCCTTTGGGGAAGAAGGCCCTTAAATAGGTCCCCCGGAAAATCTGCCCGTTGGGCAGTTTCCGCGCAAGGGCGGTAGTACTGTGCGCCCGGTAGTACTGACCAAAAACAGCCCGGAGGCAGTACCACTTCTCGATTATGCGGTACTACTGTCCAGGGCCCGGTACTACCGTATTTGGTAAAAACAACAAAAACGCCAACACCAAAACGGACATAAATTGAGTATCCGAACTCTGTTTTTGATGTTCTTGGGCTCGTTGGAATCACCACAACGAGCTCTACAAGATCATGCAGAGAAACATCATAGTTCAACAAGGGAGTATAAAACCAAATATAGAAAGGTAAAACCTCTCTAAATAAGAAGAACCGTCAAAAACACCAAAACTGAAAACGCAACAAGTTTTCCATACCAAATCCGTTTTCGGTGAACTTGGGCTTGTCATGAAGATCACAACAAGCACCAAAACCCAACAAGGAAAAAAACCAAGTAAGAACCAGGAAAAATGATATGCCAAGTATGCAAAGGTTTGAGCTCTACACAAAGGTGCGATTAAGTTACTCACTTGAGAGCCCCCTTGATAGTACTGCGTCTATCCTATAACCCGGTCTCCCACTAACACCATGAGACCGGTAAAATAGAAACCCTATCAAGATCATACCTTTTCCTTGCACATTTCACTTGAGCTAGATGATGACGATCTTGATCACTTCAAGTGGACCACCTTTCTTGATTGCGCTTTGCTTGGTGAAGACTCACATATCGCTTCCCATACACAATACGGGATAGCTTCTCTTAGGCACATCTTCATTTGACCATTATCTTCAAATGGGTGGCAAGCTTCAAGCATATGATATCTTCTAGATGCCCATCTTGAACTTGCACAACTCAACCTTGATGACGATCACCACTTGACGTCATCCTCCATGAGCTATAAGGAATCTTCCTTTTGATGCAATCCCATGGAGAGATACCTAACCCAACAAAAGAATGCCACACACACATAATGGGTTAGTTCACAAAGCTATATGGACAAATTCTTACCATACCATTGGATCACATGATCCCACATGGTACATCATTTAGCTTTGTGTGTTGATTAACTTGAATCCACTCTTTGCACTTAGTCTTGATCAACTTGTATATTTCATTCTCTCTTCACAAAGATGATGTCTTGAAGATTCAAGACATACTTGCAATATGCTCAACTCAACATATGACTATTCTTCATATAAACCTTTGAATAGAACATTGGTCATTATGTAAGCTTCTAGAGTGCAACACATGAACTCTAATATTTTCTTGTGGACAAGATCTATAAGAATATCTCAATGCAAACATTAGTCCATAAGGATTGTCATTAATTACCAAAACCACGCATGGGGCAACATACACTTTCAATAAGCAACGTTCGAAGCTCGATGGAGTTAGGCCCAGCCAAACAGTACCTTGCCAAAACCAGGGCCATGAATGACATCGACCGCGCGCCAGTCGGCTTTACGACTAGCTCTAGGGCTGCTACCGCTCTTCGACATGGAGGCTTTGGAAGTGTTCTTCTTACTCCGTCTCCATGCCGCCAGTCTATGCACTTGTGCCACTCGTAGAGACCTGTCGTGCAACCGAGTGGTTGGAAATGAGGAGCTGTGGCTTCGGAGAGCTGCTGCAATTAGGCCCAGTTCTTTTGGAGCTTCTAGATAGCTTAGGTCAAAATAAGCCTAAGCCTAAAAGAACTCGATTTTAAGCCTTATTGTGGGCAGCTAGCTTCCATCGTTTCTTCATAGTGGGGGGAAGCGGTCCTACCCCAGCTTCTCGTAAGTCCACGTGTAACAGCCCAAAGCTGAGAACCTAAAAACCGGTGTAATTTTTCCACTTTTGTGTTAATTGCATCATGGCATCCTTGCATCAAAGTGTAACAATAGGAACCTTTAACTTGTCACTAGGGAATTGTGCTAGGGAAGTGTAGATGTTGCTAGGGAATTGTGGTGGTTGCTAGGGAATTGTGGAGGTTTGACAACATTTAAAAAACCAAATTGCCAAATTTGCTTCAACCAATTTCGAAACCCCGAAGGCACTCAATCTTGCAAAATAAACTCACTTTGACATCTCCTATTTGTCAAGGAGGTTCCAAGAGCTCCAAAATAATATTTTTGCACATGCTCCAAATTGTTCAAGGAGCAACATCTTTGAATTTAGCAAAATGCCATATCCCACCTTTCTAAACAAAAGTGGTTCGAAACATTTTATTTGGAGGCGCCAATTTTTGTGGAGCTCCCACATGATATAAAAAGGCTACCCAAATTTTGGCATATTTTTCTAAAATATATGAGTGCCTCAATTAAATTCAGGGAACTGCTGCTGATTTTTAGAAGAAACAAAAGAAAAAGGACCAAACTGTAAAAAGTAAACTCGGATAATCCGATTTTGAAGGAATCGGATAATCCGAGCTAGTGCAGGGGGTTTTTCAGAAAGTGGTCATCTTCTTCCTCTCCTCCTGTAGCGACCCAGGAGCTCCCGTTCGTGCCGCACCCGCTCGATGCCGCGCTTGGCCCTCTCCTCTGCGAGGAGCAAGTCCACGAGACCCCACCTGACCTGCCCCTGCCCTATCCACTCACGCCCCTGCTCCCTCCTCTCCATTTCCTCTTCCCCGCGAGCTCCTCACCATGGCCGAGGCCGCCGTGCTCGCCGCCGACACCTGAGGCCACTCCGGGCCAATCGACGCCCATAGAAAGGTCCGCCGCGGCGCCTGCTTCCTCTCCACCACAGGAATCCACTCGAGGAGCCCGCAATCGACGCCATTGTCCGGATTTTCCGCCGACCCCCGCCGCGACGTTCGCCGCCCGTCGGGTTCGATTGCCGCCAACCCCGACCGCCCCGTCCTTCCCGAGCTCACAAGCGAGTCTAGGGTGAGCTTGCGACCTCCCCTTGCCCTCAGTCCCTCCTCTCCCTCGCTGTTTCGCCGGCGCCGCAGGACGCAGTCCGCCGCCGTGCCTTTTTCCCGCGGCTCGGATATTCTGTTTTCTTCGCGACCGGATTTTCCGAGCCAGTCCAGTGCTAGCAAATTTCTAGTCCTTAGCGAGATTTCTGGCCTACGAAACGATCGGATAATCCGAGACGATACGATTCGGATTTTCCGAAGTCTGGCAGTACGAGGAGACACCAAGTCCTTAGCGAAAATTCGAATGGGCTACTCGATCGGAATTTCCGATTTTGGAAATTTCGGATAATCCGATTTTTGTCCAGAAACCAAAACTGATTCTGTTTCTTCTTTTCCTTCTAATTTGGCTAAGAATTCCATGGTTGCCTAACCATAAATTGTAAAGGACTTATTTAAAAGAGGGAGAGTAAAATGCTATAACTTTCATCGTGGTCAAATATTCCAGTGTTGTTTGATTTAACTAATAACCAAGCATGAATTAAAAGAGGAATAAAAAGTAATACCTTTTTAATCGGTCATCATAAATTTGGTGTGTTATACCAAAATTGGGCACAAATTTGTGAACTAACCTTTTAAAATGTTGTCATACATATTTGCTCACCATTACCGTAATGTACTTCCGGACACTAGGAGATTCATTAAAATAAATATGGGGTGTTTTTCCTCTCGCATGAAGTATTGTTTCTCGCCCCCGTTTAATTTGTCGGATAGCTAATATTAAGCCGGTGCATTAAAATGTCATATCATCATTTTTGTATGCATTGCACCATTGCCATGTGTTGATTGTTGTTTCTGCTTTCCGGTGTTGTTTGCTCTCCGGTAGATCACGAGTCCGGAGTTGAGCCTCATTACTCCGACGAGCAGTTTGACTACTCCGCTCAACAAGGCAAGCGTAACCCCCCTCTGAGCATATCTTATCCTACTTTCCGCAAATATTTTCTCCACTATAATATTGCATGCAGTTCCAAATGTCAATTTTATTGGATTAGAGTATCCTATAGTTGCATTAAGTTTCCGATGCCAATTACCTGCTTTCCCTCCTATTATCCATAGGTTTGTTTTGTTGGCCTGAACTAATTAACTATGCAATGTTGATGCTTAGCCATGCTTAGTTAAATGTTATTCGTCCGGGGGATGTATCATGTTGGAAACAGGTGTTGAGATGTTCAGATGATGGTGGAGAATTGTGGTAACAGGTAATAAGATGCTAAAAGGTGGGGATGAGAGGCCACTGTGGTTGTGGTGTTTTGTCTCGTTCTCGCCGCCTAGGTGCGAGTTCTTTACCTCTTGAACCAAGAATGAGCGCGCTTCCTTTCGGTGGGGTATATGGAGCCCTTGTCGACCGACTAACTTGTGGCGGACTAGCCGAGGGTCCTCTAGTTTGGCTTTCCATTTGCGCGTGCGTTGAGGATGGTGGCCAAGACTGAGATGAGGATGGTTGTGTCAGGAAAATAAGTGGCCGCGGGACAGGGTGCGAGAAGGTACCTCTTGTCCTACCGCCACTGATGATCCTGGGTTAGTCTCAAGCGAGATAAAGGTTGTAACCGTTCCCACTCAGCCGGCTTTCCCGGAAGAGAGCTACGTGTAGGCAATGAGCCGGGCGGTACCGAAGGTAAACACAGTGCACCCCTGCAGGGTTAAATCTTTTCGAAAAGTCGTGTCCACGGTTACGGACAACTTGGGAAAGGACGATAAGATCATAGAATAACTTTAACGGAATGATTAAAAACTGGGTACTAGAGGTACCATTTCAAGATTGCAAGGTGAGCTTCCCGAGGGTGATTCGGGGAGGTGCCTTTAATGAACCGGTACAGTGGTTGATGATGATGGTTGATGTTGAGAAAAGTGATCAAGAAGAGAGTCACTTCTTACCTCTTTTGAAAATACTCTGATTAGTCGATGCCTTTGAGTTATGTTCTCATAAATAAAATCAGCTTTATGCAAAACAGCCATATAACTTTGAAAGCCTCATCGAGCTAAAGCTCTATATTTAATCTTGCGAGTTCGTCGAACTCAACGTCGTTTGTTTTGTGTCAGAGGAGGACTTCACCGACCTCGAAGGTGGGTTCTTTGTGGACGTCGACGAGTAGTCTGGGGTTCCCAGGTGGCAGCTTGGGACATCCTGGAGCAGCTGGCGCTGTGATGTTTATTTGTAGGCCTCTTAGGCCATAATTTGGATCTTGTTGTTAGAACAACGTATTTTGCTACCGCTTGTTGTAATGTTGGGTCTGTGACCTCTGGTTGTCATTTGCTATCTTTCTCTATTATAAGAGTTGAACTATAATGATTTGTGTCGTAGAGTCTGTGATGTGCCAGTTGTTCCACAAGTCTTGTTCTTATTATTATGCTATGATAGCTGTGCCTTTGTTAAGGCATCAATCGGGGTGTTGTGTTGCCGATGATCAATTCCGAGCAACACCTGCCAAAGGTTTTGGCCGGGGATTGGTAAACCCGTAACCTCCGGTTGTATCGCTTAACCGGTGACACACAGCATCACTGTATAGTAGTCGGGTCGGGGCGCCACACACCGAAGCAGCTTCCCGCAAGTTATATTTTCAATAAATAGGAAGGAGGACCTAGAAATGAGAAGAAGTTAAAGTTTAGGGGGTAATTTGCAAAAAATTCGTACACGTAAGGGATTTAACAGGTGACATGGCGAAATGACCTCGCACACAAATTTGCAAGTTGATGACTGGTTTTAGTCATTTTGCGACTTGATGACCACTGTGCACATGCAGGGCAATTTCATACCAAGAGTATGTTTTTCTTTTGTTTATGGGCTTTTATCCAAGCCGTGCATGTTTCCCTCAAGGCCAACTAGACCTGATCTGTACGCAGTGTATAACCTCTTCTGCATTTCTCCCTAGCTCTCAGCTGTTTTCGTGAGCTAGCTGTTAAAGTGAAAGGCTGGCTGGATGGATGTATCCCAACTAGAAACTTTCTAGTACTACCTCCGATCCATATTAGTGGGCACAACTTTGTCTAGATACACATGTATCTAGTCTAAATACTTAACTAGATACATATGAATTTAGACAAAGCTATGCCCACTAATATGGATCGGAGGGAGTATAATTTTTCGTGGTCCTTGACTTGGTACAAGCTATCTGCAAGCACTACGTCGAAAAGAAAGCTTTGCGGCTGGAGGAGATCATTCTTGTCGGCCTCCGTCGCTTTCCATCAAGTGAATCAGCTACGGTTTCTAGCTAGCTTTCGACTTCACGTTATGGTAGGCCCTCCATCCATTGTGATGTAAAAAGATACACTACAGGAAAGCCACAAGACGCCGACGGCCTGATTATACGCCGACGGCCAAATGTCGGGGCCGTCGGCGTATAAGGCGAGATCGGGGAGCCACGAACGCGGCCGTCGGCGTAGCGAACCCCGTCGGCGTAGCCCGACATAGGCCGACGGCTGCCGTCGGCGTACAAAGGGCCGTCGGCGTATAACGCCATCCTTGACGGTGCTCAAACGGGAGGCCTTTTGCTGCCCTGATACGCCGACGGCTACCGTCGGCGTATAAAAGGCCGTCGGCGTATAATTGTTTTTTTCCAACTAATTATAAATTAATTTAGATTTATTTATTTCTCTATATAATATTTAATGTAGGTATAATTTATATATAAATTGGATCTATAATATTTAATGTAGGTATAATTTATATATATATTGGATCTAGCATTTCCCTCCCAATTACGGTATCCCACCCGCATAAAATAACGGTTTGATTATTCCGGAACCCAACCCTACAACATATACATGTAAAATAAATAAAAACAACACATGTAATATACACCTACAACATAAATATTAAATATATGGCTCAATTTATCCTGCCCCGTGGTGTGACCGGCTTCACGAGCATCACTGTTTCCTTAGCGAGTTTTTGGGCATATAGTTGGAAACTCCCACATCGAGCGAACGGGGGGAATCTTCGCAAGAGTTGGGGTATATGTGTGTTTTTATTTCAACTATGGTCTAACCTAACACAACCAAGCAAAAAAGTCCACTGGCCTACCCCCTCTCGGTTTCGATCAAAGGGGTAGACGGGAACTTTGACTTTTTTCCAGCGGATTCAGGGTTTCGCCGAAGCGGGGCCCCGGAGCGTCAGAACCCCTCCAAAACCTAGGTTGTGCCATACCATATGTATACAAGTGTGTTGTGTGTTGTAAATGTGCAGTATCCTACTCCGGGGTGTGACCGGCTTCACCGACTTCACTTTCTCTCTAGTGAGTTTCTGCACTTAGAGGTGAAAACTCCCCTTTCGGGCGAACCGGATGGAATCTTGTGTTGATTTGGGGTAGACTTTGGTTTCTCATGTTCCTATGGCCTAACCTAACACAACCAAGCAAAAAACTCCACTGGCCTACCCCCTTTCGACGCACGTCTATGGGGGTAGACGAAAACGTTAGGGTTTTTCCAGCGGATTCAGGGTTTCGCCGAAGCGGGGCCCCGGGGCGTCGGAACCTAAACCCAAACCTAGGTTGCGCCATACCATATGTATACAAGTGTGTTGTGTGTTGTAAATGTGCAGTATCCTACTCCGGGGTGTGACCGGCTTCACCGACTTCACTTTCTCTCTAGTGAGTTTCTGCACTTAGAGGTGAAAACTCCCCTTTCGGGCGAACCGGATGGAATCTTGTGTTGATTTGGGGTAGACTTTGGTTTCTCACCTTCCTATGGCCTAACCTAACACAACCAAGCAAAAAACTCCACTGGCCTACCCCCTTTCGACGCACGTCTATGGGGGTAGACGAAAACGTTAGGGTTTTTCCAGCGGATTCAGGGTTTCGCCGAAGCGGGGCCCCGGAGCGTCGGAATCCCACCCAAACCTAGGTTGTGCCATACCATATGTATACAAGTGTGTTGTGTGTTGTAAATGTCCGGTATCCTACTCCGGGGTGTGACCGGCTTCACCGACTTCACTTTCTCTCTAGTGAGTTTCTGCACTTAGAGGTGAAAACTCCCCTTTCGGGCGAACCGGATGGAATCTTGTGTTGATTTGGGGTAGACTTTGGTTTCTCACCTTCCTATGGCCTAACCTAACACAACCAAGCAAAAAACTCCACTGGCCTACCCCCTTTCGACGCACGTCTATGGGGGTAGACGAAAACGTTAGGGTTTTTCCAGCGGATTCAGGGTTTCGCCGAAGCGGGGCCCCGGAGCGTCGGAATCCCACCCAAACCTAGGTTGTGCCATACCATATGTATACAAGTGTGTTGTGTGTTGTAAATGTCCGGTATCCTACTCCGGGGTGTGACCGGCTTCACCGACTTCACTTTCTCTCTAGTGAGTTTCTGCACTTAGAGGTGAAAACTCCCCTTTCGGGCGAACCGGATGGAATCTTGTGTTGATTTGGGGTAGACTTTGGTTTCTCACCTTCCTATGGCCTAACCTAACACAACCAAGCAAAAAACTCCACTGGCCTACCCCCTTTCGACGCACGTCTATGGGGGTAGACGAAAACGTTAGGGTTTTTCCAGCGGATTCAGGGTTTCGCCGAAGCGGGGCCCCGGAGCGTCGGAATCCCACCCAAACCTAGGTTGTGCCATACCATATGTATACAAGTGTGTTGTGTGTTGTAAATGTCCGGTATCCTACTCCGGGGTGTGACCGGCTTCACCGACTTCACTTTCTCTCTAGTGAGTTTCTGCACTTAGAGGTGAAAACTCCCCTTTCGGGCGAACCGGATGGAATCTTGTGTTGATTTGGGGTAGACTTTGGTTTCTCACCTTCCTATGGCCTAACCTAACACAACCAAGCAAAAAACTCCACTGGCCTACCCCCTTTCGACGCACGTCTATGGGGGTAGACGAAAACGTTAGGGTTTTTCCAGCGGATTCAGGGTTTCGCCGAAGCGGGGCCCCGGAGCGTCGGAATCCCACCCAAACCTAGGTTGTGCCATACCATATGTATACAAGTGTGTTGTGTGTTGTAAATGTCCGGTATCCTACTCCGGGGTGTGACCGGCTTCACCGACTTCACTTTCTCTCTAGTGAGTTTCTGCACTTAGAGGTGAAAACTCCCCTTTCGGGCGAACCGGATGGAATCTTGTGTTGATTTGGGGTAGACTTTGGTTTATCACCTTCCTATGGCCTAACCTAACACAACCAAGCAAAAAACTCCACTGGCCTACTCCCTTTCGACGCACATCTATGGGGGTAGACGAAAACGATAGGGTTTTTCCAGCGGATTCAGGGTTTCGCCGAAGCGGGGCCCCGGGGCGTCGGAACCCCACCCAAACCTAGGTTGTGCCATACCATATGTATACAAGTGTGTTGTGTGTTGTAAATGTGCAGTATCCTACTCCGGGGTGTGACCGGCTTCACCGACTTCACTTTCTCTCTAGTGAGTTTTTGCATTTAGAGGTGAAAACTCTCCTTTCGGGCGAACCGGATGGAATTTTGTGTTGATTTGGGGTAGACTTTGGTTTCTCACCTTCCTATGGCCTAACCTAACACAACCAAGCAAAAAACTCCACTGGCCTACCCCCTTTCGACGCACGTCTATGGGGGTAGACGAAAACGTTAGGGTTTTTCCAGCGGATTCCGGGTTTCGCCGAAGCGGGGCCCCGGAGCGTCGGAACCCCACCCAAACCTAGGTTGTGCCATACCATATGTATACAAGTGTGTTGTGTGTTGTAAATGTGCAGTATCCTACTCCGGGGTGTGACCGGCTTCACCGACTTCACTTTCTCTCTAGTGAGTTTCTGCACTTAGAGTTGAAAACTCCCCTTTCGGGCGAACCAGATGGAATCTTGTGTTGATTTGGGGTAGACTTTGGTTTCTCACCTTCCTATGGCCTAACCTAACACAACCAAGCAAAAAACTCCACTGGCCTACTCCCTTTCGACGCACATCTATGGGGGTAGACGAAAACGATAGGGTTTTTCCAGCGGATTCAGGGTTTCGCCGAAGCGGGGCCCCGGGGCGTCGGAACCCCACCCAAACCTAGGTTGTGCCATACCATATGTATACAAGTGTGTTGTGTGTTGTAAATGTGCAGTATCCTACTCCGGGGTGTGACCGGCTTCACCGACTTCACTTTCTCTCTAGTGAGTTTTTGCATTTAGAGGTGAAAACTCTCCTTTCGGGCGAACCGGATGGAATCTTGTGTTGATTTGGGGTAGACTTTGGTTTCTCACCTTCCTATGGCCTAACCTAACACAACCAAGCAAAAAACTCCACTGGCCTACTCCCTTTCGACGCACATCTATGGGGGTAGACGAAAACGATAGGGTTTTTCCAGCGGATTCAGGGTTTCGCCGAAGCGGGGCCCCGGAGCGTCGGAACCCCACCCAAACCTAGGTTGTGCCATACCATATGTATACAAGTGAGTTGTGTGTTGTAAATGTCCGGTATCCTACTCCGGGGTGTGACCGGCTTCACCGACTTCACTTTCTCTCTAGTGAGTTTCTGCACTTAGAGGTGAAAACTCCCCTTTCGGGCGAACCGGATGGAATCTTGTGTTGATTTGGGGTAGACTTTGGTTTATCACCTTCCTATGGCCTAACCTGACACAACCAAGCAAAAAACTCCACTGGCCTACCCCCTTTCGACGCACGTCTATGGGGGTAGACGAAAACGTTAGGGTTTTTCCAGCGGATTCAGGATTTCGCCGAAGCGGGGGCCCGGAGCGTCGGAACCCCACCCAAACCTAAGTTGTGCCATACCATATGTATACAAGTGTGTTGTGTGTTGCAAATGTCCGGTATCCTACTCCGGGGTGTGACCGGCTTCACCGACTTCACTTTCTCTCTAGTGAGTTTCTGCACTTAGAGGTGAAAACTCCCCTTTCGGGGGAACCGGAAGGAATCTTGTGTTGATTTGGGGTAGACTTTGGTTTCTCACCTTCCTATGGCCTAACCTAACACAACCAAGCAAAAAACTCCACTGGCCTACCCCCTTTCGACGCACGTCTATGGGGGTAGACGAAAACGTTAGGGTTTTTCGAACGGATTCGGGGTTTCGCCGAAGCGGGGCCCCGGAGCGTCGGAACCCCACCCAAACCTAGGTTGTGCCATACCATATGTATACAAGTGTGTTGTGTGTTGTAAATGTCCGGTATCCTACTCCGGGGTGTGACCGGCTTCACCGACTTCACTTTCTCTCTAGTGAGTTTCTGCACTTAGAGGTGAAAACTCCCCTTTCGGGCGAACCGGATGGAATCTTGTGTTGATTTGGGGTAGACTTTGGTTTCTCACCTTCCTATGGCCTAACCTAACACAACCAAGCAAAAAACTCCACTGGCCAACCCCCTTTCGACGCACGTCTATGGGGGTAGACGAAAACGTTAGGGTTTTTCCAGCGGATTCAGGGTTTCGCCGAAGCGGGGCCCCGGGGCGTCGGAACCCCACCCAAACCTAGCTTGTGCCATACCATATGTATACAAGTGTGTTGTGTGTTGTAAATGTGCAGTATCCTACTCCGGGGTGTGACCGGCTTCACCGACTTCACTTTCTCTCTAGTGAGTTTCTGCACTTAGAGGTGAAAACTCTCCTTTCGGGCGAACCGGATGGAATCTTGTGTTGATTTGGTTTAGACTTTGGTTTCTCACCTTCCTATGGCCTAACCTAACACAACCAAGCAAAAAACTCCACTGGCCTACCCCCTTTCGACGCACGTCTATGGGGGTAGACGAAAACGTTAGGGTTTTTCCAGCGGATTCAGGGTTTCGCCGAAGCGGGGCCCCGGAGCGTCGGAACCCCACCCAAACCTAGGTTGTGCCATTCCATATGTATACAAGTGTGTTGTGTGTTGTAAATGTCCGGTATCCTACTCCGGGTGTGACCGGCTTCACCGACTTCACTTTCTCTCTAGTGAGTTTCTGCACTTAGAGGTGAAAACTCCCCTTTCGGGCGAACCGGATGGAATCTTGTGTTCATTTGGGGTAGACTTTGGTTTATCACCTTCCTATGGCCTAACCTAACACAACCAAGCAAAAAACTCCACTGACCTACCCTCTTTCGACGCACGTCTATGGGGGTAGACGAAAACGTTAGGGTTTTTCCAGCGGATTCAGGGTTTCGCCGAAGCGGGGCCCCGGAGCGTCGGAACCCCACCCAAACCTAGGTTGTGCCATACCATATGTATACAAGTGTGTTGTGTGTTGTAAATGTCCGGTATCCTACTCCGGGGTGTGACCGGCTTCACCGAGTTCACTTTCTCTCTAGTGAGTTTCTGCACTTAGAGGTGAAAACTCCCCTTTCGGGCGAACCGGATGGAATCTTGTGTTGATTTGGGGTAGACTTTGGTTTCTCACCTTCCTATGGCCTAACCTAACACAACCAAGCAAAAAACTCCACTGGCCTACCCTCTTTCGACGCACGTCTATGGGGGTAGACGAAAACGTTAGGGTTTTTCCAGCGGATTCAGGGTTTCGCCGAAGCGGGGCCCCGGAGCGTCGGAACCCCACCCAAACCTAGGTTGTGCCATACCATATGTATACAAGTGTGGTGTGTGTTGTAAATGTCCGGTATCCTACTCCGGGGTGTGACCGGCTTCACCGACTTCACTTTCTCTCTAGTGAGTTTCTGCACTTAGAGTTGAAAACTCCCCTTTCGGGCTTACCGGATGGAATCTTGTGTTGATTTGGGGTAGACTTTGGTTTCTCACCTTCCTATGGCCTAACCTAACACAACCAAGCAAAAAACTCCACTGGCCTACCCCTTTTCGACGCACGTCTATGGGGGTAGACGAAAACGTTGGGATTTTTCCAGCGGATTCAGGGTTTCGCCGAAGCGGGGCCCCGGAGCGTCGGAACCCCACCCAAACCTAGGTTGTGCCATACCACATGTATACAAGTGTGTTGTGTGTTGTAAATGTCCGGTATCCTACTCCGGGGTGTGACCGGCTTCACCGACTTCACTTTCTCTCTAGTGAGTTTCTGCACTTAGAGGTGAAAACTCCCCTTTCGGGCGAACCGGATGGAATCTTGTGTTGATTTGGGATCGACTTTGGTTTCGCATGTTCCTATGGCCTAACCTAACACAACCAGGCAAAATACTCCACTGGCCTACCCCCTTTCGACGCACGTCTATGGGGGTAGACGAAAACGTTAGGGTTTTTCCAGCGGATTCCGGGTTTCGCCGAAGCGGGGCCCCGGAGCGTCGGAACCCCATCCAAACCTAGGTTGTGCCATACCATATGTATACAAGTGTGTAGTGTGTTGTAAATGTCCGGTATCCTACTCCGGGGTGTGACCGGCTTCACCGACTTCACTTTCTCTCTAGTGAGTTTCTACACTTAGAGGTGAAAACTCCCCTTTTGGGCGAACCGGATGGAATTTTGTGTTGATTTGGGGTAGACTTTGGTTTCTCACCTTCCTATGGCCTACCCTAACACAACCAAGCAAAAAACTCCACTGACCTACCCCCTTTCGACACACGTCTATGGGGGTAGACGAAAACGTTAGGGTTTTTCCAGCGGATTCAGGGTTTCGCCGAAGCGGGGGCCCGGAGCGTCGGAACCCCACCCAAACGTAGGTTGTGCCATACCATATGTATACAAGTGTGTTGTGTGTTGTAAATGTGCAGTATCCTACTCCGGGGTGTGACCGGCTTCACCGACTTCACTTTCTCTCTAGTGAGTTTCTGCACTTAGAGGTGAAAACTCCCCTTTCGGGCGAACCGGATGGAATCTTGTGTTGATTTGGGGTAGACTTTGGTTTCTCACCTTCCTATGGCGTAACCTAACACAACAAAGCAAAAAACACATGATCCGCGTACTTGTTCCTGATTGGCTAGCCGAAGGGAGGCATTCGCTTGATCCAATGGCTCCCAAGCTCTCGAAGGAAACACACGATCCGCGTACTTGTTCCTGATTGGCTAGCTGGAGGGAGTCATTCGCTTGATCCAACGGCTCCCAAGCTCTCGAAGGAATCACACGATCCGCGTACTTGTTCCTGATTGGCTAGCCGAAGGGAGTCATTCGCTTGATCCAACGGCTCCCAAGCTCTCGAAGGAAACACACGATCCGCGTACTTGTTCCTGATTGGCTAGCTGGAGGGAGCCATTCGCTTGATCCAACGGCTCCCAAGCTCTCGAAGGAAACACACGATCCGCGTACTTGTTCCTGATTGGCTAGCTGGAGGGAGTCATTCGCTTGATCCAACGGCTCCCAAGCTCTCGAAGGAAACACACGATCCGCGTACTTGTTCCTGATTGGCTAGCTGGAGGGAGTCACTCGGAGAGGCGGGTCTATAAGAGAGGCAGGAGTACACTTCACATCCATCATTGGCAGTACACGGGTAGCAGAGAGCAAGATTTCTGAGAGGCAGGAGTTCCTAGAGCGGAGGCTGAAGGTGAACCCTCCCCTCGGTCGGATCCAAGCAGCGGCAAGGATCTCTGATGATTAGCAACATCCCCAACACTTGTTCGGACGGTTGCAAATCATCAGAGACGTCTTGCCGCTGTTTGGATCGAAGGCCGATTTGCCGTCTCACGACCACGCGATGATTTCCCGATTTGCCGGTCAGAGTGGCCACTGGAGAAGGTAGGCAACTTCGATTCGACGTGGTTCTGAAAGGGGCATGGTTAATTTAGGTAGTGCTTGCGCATGGTTACCCCAGAAGCGCTTTTGGAGTTTTGGCTATGGGTCTGATTGGAGCGTTGCATGTTTTTAAATTCTTTGCTCTAGTTCCCTGATGTGGTACTTTTGACAATGCTTGCCTGTTGAGTTTCGGTCTCGGTAGTGATTTGTAAGAGGTGATTCTATGGTGCTTAATTATTAATGTTGTTTCGTTGAATAAATGGAGCAGGGCTGGAGCCGCCTTTCATCCAAAAGAAACTCGCCAGGCCAATAGAGCATCAGCCATCTCATCACAGTGTCACGCGGCAGATGACTAAACCCATAAACACCACATGACAAAATATTTAATCTTGATAGTCTCGTATTGTAGAAGGCTCTAATTTTTTTATCTACATTCATAAACTCTTAAAAACCTTTCCCAAGTTTGTAGATATAAATAATAATTGATTTCTTAAAAAAAAATTTATAGTCTCGTATTCTTTGCTCTGGATGTTTTTTAACAATATTATATAGTAGAGATAAATTTATACATTATATAAATAATAATTGATTTCTTTTTAAAAAAAGCAACAAAAAAAGCAAAACCATACGCCGTCGGCGTAGGCTGGATGGCTTCACCAAATCGACGCGGCCCCGATTTTCGCGCGCCTCATCCCCAAATCCCACAGCCCCAAATCCACCCCACCCTCGACCCCGCCGCCGGCCGCCCCCGACCCTGCCGCCGGCCGCCCCACCCCGTACGCCACCCGCCGCGGCGCCCCACCTCGTGACTGCTGCTGCCGCTCCTCTGCCGGTGAAGCCCCTCCTCCGCCGCCCTCCACCTCTTCCTCCAGGCCGCCACAACTCGTCCCCTTCATCCCCTCTCCGCACAGGCGCCCAGAGCCCCTCAACGCCGACCGCCGCACCTCTTTCCCCGGCGACCTCCTTCCCCGCGCCCTCTTCCGCGACGCCGGCCGCCGCACCTCTTTTCCCGGCGACCTCCTTCCCCGCGCCTTGGATCCGGCGACTACGCAGCTCTCAAGGTACACCCAATCCGAATCCTCCTACTACTCCTCTCTCTCAAAAATATTGAAATTTGCTGAAATTTGTTATGTGAAGTATATCTAAATACCTAATGAATTGAAATGTTAAAATTATATTTGTTTGTGTGCTATGTTTGTATCATTATATTTGTTTGTGTGCTATGTTTGTATCATGAAATTTGTGTGCTATGTTTATATCTAAATACCTAATGAATTATATTTGCTGAAAGTTTTTAAGTTGCTTTATGTTATTTTTATGTCGATCCGGATGCGGGTGGTTTTGTATTCTCTAGAATGCCGATGATTAAAACGTTGTGACACAATGTGATCCAGAGGCGGCGTCAGTGAGACTTGTGATATGCACGAATACACATTTTCTGCATCCCACTGGATCTCACTAACGCCGTCTCTGAATTTGTGTGTCCTGTCTAAGTATGAGGCATGCTTTTCAGTTGACCCTACTTCATTTCTAGAATGCCGATGATTAAAATGATGTGGCGCACTATATGATATCCTGATAGTTTGTTGAACCTTGTATCATGCACACATATAAGTTATGTGCCTCCTACTTGGTTCAACGAAGCTATCAGGATTGCTTGTGTGTTTCCAATAATATTCTAAGTATGAGGCATAATTTTTTTTTGAATCCTACTTTATTTTTTTCAGTTGACCCTACTTCATTTGACCCTACTTCATTTTTTTGAGTTGACCCTACTTCATTTTTTTTGAGTTGTGTGTTTACAATGTCGATGATTAAAATGAGGTGACACTATGTTATTCAGGGGTGGTGTAAGTGAAACTTGTAATATGCAAGAATATAGATATTCTGCATCCTACTGGTTTCGCTTACTCCATCCCTGAATTTGTGTGTCCAATCTAGTATATGAGGCATATTTCTGCACGACATGTGAACAATTTAGTTGCCTAACATTTTTATTTGTCCTTTGTGTTTCACGGATTAGATTGATTAACTGCTATGCATTTGAGGATTGAACTGAATGCTTAGATCTATTCCTGCAGGTGATTGACCAAGATGAGCCAAGGCAAGGAATCATCGGCCTCCTTGGTGAAGACGATGCGCCAGAAGAAAGCTACTAAAAGTGGAAGAGAGCCTATTCCGAACCCGCGTTACCTGTCTGACAGTGGTGAGAGAGGAGGTGCTGGACGAGGGGGAGGTGCCGATGCACTTCCTCCGAGGGGACGAGGTGCAGGACGAGGGCGAGGTGCATGACGAGCACGAGGTGGGGGCGACGTGTCTTCGGACATACCCTCCGCTTCTGGCGACGTGGCTTACGAGGAGACGGAGTCTCGAGAGGAGGGGACGGAGTCTCGAGACCAGGAGACGGGGGCCTCCGCGTCGCAGAAGAAGCCAAAGATTTGTGGGGAATCCATGGTCCCTGATGAGTCAAAGGAACCTGCTACCGAGGAGGAGAAAATCCTCATTGTGCCTAATGGGATTGAGTAAGTGACTATGCTAATTTTGAACATGGTAATTACATTGTGGTCAGTACAATTTGACATGTACTAATGTTTAATTATTTGTGCAGCAATTGGACATATCCTCACGGAGCCCGTGCGCCTAACACCATGATTGGAGCTTTGATTAGGAAGTTTTGGCCGGGCTTGTACAGTACGGTCCCCAACGGCGAGAGGAAGCTAGCCACCCATTGGGTAGACTATCAGGCCGCCCATCACCCGGGCTTCGGGAGATGTTCTGACGCCGTGATCACCAAGTTTTGGGTAAGTTGAACTTTTCGAATTTCGTTCATAGTTGATGTCCCCACCATGCTCTCACAATTTGTTTTTTGTGCATGATTAAAGAAATTCTATAGGGTACTTCCTGAGGAGCGTGCCAAGGCGGACAGGACTTTGGAGGGGGCTTGCAAGAAGTTGGCACGACAGCAATTCTACAATGTAAAGCATACCTCCGTCAATCATTACAGTTCTGAGAAGTTATGCAAGACGGCGCCGAAGCATGAGGAACCACCTGATATGACCATGGAGGATTACATGTCGGTAAGTAAATTGTCAATGAGATTACATGTTGCTGCTAAGTTGCAATTGCATTATCTGTTCTTCACATGAGTATTGTTTTTTCAGGTTATGCCCACATGGGCCTATGGTAAGGCAGACGCGTGGGAGGCGTTGGCGTCGAGGTGGCTTGGGCAGAACGCCGAGTTCAAAGCCTTGAGCGAGCGGAACAAGGCAAACCGTGGGAGCGGGGGGACACATTGTGCGGGAGCCCGCAACCATGATCGCTTCAAGGCAAAGCTGGTATATATATATACATGGAACAACCTTCATTTATTTCCCCTCATGTTCCTACTTGATACGCATAACACTTCTTTGGCAATGCAGGAGGCCGATATCGGGGTGCCTGTGTCGGACATGCAAGCATGGGAGAGGATGAAGATGAAGAAGATCGATCTATCCGAGCCTCAGCCCTCGTTTCCCGATTACTTCGGCAGTGCCGAGGAGAACATAGATAGGTACGTCGAGTCGTTCAAGGGTCTTAATCCGGAGGTGGATAGACCTCTTGAGCATGACACCGACGAGAGAGCGATGGTCCTGGCCGGGCACGGTTGGGAGCATGGCCGTTTGCCCTGTCTTAGTGCGGTAATCCCGCGTACTCCTGAGTTGGGCCTCGTGCGTATCAAGGCTACACTCACCGCCGACGACCCCCCTGTCCTGCCTCCTCGACGGCCTTCCCGAGCTCGCCCCGATGTAAGTTTTTCTCAATTTCATTCTCTTTCCGCATTCGTTCCTAGCTAAGTGGCTAAGTTGACGAGATTCGTTCTATTTTGAAATTGTAGCCTGATTTCGAGGCGGCCTTCGATGCCGCTTACGCGGACTATGAGGCGGAGTATCACTTGTGGCTGCAGAAGAGAGCGGACTATGACGAGTGGCAAGAGTTGCGCGATGCTGTAAGTTTCAACCTTTATATTTGCAAAATATGGCAAGTCCCATTTCCTCTAGTTTGAACCTTCTTTTTCTACAACTCCTGACATCTAAACTATCTTGTAGGCGAGCGAGAAGTTTTTTGCCACTGGAGTGCGGGATCCGCTGCCTCCGCGTCCACCTAGGGTGGGGATGCCGCCCATGTGCCCATCGAGGGAAGCGGTCGCTCGCACATACAAGCCAAGGACTCCGGTAAGTTATTTGCCAAACCAGTTGTTACCGCCGTACTGTGCTTTCCAAGTTGCTAACTTGGACTCAAACATGTAGGGATCGGGATGCTCCAGGAATGCACCCTTTGGTCGTGCTTCTGCCTCGCCGACTTCGACGCGCGCGCTCGTGGAGCATGGCGGTGGTGGTGCCTCGCCGAGTTCGCCGCGCGAGACCACACCGTCTCGTGCCTCGCCGGGTGCCTCGCCGGGTTCCGCGTGTGATTCGACGGCGGCTGCCCCACGTGGTCGGTCGCCTATGCTCACGCGGGCAGAAATGGGTACCTCGAGCTCTCAGGAGATGTAGGATGTGTCTGGGTGTGTTTGTATGAATGTTTGGATGAATTCGAACTATGTTTGTGTCATTTGGAGTTTGTATATATGTTTGTATGAATTCGAATTGTGTTTGAGTCATTTGGAATTTGTATGATGGTTTGGATTATATATGTGATGTTCTGTGATGTTTGTGTATGAATTCAAATTATATTTGTGTATTTAAAATGTGCTGGAAACAGCAGCAACAATCAGCAAAAAAAAGAAAATATGGTCACTCATACGCCGACGGCAATGGTGCGTCGCGGACGCACAGTATGGCGCCACGTCGCCCGAAGTGGACCATATGGTCACCCATATGCCGACGGCATGTCATCTACCAGGCGCCCAGGAAGCGGCCACGTGGCTCTCAGAGGCCGACGGCAATGCCGTCGGCGTATGTTGAGCTAACGGAAACGTGGGGATGCCGTCTTGTGGGGCCCACCACAGCGTACGCCGACGGCCGCCGCAGACGCCGACGGCAGTTTGGGTACGCCGACAGTTCGAGACGCCCGTATCGCCGTCGGCGTCTTGGTCGATTCCCGTAGTGATATGGATACGTACAAACCGACCTAAAGGAAAACCAAGCATGCATCCGCAACGTGCAGCCGCAGCACAAGCAAATCATGACATAGATATAGTAGTAGTAACGAAACTGGCTTAGCTATGGACTAAAGAAAAAGTGGGAGACCTCTCTCTAGCTAGCGGATTAGCGAAGGTTTTTTTCTGTAGAGTTGAAGGGTCCTCGGAATTGAAGGCTGGTAGCTCTAGCCATTTGGAAGCAACAAATTCCAAGTTATTAATGAGTACATGAAAACCTGAAACATAACATCCAAAAGTACTCTTGTAACTATGCAGTCAAAAAATAAATGTTTTATATATTCTATTTTTTTTTACAGAGCTCACACTCTAACTGTCTTGGAATCCATATTCTCCTCAAATTGTCTATAGTAATGATTTTATTCTGAGAGAAGATCCATAAGAACACCTAAATTCTAGGAGGCACTCTCGGGTCCTAGACAACAGGCAAACAAACAAGTTCGATGTCTCTACAACTAATTAGGGTATACATGGATTTTAAGATGACTAAATCCCTTTTGACTCATATTACCTGATAAGTAGGTATTCTTTAACATTTAAATTCAGAGTCCCAACTATTGCTGAAACTTCATGCCACAATATCATCGTCTTAATTGTGACCCATCCCACAAGTCATCTACAATTTTAGTTTGTCGTTTTGATATCCCCAAAATTGTGTAGCTAGAGGGATATTACGAAACCATATATATTCCCAAAATTTATATGCTTACCGCTTACCATTACTTACATGCGACTTATACCCTATTTTTAGGGCTCTAGAGGCCCATATTACACTTTTCCAGAAGGTAGATAGCTGAGTGTCACGACAACACAAAATATTAGGGTTTTTGGTGTTATAATTTGAATCTACTACCTTCTTCCACATAGTATATTCTCCCTGTATGCACCTTTTGATCCAAGATCTAATAAGGAATATGTTAAGATCCTAGAGGTTTGGAATCACCGTTCCTCCCATTCTTCTTTAGTACAAACAAATGTACAAAGTGAATTTTATGATTTCCTTCCTCCCAATTACACATAAAATTTCCCAACTTCGTATTTTATTAACTTCGGTGCCCACTTGGTAAATTTGAAAGGAAAGAAAGCATATATATTGGAATATTGGCCAGGCATTTACAACACTCTATTTACAGTAGAGGAGAGTAACCCACCCACCCCTCCACCATGTCATCCTTCCTAAAATAATATCCACAAGAGGTTTTAAATCCTCTCTTAGCTTATCATGATGTAAAGAGAATCCTAGGTACTCAACAAAAAACATTCCTGCTACGCAGTGAATTTTTTTGACGAAAGGAATAATCTCTTCCTCTCCCATATTAATGGATATAAACTCACTTTTACAGTAGTTTATTTTCAACCATAATAGTAGTTGAAAACTAGCCTGTATCCATTTCATATTGACAGCTACCTAAGAATAATTTTCTAGAAAGAGAAAAGTCTTAGAATAATTTTCCCAGAGTTGCTTCCCTTGATTAGCATTTTGGAAAAAACATCAACCACCCGATGAAAGAGTATGGGGGACAAGGGTTCACCTTTTCTAAGTCCTTTCCGAGAGAGGAAGAAAAACCCACCTACTTCATGTATTTTACTCCTTTCATTCTCAAATTGGTGTCGTTTAAATTGAGTAAAAAGTCAACATTTTTTAATTTTACCAAATATATATACAAAAATATAAAGATGTATAATACTGAATCAATATTAATAGATTCACCTTGAGATATGTATTCATAATGTATTTATGAAATGTTGTAGTTGTTGATATTTTCTTCTATGTATTTAGTCAAACATAGAAAGTGTTGCCTTTCTTATTCCATTTATAAGCCACATATTTAGGGACCGAAAGAGTAACTCACATAGCCACCTTGAGTCATTTGTTTAATTAACTCGATCCATTTAGTTTCCAAACCCCTAAGCTGTAAAATTTCACATTAGAAATCTAGGTTTACCCTATCACAAGCTTTCTCGTATTCAATCTTGAATACTAGCCCTTAATCTTTACTTCTGAAAACCTCATTTATTATGTCGTGAGCTGTCACCACACTCCGTGGAGAATGACATGGTGAGAGCGGTCTACCAATTATCTATGTAGAATGACATGGTGAGATCAGCGTACTTACATTAGCAAGTCTATTAGTAAGCACTTTTGTTAAAATTCAGTTAACGTACATTAATAGGCCTAAATTTCTTCAAATTTCTAGCATCATTCTCTTTGGGGATGAGGTAATCATAGCAAAATTAAGTCTATAATGTCAAAATTATCTTCAAACAAAGCCTCAAACATATCTAGCAAAACCAACTTAACTATAACCCTCATCGGGACCTTGTACTCCATCAACATATGACCCCAAGACTGCCTCCCTGAACTCCTCTTGAGTAAATCTAGCTACTTTTCGGTTATGAGCTTCTACAACTCATATGGCGCACAAGCCCTATCTCTAGCCGTCCGTTTTCACGATTGAATGGTTGAGATTTGTCCTTGAATGTGTTAACCGTTCAACGCATTCAACGACAAATCTCGACCGTTCAACCGCGTGAATGGACGATCGAGATACGGGTTATACGCCATATGAGTTGTAGAAAATCCGTTTTCATGCAGGTTGATAATAGCTGGCCTTGAGCTCTTCTCAAAAAGCTGGCCTTCAACTTTGAGCCGATGAAAGTGAAACCGGCCCTAGAGATACTATGGCACGTACGGACGCGCAGACATGAGCAGGTTCAGAATTCGAGGAACCGACGCACTGATCGAAATTGGCAAGCAAGAAGTGAAATTTCACAAATTTAACCTTTTTTGCAAAGTTTAACGAAAAATAACCTTTTTTCAAAACTATTTCCAAATCTAACCCTTTTTTGTAGCGCCCAACGGCGGGGAGCTACACTCTCATGTGTAACGCCGGCCGGCGTGGAGCTACACGTCTGCTAGCGTGGCATTCTGGGGCCCGCATGCCTTATGTGTAGCGCCGTGGTAGATGGAGCTACACATCAGGGTGTAGCGCCCTATCCGATGGAGCTACACTTTTAGGATTTTGATAGCCGAGAGTCAGAGAGGATGCTGGCAACAAAAACTAAAAAATTCGCCAAGTCAATGTGTAGCTCCGCATGCCGGGGTGCTATACTTCATATTGTAGCTCCACGTCGTGTGGCGCTATACCCCTGAGAACTGATAAGTCGTTGGGAAGCGGGGTGGCTGGGCGCCCAGGCCATTCATTCGTACCCGACTCACTTCTATCTTCCTCTCCCTCCTCCTACTCAACCCCCTCACAAATCGCTCAAGTTTGGTCCGATTTGGGCTCCCCTGTGTGGAGAGAGGTAATCTCCCACATCTTCTTCCAGACCGTCGTCATCCAAGACCGATGCATAGCATCGGTTATAAGGGATGTCATGGTACATGTCCTTATGCCTAAAATTTGTCTCCACATCACCAATATCATTGTTATGAAGTTCATCTTCCAACACATCGCTCTCCTAGCCTAACCCTAGTCAGAGAGACTTGCGCCGTGCATGCGTGCGTGCGACCAGCGGTCGATAGCCTGTTTGCATGCAGGCTGCTGCTGCTCCGAGCATGTAAATTTTCTGGAGACAGAGAGCGTAGGTCATTTAATCCATCGCCATGGATGCGCTCGATTGCTCAACCTCCGAGGTCGAGGATGAAGGGCACGAGGCAGACATACATATGCTTAACCTCTGCATTCAGCAGCTGCTTGAACGAATGAAAGAGCTAGATTGACTAGCTAGGGAAAATTAGATGACTTTTAAGGTACCATTTACTACTCATCACAGAGCAGTAGTATGAAGTCAACGAACTTTTCACTGACTAATGCGCAAAATGTTCTTGTCTCGAGGGGTTTTCCAAATAATAAGAGTAATCGAAACTAATTGGGTTTTCCAAATGATTGATCACTGATTAGATCCTTTATAATTGGTCGTTGCGATGTCATGTGCACCATCATCATTAAATAGGTTTAGCACATTCGTATTTTCTACTTATAATCTCTCATTCATTCGGAAATCTCTTCTTCAGATCAATCGGTTGTGCTCCGATCACAAACTATTTTCGCCTGTGACTGCTATGCTAATTAGCTGGGAGATTACCTCTCTCCACGCAGGGGAGCCGAAATTCTGGAGCCAAATCGGACCAAACTTAAGTGATTTGTGAGGGGGTTGAGTAGGAGGTGGGAGAGGAAGAGAGAAGTGAGTCGGGTATGAATGAATGGCCTGGGCGCCCAGCCACCCCGCGTCCTAACGACTTATCAGTTCTCAGGGGTATAGCGCCACACGACGTGGAGCTACAATATGAAGTATAGCACCCCGTCATGCGGAGCTACACATTGACTTGGCGAATTTTTGAGTTTTTGTTGCCAGCATCCTCTCTGACTTTCGGCTATCAAAATCATAAAAGTGTAGCTCCATCGGATAGGGCGCTACACCCAGATGTGTAGCTCCATCTACCACGGCGCTACACATAAGGGATGCGGGCCCCAGAATGCCACGCTGGCAGACGTGTAGCTCCACGCCGGCCGGCGCTAGACATGAGAGTGTAGCTCCCCGCCGTTGGGCGCTACAAAAAAGGGTTAGATTTGAAAATAGTTTTGAAAAAGGGTTATTTTTCGTTAAACTTTGCCAAAAAGGTTAAATTTGTGAAATTTCACAAGCAAGAACGACTAAAAAAGCTCTCTGCGGCTGTGTCCTAGGAATGTCAATCTTTACGGGGAAGATCAAAGGAGATCTCCCTAGGCCAAAGAGAGAATCTCATGGGAATAAGGTGAACTGCATGCTTGCATGAGCTCAGCTCTTGTGATTATGCCATCTTCTTCTAAATGCAGCCTGGATTAATTCGGGCGCCGAGCTAGCGAATGATAAGGACTCGTGGGCACTTGGGTTTGGGTAGCAGCCTACTCCTAGAATCACGTCTTTCTTGTACGTACGCGCGTCGACGATGATCAATGAGCTAGCGTCCCAAAGCCTGAATCTTTATGGGGAAGAAGACCGAACGCGAATCTAGCACGCCGACCTAAAGCGAGAATCTCATGGGAGTTAGCAAGCTCTTGCGAATTTGAGAGAAGAAAAGCTAGAGGGCGCGCCCGAATGATTAGTAACTATTCCTGCGCACTTGGTGAACATAGCCTGCCGATCAAAGGAGATCCATGTGTGGATCGATGGATATACTAATTTCGATGATGATTGCCGGCGCGCGCGGCATTTGGCATGGAAGAGGCTTGCATGTGTATATCCAGAATCCAGATCCGCTTTGCTTCTCCCTGGCCATCATCATACCAACCTCTCTCCCTCGTCTCACTAAACAAAACGGATTGGACACAAACAGGCTGCGTTTTGGTAACAAAAGCCAAGCGTTCTATTTCCTAGTAGGTTCCTTAGGCATTATAGTCACCAGTTGAGCTGCCCATCATGATTGCTCATAGTCGATCCGCTGCAACATGGCATGGCTCCCCTAAAGATTAGTTCAGAATAACCGATCGAACTGAAACTAGAGGATGTGCATACATTTTGGGGCCGCAGCGGTTGGTGAGGAGCTGCTGAGGGCTGCATATGTATGCATGTGAGGCTGGACCTACCAAAGCGCTCATCCTTATCACCAAACATTAAGATCAAAACAGTGGATCACCAGTGCAGTGTTCCATACGTTTTGTCTCCTCGTCTGCTCTGTACCATCGAGATCGTGCTTTGTACGTACGCGCGTACGTACGGACAGCACACAACACAGGCATGTCACGGGCAAGCAGCTTAGCCTCAACTCCACTCCCACACCGGCGTTGTTCTTCATGGCGGCGCCTCGGAGTTGGTGGCATTGTGTGCTTACCGATTTTTCAGATCGGTGGCTGTAGGTTTCATGGATGGTGTTAGCGAGGCGGCGTCGACGACTCCATCAGATGGTTTTTTCCTCCTGTTCTATCCCCGTTGTTGCGGCGTTGTCTCCGACGCCATGGTGGAACAGAGAGGATTCGTCCAGAAGTACGTGCAGACGGTGGTCTGCACTGGTGACAGCTGCAAGATGGTGCACCTTGTAATGGGTTCGTGGTTGGAGACTGACGGATTTGGTTCCCTACTCCGACGTCGTCGTGCGGGGTGCCAGTGCTGAAGTTTGATGGCGTGTCCGGGGTCGTGCTGCCCCGTCTGATTCTTTCAACGACAATGGTTTGTCCTATGACAAACTGCTTTGGAGGTCCGAAAAGCTGATGATCAGCGATGGAGCCGCGTCGAGCTCGGGTAAAGAGATGATCTGTCTCTTTTTTCTTTGGTGGCTGCTACGATGTTGCCGAAGAAGAGAGATAGGCGTTGGTTTGTCATATAGGTTTATCCTATCTTTTCAGATCTGTAAGATCGGTGTATACGTACTTTGTATCTCGTCTTTTATTTATTAATGAGAATCATATTACCTTGAAAAAACAACAGCGTAGCCGATCCAGGGCTGGGCGGCATGTCTGGCAGGCCGGCAAGATCCACCGGATGTATGGATGCCTCATGCCTGCCCCAAAGGTAAAGTCCAAATCACCCCATACGGACGCGCGCGGAACAGGGCCGGGCTTGGCTGCCAACTCTGTGTAACCGACGATGGCCCATACACCATACTAGCCCGCAGCACACTTGAGCTAAAAAAAAAAACCAAGGTCAAATGTATTTTTTTCAAAATGGGAACATTTTTCATCTAAACGGGGAATTACCCCATTGAAGAGATGCAAACGGCCGATATATTTCGTTTATTGAACAAAGACGGGCAAAAAACTTTACAACAATCATACAAACAAAAACTGCCGAACAAGGTGACAAAATACCACCTACTAGCACAACAAAATAATACAAACGGGGCCTTATGCCCCGTCCACAGCTATCATCGTCTCACTCGCGCAATATCTAGATATAGCGTCTTGTGTATGTGCTCCGGAAGTCGTCACCGCCATCTTCCGCGAGCCAATATCCAGGGTGTAGATCGAAGACAAGACCTTGCAAGGTATGCCATCGGCACCAGACAGCGTCCCCGCCTTGCGTGCGTCCGTCGTTGAGACCATGTGTTGTGCCACGGCACCGAGACTCATCGTCGTTCGCTCCACCACTGAAATTGTCCACTAGACCCTCAAGCCGATGCACATCTCCAAGAATGATACCCCCAAGGGCGACACATGAGCGCTACCATCATCTGATCGATTGATCAAGGGTTTCTCCCAAAGGTAACGGAGGGAGCTGGAACTTCACCTCGGTTATGCCTTTAAGAAGGAGATGGCACCCAAGGCGTCACCATAACTGGCTCCGGCCACCGGGATGGATCCCGCACCTACTCGTCATCGTCGCTGAACCGAGTACAGCCACAAGAGCAGAAGCCACCAGACCGTCGGAGCAGGTCCACCTTAGATTGGGCACCACCGCGCCGCACTGCTGAGGGCGGCTAAGCTCACCTACCGCCACCGACCGGAGCCGACGTCACGGGATCCAATCTCCGATCCTATGTCACAAGAGACGACCGGAGGTCCCCATCCCCTTAGAGAACAAGGTCCACCGCCACCACTGACCGAGCCGGCGGTAGCAGCTGCGGTAGAGGCGGGGAGAGCTCCCACGGGGCTACGGTTTGGTCTCTCCCCATTCGTCAGAGGAGGCGACATGGAAGTCGAAATGGGAACATAGCCCCGGCCTCTACATCGGGACGATGCAAATAACCTCATTATATTGCAAAGTTTAAGAGTAACAAAGTGAAGGTTTATACAGCTCAATGTCAACATATTTGACATCGATGTATCAGACCATCAGGAGACTAGCTTGATCGTAAAATGGAAGTACATGTAGATTTGCGCCACAGGCCGGGGTATGTCCCTTTTTCGAAAGAGAAAAAACATGTACATGACGTGGTACCGTGACTATTTGTGAGTGTTATGTCATCATCATAGATATATATGGTAGAGTGCCCGCTTAGAGAAACCCTACCAGATTACCAGTGAGCAATTGCCTTGGCAATCATGCCTGCCGCATGGAGATCGCATGATTTAGCAGGAAAGCAAGCAACCGCGAGCGCGCGGTTCTATCGAAGCGGATTGCTTTGGTTTAAAGCGAAGACGCAACAGAAGCTGGGTCGAATAATTGCGTTAGCTAGCTCACTCTTTTCTACTACGACGACGACGAGTGGGTCCGCACATTTCTTTTGGCATTACCAAACACCTCGCACAGTAGTGGCCGAGCCCTGTCCCCCTTGCGTCGTGTCCGCTCGATCCATCGACTTACGGGTCCATGGGGGCCCTGCAAGCTCCATTATCTTTTGTTTCTCCTGCCACACAACCAAACTCCAATGAACCTAGCCCGATTGATTGGCTACCTTTAATTTTCAGGACCAATGAACCTAACTCCAATGAACCTAGCATGTTTAGATGTTCTAGAGTTGCTGATTCAGTTAACGACCAGTCGATGTAACAGGAGAAGTGACTCCTGTATTTATTCTGCACTGAAAATGTTACAAATGCATACTTTATAGGAGTATAAGTTTGGTTTCTGTGCCGTACGTAGAGTGGAGCTGTGTAGTAAGATACACCGAGATCTTCACCACCAGCTGAATTAGACTGGCAGGTGAGAGATAGTATGTGAAGTTCAGCACAAGATGCTTTACAGTTTAATTACATTGGCAGGGCCCTATCAGTTAACTAGTAAGATCTTGTTCAGCTACTGCCTTTGAGATTATTAATTAATAATAGTTGAGGTATGGGGGCAATGATTTGATTACTCTCGAGGGGCTGGGGTTGTTCGCATCTGGATCCATCGATGGAGATCATGCCTCTGCCGATCCACCCCTTGTTTCTTCTTCCTTGTCCTAGTATTTGGTCTCAAAGCTTATGCATATACATGTGTGCTTCCTGTCCTAGTGACCTGATACAGTTATAAAGCATGGGAGCCCCCACAAAATTCTTTGCCTAACAACGCAACATTTGTCCCCATCTAGACAGCAGATTAACTCGTTCGGTACTTCTACCACATGCAAACACGAGATGTGTATGTCAAGCAAAAGGCTAGGGTGATCTAAAAAGGGCAGTCAAACTCTGTCTCTGAACCATGCATGTTGAGTCAAGTTTCAGCAGCATGGTTGGGTGACAGTAAAGCCGGCATGTCTGATGAAATATACTAGCTAGGGACATTCAGCTGAGAAAATCACAACTTTTCCAAGCTAGCCTTCCCCTCTGTTTTGACACTGTTTTTCCCATTCGCCATGAGCAGCTACCCTCTCGTGTGCTGCTCGAGTGATGAACTGATGATACTGTGACTGTATGTGTATTCATACAGTTGTGGGTTGTCGTCTGCGAACTAGGATTTCGACGAGACAAGACAAGTGCAGGATGAAACGAAATACACATCCCACTGTATCGATGGACCGCACGCTCGAGAGCCGGGGTCCGGGTGACACGCACTGTACCTAGATTTTTTAGATAAAGTGAGTTTTATTGCTTAAAAGGTTTAAGTATTACACCTAACCTCTGCATAACAAGATGCACACAGCCGAAACAAATCTGTACCTAGATGGTCTGCAGCTCTCAACAATCTCATAATTGTCTGGGCCGACCTCTCTCAGTAACCAGTCTCCAGCTACATCCTTGTGGAGTAGCCTGCACCTTCTTTCACTACACTGGTGCTGCATTTGACTAGGCACGTATGCTGATACTGAACAATACTTCTTTCAGGAGAATTTGCAAAGTGCATCCCCATACGAGACCGAGAGTGGACAACTAGAGTCCGGGCTACATGGACTCTTTATTTTGAAACAATTCTTTAGGTAGACAATGTTGTATTCTACCAACGTGTAAAATCCAAGGTTTTGGTTACCGGTAGAAAAAAATTCCCGAGGGTGGTCGGGATTTCCGGTTACCGGTTACCGGAAAATCCTGACCAGTTACCAGACGAATTTGAAATCCTAAATTCAAAAATTAAAATTTTTTGGTTCCTAGTTTAACCATTTACCAAAAGATTTCGTTGAAATTCAAAATTTCGGCATTTTTCGTCCGGTATGACCAATTCCCGAGGGTGCTCGGGATATCCGGTTACCGACCGGTAACCGGATTTCTCGACCGGTAACCAAAACCATGGTAAAATCTCAACTAGAAATAATATTTTGGGCCGTGCAAATATAACAAAGTCTGATATATCAAAGTAGTAAACCATCTTCTATTCTTCTTCTACCATATACGAACGTGGTTAGTATTGTTTGCGGCTTTTTCCCTTTCCCTGGCTTGCCCCCCCCCCCCCCCCCCCCCGGGCGACCAGGGAACCCTAGGCCCGCCGCCGCCCAGCTCTTCCTTCGTCCCTCCCCCTCCCTGCCGCCGTCGGGTCGGGCCGCCAGGCGCTACCTATGCGGTGCCCTCCCTGCGCGAGTGGGCTGGTGGCGCGGCACACGGCGGCACGCGGCGGTGCTGCTCGACCCAGCTTCGGTCCGGTGTTCTACGGGTGGCCATGGCGGCGGTGGTGCGGCCAGTTGGCGGCGGGTGCCGTGGTAGCTTGTGTGCGGCCGGCCGGTCGCTGGCGTGCGGCCGACAGCGTCTCCGGCTCGGATCTGGGCCCTAGAGGGCCCCATCTGGGCTTGGACGGGCCGCCCAGGCGTGGTGGCGGCACCCCCGGTGGACGGAGGCGTAGGAGCCTGTGCTGGGAATGGCGGCGTCGGTGCGCCCTTGCTGTGTGCGGCGGCGGAGCTTTACGAGCCCTTTTGCGCTCGGCCGGGCCGGTGAGGGTCTGGTTTTCTCTGCTCCTGCATCCGGTCGGTTACTGCCTTCCGGCGGTGGAGGCAGTTCCCTCCTGCGTGCCACTGTGCTGCCGACCCTCGCCGGTTTCCTTCTACTCGGTTCTTCCGGCCTTGCGACATTGGCCACGGTGAGATGACGGTGATGACTGCAAGATCGTGTGGCGTGCGCTGGTGGGCGGCTAGTTTGGTGGAGCTATACGGAGCGTATGGGGGTGTGGTTTTTTGGAGGTCGGGAGAAATCCCTATCGTCTCGGCACTGACGCGGTGACGCCTGTGGGTGTCACCATCCTTCCTGAAGGGTGTCGGGTATCTCTTTCCCACCCCTCAGCGTACCGGGGGAAACCCTAGGACCTAGTCGGGCAGCAGCGTCGTCGTCGTCGTCGCTCCCTTCTTGAAGGTGCTGCTTGGTACGAGGCGCTTCGGAGTGCTAGGAGCGTGGTGGAAATTCTCCGGAGGGCGCAGCGGTTGCGAGTCATCTCTGTTTTCGTCGAACCGTCGATGTTGGCTTTGTTTTCTCTTCATTGTTCTTCTTTGTTTCTTTTGGGCATGTTTGTGCTGTTTGCCCCAGCAATGACCTTGCAGTGTATCGGTTGGTTGCTATATTATATAGCGGGGCGAAAACCTGTTTCGAGGTAAATAGTGCAAAAAAATAACTCTTCCAAATCTGTCAGATTTTATTACTTTTGTGTACCCAGAATTTGAACTATTTGATTTATATTTTACACGTTGATATAATACAACATTGTCTACCTTTAGAATTTTTAAAAGATTTTTTGAACTTCAAAATATGATTTTGAATTTTTGAAAATAAAAAGTTGTCCGGAGCTCGGCCATCATTTGTGATTTTTGATCCCCACATGACTTTTGTAGTACATGCGGGAGGCCGCGGGAGGAGATATTGTAAACTGTAGTTTTCAGTCTATTTCAGGCCGGCCGGCCTTTGGTATTTTCTGACTCGATGTTCGAACTTAGCACGCCTGAGCATCGGACAAACATGTAAATTTGATCGATATGAGATGAAGGCAAGATATGCACAATTTGTTCTCTCATGATCAAAGAAGATGAATGGTCCATGTTACTTTTATTGTGATCAAAATTCATATTAAGATAAAGGCTAACTTCGTCATAGCGAAGAGAGGCCGTCGTCGGGAGGCCGAATTTCGCCAATCACGATGCGCTGCTGTACCCAGCCCCCCCCCCCCCCCCCCTCCCCCGCGGTACGGATCATTGCTGAGTCGGATTTGCCGACTTAGGGTTCCACTTCTATGTATACCTCTTATAAGCCGGCGATTGGGGTAAGTTTTTTTTTACGAATGACGATTTTTGCGATTGGGATAAGTTTTTTTTGCGTCGCCGAACGGGTCAAGAAGACCACAGCCGTCCCGGTGCCAAAGAAGAAGGATGAACCGCCGATGAAGCTCCACGACGATCCGGAGATCGCCCCACCAGAAAAAGCCCTTGAGAAACACACCACTCCCACAAGCTTCTCGACGTCGCCGCCGAGATGGGACTAAAGCCGAGGAGACCTTATTGAAAGAGACGCCGCCGCCACCATCAGAGCGCCGCCCCAACAAATCTTGACACGAAAACCAGAAAACAGAGCCCTGCCGTCGACGAGGGCCGAGATCCACCGCGCCTCCATGGCCCGAAGGCCACAGAGGCGGGGGAGATCAGCGGCGGCGCCGACGAGAGGCTGAGAAACCTAAATGCCTCTGTGCGCCTGGGAGCTCTCGTGCGTACCGCTTTGTTGAAACAGTTTGCGATTGGGATAAGTTGAAAGTTATAATATCCTTGGTGTTTGTAACTCTCTCCCAATATAGTGAAGTTTTGATGGTTGACTCCCTTGATTTTATCTCTTCCTTTTTAGAAAGATTTTCCACATCTATCTATCAATATATCAAAGCTAACCTGGTTAGCCCTCCGGACGTTGCCACCACGTCACCCCCTTTTTTGCGCCGTCCGATCGCGGAGCGGACGGTCCGGATTGATCCACGTCTCCCCCCACACTGTTCTAACAACAGTGTTGCACTTCTACAGTGCGTGACACCCTCCGCGCCGTCGAACTTCCATCGGACGGCCACCAGACGCTCAACGTGGCATTTTTACGAAAAGCGTCTTCACTTCACTGGGAATTGCTGAGCAGTCCTACCATTTGCACGCAGAAGGACCTACTTGCAGATTGCAGAAACTGCAAGGGCCTACCTGTAAAACTGTGCCACACCCTCCCCTTCTCCTTCCTCGCTCCCGCGCGTCGCCGAGCCCGCCACCGTCGCCGACGCTCACCGCCTATGCTGCGGTCCTCCCCGCACAAATCGAAGCGCACTGCGACCTGCGCCGCCGCCGCCTCCCCCTCCTCGCCGCAGATCGGCCGCCGGGACGCCGCGCGCGCGCCGGAATCGCCGCCGCGGCGCCCGCTGCCCTCTGCCGCTTCCGCGCGCCGCCACGGCGCCCGCTGCCCTCTGCCGCTTCCGCGCGCCGCCACGGCCGCTCCGGCGACCCAAGATGGGCGGCGCCGCCAGCTGCGGGCGTCCCACGCCCGCGCGCGTCCTCTAAGCGTATGCGCTTGCCCTATTTTGCGGTGGCGCGTCACCGGCGAACTTCTCGCCGCCGCGGCAGTGCGGCCGCAGTCCATCGCTGACGTCACTCCGACGTCAGTGTGGGACCCAATTGCCAGAGACTCCATCTTTTCTCAGGCATTTTCAAAAAAAAAAATCGAATTCGTAAAAAAAAGAAAAATGTAACAAATTCAGTAACTTTAAATCTACCCAGCAGTAAAAAAAATATATACATACATATCAAAACAATCACGAAAAAAAATGCAAACTATTTGTGTAACGTGAACGAATTCGAAATTTGAATTTGAATAAATTTCGATTTCGAACGACTTCCAACACCGCCCATATTGTAAATAGAAAATAATTCAAACCTCTAAAACTTCCTAATATGAATAATTTTTGGAATCTTAACACTTTTTAACTGCAACCTTATTCACAAATCCAATAATTTCCAGACCTCAGAATAATTTAAAACGCGTACATCATCAAATTTAAATCAATGCTCAATTTGTTATTATTTCTACATAACCATAATACAATTTATCTGATTAGGCTTCTAAATATGAAGATACTGACAAAATGCAACCATACTTAAACACTACAATTACGCTAACATATTTAGAACTAAAATAACTTAAACTTCCCTAATAATGAAGCTACATTTTAAACATGCCTCAGCAAATAAATATTTCAATGCCTAAGCGAAAAAAAAAAACAATTACATGTAAGAGGTAATATACCTCATAGCTCTCTAATAATGAAGTTACACTTAACAAATGCCTAAACAAATACATATTTGCACAAAATGCAAATTCACTATCCTCTAATTATGCTCTGAATTTTAATTGAATTCAAAAAAAAATTGAATAATGCAACATATCCTACCATTGAGTCGAATTAAATATTTAAGACAAAACACAAACATATTGTGCCAATACGAAAAAGTTAAGATTTACAAACACTATAACTAAACTCACTCCAATTATGCAACTCAAACTAACAAATGTTCAGCTTGAACTAAACTCATCCCAAATATGTGAACAAATTTAAATAAACTGTAAACATATACCAACAATATCACAACACACAGAAAAAATTGATAAGTACTTACGACATACAATCACAACTCAAATATGAATATTCCAAAACTTCAAAAAATGCTATCTCTTCGTATTTCAGCATTTCTCAAAATATCCACAATTTTTAAATGACGATATTTCCAAATTTGCATTTTTTAGCACACGGGTGCGGCGTGAGTTAACACTACAAACAAATTTGAATATTTTAAAATTTCATTTGCTTTTCAATTCTAACCATTTTACGAACGTGAAAATAATTAAAATGAAAAAAACTTTCCAATTCGACTAATTTTCACAATCTAAATACTTTCCAAACACAAACTCTCTTTGCATCCGAACAATTCTCAAATATACGTAATTTTTAAACGTCGCCGATTTCAAATTCAAATTTTACCGCACCGCCGCACCAAATTTACCTAGTTAAAATCTCGTATCCATGTGTGTTGATCTTGCATTCGTTTATCGTTTTATTACCTGTCGTTTATAACAATCCATGCCTCCATCGTGGACCTCGTCATTACTCATTAGAATGGTCGCTACTCGCTAGCTAGCTGTAATGCCAAATTGCGCACGCATTGTACATGTGTCCTGTCCGGTCTAAGCTAACACGAAGAAGAAAGATCTGTATCATGTCATGCGGGTACAGCAAGATCCTGGAATGCATGTAGGCGCGCACACGTACGCTCGGCCAATGGATCGAGCGTGCAAATAAATCCTTCCATTTGGAGCTTAGCTAGCTAGCAGCATCCAAATAAGACGTAGTACGTACCTTGTATATTCCCGTCGATTTAACAAATAATTTAGCAGTACTGATCAGTCCATCTTAGTTACAAACGTCCAAACCAATCATTGCCATCAGCCTTAATTAATTAAGCAGGGCCTCTGCGACCTGGAATCCTTTCTGGAAACATGACAAGAGCATATGTTTAAGACCAGGAAACGATCAACCAATCGCCAGGCAGAAAAAAGAAATAACAAGCTAGGTCCAGATGGAAGATACACCAATTTAATCGGGAATAGACAGGTCGCCACTAGTTTATTCGCTCGATTTGTATATATGCTTCTGCGTTTCTTTGCAGGGTTGGATCGCCATATGCATGGTCTAAACTAAACGGCGGGAAGTGTGTCCCGTACTACCTATAACGAGGGACATCACTGTGTGGAAACGGTCAATCCATGGTGCTAGCAAGCTATACGACCGATTGAGTTACGCGGCATGCAAGGAGTGTCTTGAATATATATGGTGCAAGTTATGTTAGTTTTGACATGTATATGCTAAATGGTACTCCCTCCGTCCCAAAAATATAAGTCGTCCTTAAATTTTGATGTTCAGTGACGTACAATTTTGATCATGATTTATATTTATAAAATATCCACAAAATTTGTATCATGATATATGAAATGAAATGATTTTCCATGAAAAATCTAACGGTACATTTACACATTCTCAATCCATATAATTTAGTACTTCATCCGTTCCTAAGTATAAGGGGTATTAGTTTTTGAGAAAAAATATCCAAAATATAGGGTGTACTGTTTTCACCACTCATCTGAACATTTTTTTTAGATATTAGATTATGTTTTCTTATCTTGGGCAAACTCATATTTTCCCACGTCAATAATCCAGAGGTAATTTTGTCGCAAACTGGTGTAATGTTTTCCTCCACAAGCATTTTTTAATTTCCGTGTCAGAAATTATACACCCTACATATAGAAACAAAGGGAGTATATATTATATTAGTGATCAAAGTCCAACATTAAAAATGAGCACAAAAATAACGTGCCTTATATTTTGGGACGGATAGAGTACTACGTACTACATGGTATGAATACTGTATGGTCTAGTAATTAGTTGAAACATACTAACAACTGAAATTGACGTTTTCAAACTTCTCCAAAATATGGGACCATCTCTGTACCATCTCATACAATAGATTTAAAAAATTGCTAGGTTTTTTTTTTTCCATAGTAGGGTATAAACCGAACAACATTTCCAACCAAGGTTTTTTTACGTTAGGTTTTTATATCAAGAACAACCGTAGATCCAACACATGTAGTTAAATGAATCTTGGTCTTTTACTGTCTGGAAAATTTAACACCTTAGAGTTGCATAGTTGGAATTAGGTTCTACCAAAATATGATCTTTTGGCTACTTATTTGGAAACATAAATTCCAACCTATTTCCAATCAATTAAAATAGCGAAAGCAATTTTTTTTGAATCAATGTGTGTGTGTGGGATGGGGGGGGGGGGGGGGGGGGGGGGGGCGAGGGCGAGGTTTCCCGCCTGAATTTTGTTGCAATAGAGTACATGTTTACAGGGTTCACACACGATGTGAGGAAAGGAATGCGCACCACAAAACTGGCATGATCATAATGAACCAATCTAAATCATCCACAAATTTTAGTGATAGTTACATTGACATGTTGATCGAGTCCTCTAAAGACTTTGGAGTTGCTGGCGTCACAAATCTTCCAAAGAATAACTAGGTTGCCCAGGGCCAGATGAAAGATAAATAAGCACCTTCATCATTCCTGACGATAGGAAAAATCCACGAGATCCAACGCTCTCCGAAACCCATCCTGGTGAGCACCTCGAGCATAAAATACCAGTCCACGTTATCGAAAGCACGCACACCTTATTTGTCCCTTTTCAGAAGTTTTGATTCAAACAATTAAAATTTATTGGACCTCTAACAACTCGTTCAGTAGTTCTGGTTACCGTACAATTACAAGAAATCTTGGCGAAGAAAAACGTCCCTGCTACCCACCCTCAACATTGTCACCCTAATATGCATCGCCTCGCTCCCGCTCCAAGGTGGCCTACTAGGCTTTCCATGCATCACAACCCTCCTCTCCACCTATATTTATTTTTTTGTGTTTGTAGTGCCCTCTGTTCCTCTTATATGATAGTAAGTTGGATTGATACATCCCATTAATAAAGGAAAAAAAGAAAGGAGGAAGGAGGCATTTAGTGGTGTCTTTGTCCAATATTGTGCGGTACAACCAAGGAGTGAGGCATCAGTCCCACCTCCGCCCCACCATATGAAGAGGTGAATAATTTCTTACATAGACATGAATGATAAATCAAAAAACTGGATTTACATAAATTGTATGCAACGGTAGAATTTTAAACATGTAATAATATCTTCATTACAATTATTTACCAGCATAGTAAGAGAACAACTAACTCTCCTAAGTTGGTTCAGCTCTAGTGAAAACTCCAATGTTTTAGATGCCGGTACAACTTCATTAGTCACCTCCTCTCTAGTGGATCATGCGATTCTTCTTCGTTCCCATCCAGCCACTTCCTCTTCTTCTCATGTGGTGTTGCCCTCTCCAAATCTCTACCTCTAAATTGTTTATACATGCGGTAATTTCTTGTATGCCGGTAGTTCTTCTGTGTTGAGTGCCACCCGGTTCGGGTTCCTTCCATGTCGAGCTTCGCTGTGTTGGTTCTCCTCCTCTTTTGTTCATTCGTCCATGTTTCTCGTGCGGATTTAATGGATCTTCATTTTTTTTGTGCTCTTTTCGTGTGGTGTGTTTCTCTGTTGTTTTGCAGTGCCTCATAGGTGGGAAATTCAATATATGGATAAGAAATGTACTTCGAAATATCAAAATTTAAATATGTATATACATAGATCTTAGAGTGTTTCACGTGCTTCATGAAAATAACCTAAAAAAACAAATCCAGCTTCAATGAAAATCTGCATTCACAAATGGACAGGAAAGCTGCATGATTCTGTATAATATATTTACATTTTTTTTTCACTCGGATGCCCTGTTGAATTGTCCCATCCATGAAGTCATATTTTCATTTATGTATTTTGAACCAGGCCATAGCTGAAGAGCGAGCTGGTTCACTCACCCAATAAAAGACGTAGCACACACTACGGGAGAGCTGCACTTTGCCGTGTGCCAAAAGCACACGGTAAAGGCCGAAAAACACACGGCAAAGCCTTCGCCGTGTGTTTGCACACGGCAAAGAGCACACGGGGGAGAATTGCACGGGAAAGAGCTCTTTGCCGTGTGCCAAATATCGGGTACACGGCAAAGCTCACAGGTGGGCCCCACTGGCACTTGACGCCGACAACGGACGGTGACGGCGGGCTCCTGACAAGTGGGTCCCATTGGTTGCTCTTTGCCGGGAGCAAACACACGGCAAAGCCGTTTCCCTTTACCGTGTGCAGACACACGGCAAAGCCGGATAATGTACCCAAAAAATCCCCGCCCCTCGCTGGGGACGGGCGGCGCAACGGCGTACGGAGGGCGGGGCCGGACCAAGGGGAACTCGCCGCGGTGTGCCTGGGCGAGGCCTCCATCTTGGCAGAGCTGGTCGGCGTGGACGCGCTCGGGCCGGTCTCCATGGTCGTGCAGGCGCCTCAACCGGGACGCCGCGTGCGGCTAGCGCAGCACGTCGAGCTCGTCGGCGGCCTGACTGAAGGAGCTGGAGCTCGCGGAGCTGATGCGGCGGGAGGCCACCAGGCAGCCACTAGAGTAGTTGCTGTTGGCGGCGTCGGATGCGGCGCTGGGGTGGCCGGGGTTGAACGGCGGTATGACGAGGTCGGCCGGGACGGACGACGGCAGGTGGCGCCAGCGCGGGAGCGGGCCGGCGAGGAGCAGCGTCTTCGGTTGAGGATGCCGGCGCCGGCGGATTGATGTCGGAGATCGTGGCGCCGGCAGCTCGTCGCGCTCGGCGGCGGCCGAGGCCAGGAGCTGAAGTCCGCCTGTTCGTCCATGGCGCCAGCGGCCATCTCCAGCTTGCTCGTCCATGGCACCGGCGGCGTCGAGAACCAGAGGAGACGCTCTGCTGCGCCGGCTGTTCATCGCGCTCGCCGGCGGCCGAGGCCAGGAGCCGAAGCAGGAGAGATGCAGTGCGTGCGATGGGATAGAAGAGGACGTGCTCGGAGAGGATAAGAAGAGGATTTTTTTTTTTTTTTGAGGAGGCAACGAGAGGATTTGATAGGATGGGTCTTGACCAATCACAAAGCAGACACACGGATCCTGTGCTTTCGTTGGGATTCTGGCAGTCGTTGGATCGTGGAGATCAAACATCCAACGGCCCAGAGTTGTTATCCGCGTGAAACTCTGCTGGCCAATCAGAACGCATCGATTCTTTGCCGTGTGTCACACACGGCAAAGATTTTTTTTGGTCTTTTGTTTTTCTTTTCAATTTTTTTGAAAACTTTGTCAAAACTATCAACGGTTCTGTGATACAACCACTAATTGTGTATCTTAAAATTATTTTTGTAAAAAAAATAGACCAAACTATCACACACTTATAGTTCAAATTTGAATTATTTTCAGAAAATCGACATAAAGTCATTTAAATAGGTGAAATTAGGTAGAAACCGAGAAAATTCCTAATATTTATGTATTATCCATCAAATATGGTCTACTTTGTGTGGAAATTGGATGGGTGCCATTTTGCACCATATTTTATGTACTTACTTCACAAAAAATGTCATTTTTGACACTTAAAAAATAAAAAATGATATTTATAAACATAATTTGAAAACATTCAGTTCTACAACATTGTTTTCCATATCAAGACACACCTATGTGTCAAATATGAGCACATTATCACAAACTATGCCACGAGAATGATCATATCTAAGTCATTTGACTCGAAACTTAAACAGGTTTGTAGATGATTGATCTTTTTGTGAATAAGTTTATTGGAAAACTTGTCAAAACTCAAGTTTATTATTTTTGTAATGAACTACTACACATAAAACGACTCCGTGCCAAAGGATTTATTTTTTTGGGTATTTTTTCACTTTCTTCTATTTTTTCGAAAAAACGGTCAAAATGGCCACCGTGTCTATTCATTTACAGGTGTTGAATTTCTCAAAACTATCGATGGTTCTGTGATATAATCACTAATTGTGTACCTTAAAATGATTTTTGTAAAAAAAATAGAGCAAACTATCACACACTTGTAGTTCAAAATTGAATTATTTTCAGAAAATCGACATAAAGTCATTTAAATAGGCGAAATTAGGTAGAAACCGTGAAAATTCTTAATATTTCTGTATTATCCATCAAATATTGTCTACTTTGTGTGGAAATTGGATGGGTGCCATTTTGCACCATATTTTATGTACTTACTTCACAAAAAATGTCATTTTTGACACTTAAAAAATAAAAAATGATATTTATAAACATAATTTGAAAACATTCAGTTCTACAACATTGTTTTCCATACCAAGACACACCTATGTGTCAAATATGAGCACATTATCACAAACTATGCCACGAGAATGATCATATCTAGGTCATTTGACTCGAAACTTAAACAGGTTTGTAGATGATTGATCTTTTTGTGAATAAGTTTATTGGAAAACTTGTCAAAACTCAAGTTTATTATTTTTGTAATGAACTACTACACATAAAACGACTCCGTGCCAAAGGATTTATTTTTTTGGGTATTTTTTCACTTTCTTCTATTTTTTCGAAAAAACGGTCAAAATGGCCACCGTGTCTATTCATTTACAGGGGTTGAATTTCTCAAAACTATCGATGGTTCTATGATATAATCACTAATTGTGTAACTTAAAATGATTTTTGTAAAAAAAATAGAGCAAACTATCACACACTTGTAGTTCAAATTTGAATTACTCAAAAAAACGGCATAAAGAAATTTAAATAAGCGAAATTAGGTAAAAACGAGAAAAATTGTAATACTTTTGGATTATCCATCAAATATGTATTACTTTGTGTGGAAATTAGATGAGTGCAAATAGTCTTAGATAATATGGATTATACCATGGGAATGGCTATTAGTGTTAGGAAAAGGGGAAATGATAAATATTCTTTACCGTGTGCAAACACACGGAAAATGATAAATATTCGTTGCCGTGTGTCACACACGGCAAAGGATTCATCTTTGCCGTGTGCAAACACACGGCAAAGAGATTCCGTGACTGCGCCGTCCACGCGTCCGTTTGGGTTCATTTTCTTTGCCGTGTGTCCCTCTTTGCCGTGTGCTTTCGTCTGCCTTTACCGTGTGTCCCTCTTTGCCGTGTGTTTTCTCTGCTACAATGCCGTGTATTTGTCTTTGCCGTGTGTCTCACACGGCAAAGATTTCTTTGCCGTGTGCCCGACATCCAGCACACGGCAAAGAGCTGGGCACACGGCAAAGTGCAGCTCTCCCGTAGTGACGTACCAACTCCCCCTTCCTCCTCCCTCCCCACGCCCCATCTACATGATACAATCCTAAAGAAAGCTGCTAAAACCTAAAGCTGGTGGAAAGCTGCCTCCCCTTCTCCCTTTGGTGTTGTCTGCGCAGCAGCAAAGCCAAAAAAACAACGTTGCTCAGTAGAGCCATAGACCTTTTCCTTCCCCTCTCGATTCCAAGCTGTATCCACATCTCCGTCTCCGGCCACCTCCTGGTTGCTAGCTAGAAACCTCCTTCCCGCTAGCTTATATGGAGACCTGCACATTCCTGTGATCCATTCCCATGGCCTAGAGTGGTGATCGATCACGAGCAAGAACGTACACACGCAAATTAACTCACCAGAGTGGCCACCATGATGAGTACTTCTAGCGCGCTGACGGCCGTGCCGCCTCCGGAGGCGGCCGCTGGGCCACCTGAGGTGTTCCAGTCGGCCCAGATCGCCAACGGCAGCACCGCGGCGAAGAGGAAGCGGCGACCAGCCGGCACCCCTGGTGAGTAGAGCTGAGCTATAGGGCGTGCACACATCCAATAACACCGCACCACTCAGTCACTCACCACCACTTACGTGAAGGAAACCTTTCAGTTCTTGCATACTCTTGTTAGGGATCTTGCTAACTTGCTATGGTTGAATGCGCACTGCACACATTGCAGACCCGGACGCGGAGGTAGTTTCCCTGTCGCCGCGAACGCTACTGGAGTCGGACCGGTACGTGTGCGAGATCTGCAACCAGGGGTTCCAGCGGGACCAGAACCTGCAGATGCACCGGCGGCGGCACAAGGTGCCGTGGAAGCTGCTGAAGCGGGAGGCCGGGGAGGCGGCGCGGAAGCGGGTGTTCGTGTGCCCGGAGCCGACGTGCCTCCACCACGACCCCGCCCACGCCCTCGGCGACCTCGTCGGCATCAAGAAGCACTTCCGGCGGAAGCACAGCGGCCACCGCCAGTGGGCCTGCTCCCGCTGCTCCAAGGCCTACGCCGTCCACTCCGACTACAAGGCGCACCTCAAGACCTGCGGCACCCGCGGGCACACCTGCGACTGCGGCCGCGTCTTCTCCCGGTGAGTCCACTACACACATCTACTTGAACAATGTGATTACTTACTCCATTTCAACCGATTGCCGTAATCTTTTACTTCATCGATCCGTTAAGGTAATTTTTTGATGAAGTATTTTCCTAGTTCTAGTATCTTGCAAGCCGGATCTTTTGCTTTTCTTATGCAAGATTTGGCAGAATGTGCGCAGAAAGGCGTCATGATTTTGGGTGAGTTTTCTTTGGCTGGGCCACTTTGTCTGCGTAGGCCTTGGGCCTCATAGTACAGTAGTATATTGTGTCATCAATAGGGGGACGGGAAAGGACGGGCAGACATGCACAATTCCCGAGGGCAGCTACTGCATGCGTGTATGCGTACGTACGTAGTCGTACTGTACTCCTACGTTGGTTGCTTGTCCATTTGTTTCTGCTGCCGGCCGCGGCCCGGGCTAGCTAGCTCCATTTGGTTGTTCTTGCAATCTTGCGTTTGCAGCGCTCCATTCAATGCCGCCATGTCCATGCTTGCGTAACAGGCCGGCCGTAACATGACATGATGCGTCCCTTGTGCAGGGTGGAGAAGTTTATCGAGCATCAGGACATGTGCGACGCCAGCCGCCTCCCGGGCGACACGACGTCGTCGTCGCCGGGCCGTGGAGGCGGAAGGGCGGTAGGCGCGGCAGCGGCTTCCACCTCGCAGCAGCACCAGCAGCATGTGGCGTCTCTGTCGCGGACAACGTCCAGCGCCAGCCCCTCCAGCGGCGGCGACCTCGTGGGGAGCCCAGTGCCCTGGCCTTTCCCGGCGACGGCAAGCCCCACAGCTGCCAACGTAGCAGCATTCCAACGGCTGTTCGATCCGACGTTTTCGTCAACTCCGATGCCGTCCGACTGCCGCGGCGCCGGCGCCCACAACCTGGAGCTGCAGCTCATGCCAACACACGGGGGCGGAGCGGCTCCAGGTGCGAACCGTGCCTCCCCGCGTTCGCCTTCCGTCGTTCGTGCTCCCCCATTGGGCGCCGACGCGGTGCAGTTGCAGCTTTCCATCGGCTGCGGCGCTGCGCCGGAGGACAGCAGCGAGGAGTCGGCGACAGTGGCGGCTACCACGTTGAAGGAGGAGGCCCGGAAGCAGCTAAGGTTGGCGACGGCGGAGAAGGCCTCGGCGGACGAGACGCGGAGGCAGGCGAAGCAGCAGGCGGAGCTGGCCGAGCAGGAGCTGGCGGGCGCTCGGCGTGTGCGGCAGCAGGCGCAGCTGGAGCTCAGCCGCGCCCACGCGGTACGCGGACACGCCATGCGCCAGATCGACGCCACGCTGATGGAGATCACGTGCTACGGCTGCCGCCACAAGTTCCGGGCGAGGGCGGCTGACATGAACTCCGAGGTTGCCAACTACGTGTCGTCCGTACTCACCGAAGGCGGCGACGCCGAGGTCGACAACCACGGCCACCACCAGTTCCTCCATGCCGACGATTTGCCAAGAACCCATCGTACCATGAATCCATGATGGACATTAACAAGCTCCATCTACCTGTGCCTAGCTAACTCGATCGTCTCGCGGATGTTTATTAGCCTTCAGCATTTTTTAGGTTTGTGTCTTTAACCTTCAGCTTGATATACTTTCTGTTGTAGTATTACCAACGGGCCGGGCGATCGATGGTGCAACATGATGTAATTACATGAAACTTTGGCCATAATACCTTCTAGGTAAACTCTAACTCTAGTGCCTAGTGGTTGATTGGTCTCTCATGGTAGCAGGGCAGATCGAACAGCCAAAAGGGGTCCAAGCTAACTGCGACTTGCATGGAATCTTTCACTTGTTTGCTTGCTATTGGATTTTCTTATAGTTACCTATCAGCATTTCAGTTACCGTACATGTCTTTATGGATAAATAAGAAAGGGTGATCTTGGCTCTATTTTCGCTAGCACCTTAAGATTTATCCTACAATGACATCCGATCAAGTAGTACGAGAATGTTTGTCAAAAGAAAAGTACTACTGTACAATGAAAATAACATGTGATTAAGTACGACGACACTGGCATATTTCTTGTAGTCGTAAATGACATCTTGTATTATACAGTAACTAGTACTAACTCCGCCGTTTCAAAAAAAATAGTTTTTCTCTGATTTGGATGCATCTATGCTCGTTTTAGTGTGCAGATTCACTCATTTCAATCTGTATATAGTCCATATTATAACAGCTAAAACATCTTATAATTTTGAACCGGCGGAGTAGTATACTAAGATTTAGATTAATTATTTTAACTATACAATGCATAAAAATTAGGGTGGAACATTCTCACCCTAGGCTTAAAGCGTAACCCCCCCCCCCCCCCCCCCCCCCCCCCCCCACCAATATATACTCCGTATTTCTATGTGTGCTTTTCTTCTTCCCGCATTTCCACTTCATGTAGAGTCGACATCAGATCGGGTTGCTATTGTTGTCCTATAGACTTACCCGTCAAACTCCAGGGCGCGACGTGTTACCCGACCGACGCCCGATTCACTATATATAGTTTCAATATTCGCCCCTGCGGCGGTCGCGCCCCTGCGGCTGCGTCCCGGAGCTCCCGTTTCGTGCGGGCCCAGATGGGCTTTGGCGGGCCGGTGGCTCTGGGCTCCATGGCTGCAGGCTGCGCGTGGAGCCTGACGAAGCTGGTGGCTGGGCACCGTGGCGGTGCCAGCGGCCGGCCAGGCGGCGGCGGGCTGGATCCTCACCATCCAGTCCCCGTTTGGTACCGGTGAGCGGCACCCCCTGCTCCGCTGACGACGGTTCGACCTCGCCTCTCGTCGACGATGGTGCAAAGCACGCTCCTTGCTGCGTCCGATGGGTGTTGGGATGGAGGACAGGGCCGGGGCAAAAGCCCTGCGTGAAGCTGACGACGGCGACGCCCGCGGGTGCCGTCACCTCCTTGGAGGCGTCGTCATGGCGCTGTCCGTACTCCCCAGCCTCGAGCACAAGGGGAAACCCTTGATCCGGCCTTCGGATCAGGCGGCGGCGGCGCGGCGCTGCTGCGTCGTTCCCTTTTTGGAGGCGTCGTCTACGTGTTCGTGGAGCATTCGGTACACCATTTGGAGTCGTTGTTCGCCGCCGTACAGAGTGTGGGCCTCCGGGGCGCCATGTACATCGTCGCCGGTGCTTTGGTCGAGGCCTCCTCCGGTCTGGTTCAGTCCCGCCGTTCACTCGCCAACCTTAGGCGCTTATGAGCGGGCGGTTGCGTTGGCTGTGTCATTTTGGGTTTGGAGTCTCATGGAGTCCGGTCTTCGGTTGTGACGCGGCCTGGGAGCTCGGTGCACCCCTTCCTCGCCATTCTTGGCTGGAGATGGTGCAAGGCGAGTTTTGTTGTTCGGCCGGTATAAGTGGTGTTGTAATCCGTGTGGCGTTGCGTTTGTATCGTGTAGCCTCATGGCGTTGTTTCGGCCGTCTTGGCCTCTTCTTCTATGAAAATGATGCACCTTTCCATGGTGTATCCTTGAAAAAAAGTTTCAATATTCTTTTAACCATATATTCAGAGTCAATGAGTAGCGAAGGGATTACAGATGATAGTTTTACATTGTATCTACATAATTTGCACAAAACACGATGGAGAATAAAAAAAACTACACTATGTAGTTTAATACATAACGCAAACTTTAGGGATAGTGTGTAACAAAATATCCATAACTACACTTGTTAATCTATTTGGATTCCCCTTAGTGGAAAAATCTAAAATCTGAGGGGACAGACACCAGAAGGCAAACGGAAAAAGCTCACGAAAGATAAAATCTCAAACCTGAACCCCAAGCTCACCGGTCATCCCTGTCGCTGCTCAGCAGTGCACTTGTAATCAAAAAGGGGCACGCGCTGGTGCATACACACGGCCGTTCTCTGCAAACAATGATAATAATGGGCATTCAAAACAGATGCGGACACATTGTTTTCAGCGCCACTGCTGCCCCACTCACTTCCCCCTCTCTGCGTCTGTCTTGCTCTGTGCCCTCCTTCTCACAGCACTGAAACATATGCAGGAAGTGTCTGTGCATTCATGTGTGTGTGAGAGAGTACAACTACATAGGTGCATTGATCGATGATGAACCGGGGTATGATTTGCAATGATCAGAAGTTTTGTCTGGACAGTTGCTATGGAGAAGCTCTTTTAATAGACGAACCATAGGGGGAGATATAAGTAGTAACATGAGTTTTCATGTAATGCCAACAAGCATGACATGTCATCATACTAACGAATAAAGAGATAAGGGTGGTAAATTTATAAAATTTCATGTTATTATCACATAGCGGTTGCCAAGGTAAAATATATGATACTGCCTTTATAACACTTTGCGTTATGGAAATAATAACACAAACTAGTGGCATACGCATAGGAGATGCCAACTAATGGCTCTTGGATACCAGCGACTGATATACGGAAAACAAAAATTCAACAAAAGGGTCAAAAAAGTTCCAAAAAATGGTCAAAGATGATTAAGTACTATACTCGTATAAAAAGTTTAGACAGGAATTGATTCTCCTTGAATCTGTTGGGAAAGACAAATCTCTCACGAATATAGCGTGTATATTATGTCTTCTTTGGAAAATCTTTGACCTTAGGGTGCATTTAAAGTTATTCTCTGGCGAATATATTTATATGGGTACAATACTTTATCTTATTTTCCTGACCGAAAGTTTTAATTTTTAAACTTTCTTGAATTAATATTTTAATATGGAGGTGCAGCTACCCATGTGCCCAAACGTATTTTCGCATACGTATAACACTAGTCTAAATTATATGCACTATCACCAGTCATATAGAAGGATTTCATGCATGCCAAGTTGACATGTGACAACTGACAACCTATCCGTGGGATTGCTTGCACACGTGGTGTGCACCAACTAATGTGCTTTAGTTACTAATGTTGATTTGATTCTCACTTCTCTCTGTACTTGTAATTAAAATGGCATCATCTTACTAAGATTGAGGTCTGGCCAAGTCTCGGCGCCAGAGTTTTATGTATCAACTATAACATTACAGAAAAAAAATCAAAAATCAAAAAATGATCGATAGACTTTAAAATACAAGACATCAATGAACTGTCCATCACTAAATTAGCACACACAAATTAGTTCTTATCAAGAAATTTTCCATCTCCAATTGTTTAGAAACCTGACATCAATAGCCCATGGGGAAACAATATAATATACATTATTTATTTAGAATCTCAACATTAGCGATGTCAACTTTCAATTCGAAAGTTGAACCGACATATTGCAGTTCATCACTACTACAAATAGCTAGCAGCTTCTTCTTCTTCACAAGGTGTAAAATTTGGTACTTTGAGCCGATAGGGTGGAGAAAAATACAGTACTATAACGTTATGACGTTTTAGCCTGATATAGAGTGCTACTACTTATCTAATAGCACCATATCGAGTAAAAGTAGTAAAATTTAGCATGAAAATTAAACATTTATGTTATAGCGCTATTAGCGCCGAAGTAGCGTCTATTTTTTCCATGGTTAAGCGGGGACCTAAAAAAAAAGGAGTCGTTCAACGATCAATCCCGGCCTTGTATGTACCGGCAATCCCTAACCGACGCTCGTTGGGTCAGTTGGAGGCTCCAACGTGTACTTCCCATCCTACACGATTTGGGAACATTTTAGAAAGTTCTGGTTTGGTTTTTCCGATTTTCAGTCGTTTTATATGTTTTTTATTTTCGTTTTTCTATTTTTATAAAATTCATGAATATTATCATATTAATGAAAAAATGTTCATTTCTTGAAATTTGTTCAGTTTTTAAATGGTTAAGATTTTAAAATTTAGTCATATTTACAAAAAAACATTTTTTGATAATGGTTCACATTTGAAAATGATCATTTAAAAAATGTTCATTTTCTAAAATGGTTCATTTTTGGAAATGGTTCATTTTTTAAAATGGTTCAGATATTTCATTTTTGATAATGTTCAGATTTGAAATGGTTCATGAATCATTTTTTAATTCATGAACCATTTTCAAATTCATGAACATTTTCAGTGAACCATTTTTAAATTCATGAACCATTTTTCAAATTTAAGAACCATTTTCAAATTGATGAACATTTTTCGTGAACCATTTTTTAATTCATGAACCATTTTTTAAATTTATAAACCATTTTAAGTTCGTAACATTTTTTGTGACCTTTTTCAAAATTCTGGGAACAATTTTTATTTTACTAATTTTTTACCGTAAAATCAGCGCTTTTTGTAGCACCAGTAAACAAGCAAACAACAGCAAAAAAAAAGGGCCGATCAGAAGAATGCGTACGACGATAGGAGTACGAAGCAGTAAATTGGCCAAGCCCGCGAACAGCGCTGGGTAGGCGTTCGTGCGGCAAGCTGCGTTAACAGCGTTCTATAGGGGGAGGTCCTATTCTACACGTTTTGCGTCGGTTAGGAAGCGTACGCACGCAAGCCAGCATCGTGGCCAATATACAAAGCAGACACACGGATCCTGTGCTTTCGTTGGGATTCTGGCAGTCGTTGGATCGTGGAGATCAAACATCCAACGGCCCAGAGTTGTTATCCGCGTGAAACTCTGCTGGCCAATCAGAACGCATCGATTCTTTGCCGTGTGTCACACACGGCAAAGATTTTTTTTGGTCTTTTGTTTTTCTTTTCAATTTTTTTGAAAACTTTGTCAAAACTATCAACGGTTCTGTGATACAACCACTAATTGTGTATCTTAAAATTATTTTTGTAAAAAAAATAGACCAAACTATCACACACTTATAGTTCAAATTTGAATTATTTTCAGAAAATCGACATAAAGTCATTTAAATAGGTGAAATTAGGTAGAAACCGAGAAAATTCCTAATATTTATGTATTATCCATCAAATATGGTCTACTTTGTGTGGAAATTGGATGGGTGCCATTTTGCACCATATTTTATGTACTTACTTCACAAAAAATGTCATTTTTGACACTTAAAAAATAAAAAATGATATTTATAAACATAATTTGAAAACATTCAGTTCTACAACATTGTTTTCCATATCAAGACACACCTATGTGTCAAATATGAGCACATTATCACAAACTATGCCACGAGAATGATCATATCTAAGTCATTTGACTCGAAACTTAAACAGGTTTGTAGATGATTGATCTTTTTGTGAATAAGTTTATTGGAAAACTTGTCAAAACTCAAGTTTATTATTTTTGTAATGAACTACTACACATAAAACGACTCCGTGCCAAAGGATTTATTTTTTTGGGTATTTTTTCACTTTCTTCTATTTTTTCGAAAAAACGGTCAAAATGGCCACCGTGTCTATTCATTTACAGGTGTTGAATTTCTCAAAACTATCGATGGTTCTGTGATATAATCACTAATTGTGTACCTTAAAATGATTTTTGTAAAAAAAATAGAGCAAACTATCACACACTTGTAGTTCAAAATTGAATTATTTTCAGAAAATCGACATAAAGTCATTTAAATAGGCGAAATTAGGTAGAAACCGTGAAAATTCTTAATATTTCTGTATTATCCATCAAATATTGTCTACTTTGTGTGGAAATTGGATGGGTGCCATTTTGCACCATATTTTATGTACTTACTTCACAAAAAATGTCATTTTTGACACTTAAAAAATAAAAAATGATATTTATAAACATAATTTGAAAACATTCAGTTCTACAACATTGTTTTCCATACCAAGACACACCTATGTGTCAAATATGAGCACATTATCACAAACTATGCCACGAGAATGATCATATCTAGGTCATTTGACTCGAAACTTAAACAGGTTTGTAGATGATTGATCTTTTTGTGAATAAGTTTATTGGAAAACTTGTCAAAACTCAAGTTTATTATTTTTGTAATGAACTACTACACATAAAACGACTCCGTGCCAAAGGATTTATTTTTTTGGGTATTTTTTCACTTTCTTCTATTTTTTCGAAAAAACGGTCAAAATGGCCACCGTGTCTATTCATTTACAGGGGTTGAATTTCTCAAAACTATCGATGGTTCTATGATATAATCACTAATTGTGTAACTTAAAATGATTTTTGTAAAAAAAATAGAGCAAACTATCACACACTTGTAGTTCAAATTTGAATTACTCAAAAAAACGGCATAAAGAAATTTAAATAAGCGAAATTAGGTAAAAACGAGAAAAATTGTAATACTTTTGGATTATCCATCAAATATGTATTACTTTGTGTGGAAATTAGATGAGTGCAAATAGTCTTAGATAATATGGATTATACCATGGGAATGGCTATTAGTGTTAGGAAAAGGGGAAATGATAAATATTCTTTACCGTGTGCAAACACACGGAAAATGATAAATATTCGTTGCCGTGTGTCACACACGGCAAAGGATTCATCTTTGCCGTGTGCAAACACACGGCAAAGAGATTCCGTGACTGCGCCGTCCACGCGTCCGTTTGGGTTCATTTTCTTTGCCGTGTGTCCCTCTTTGCCGTGTGCTTTCGTCTGCCTTTACCGTGTGTCCCTCTTTGCCGTGTGTTTTCTCTGCTACAATGCCGTGTATTTGTCTTTGCCGTGTGTCTCACACGGCAAAGATTTCTTTGCCGTGTGCCCGACATCCAGCACACGGCAAAGAGCTGGGCACACGGCAAAGTGCAGCTCTCCCGTAGTGACGTACCAACTCCCCCTTCCTCCTCCCTCCCCACGCCCCATCTACATGATACAATCCTAAAGAAAGCTGCTAAAACCTAAAGCTGGTGGAAAGCTGCCTCCCCTTCTCCCTTTGGTGTTGTCTGCGCAGCAGCAAAGCCAAAAAAACAACGTTGCTCAGTAGAGCCATAGACCTTTTCCTTCCCCTCTCGATTCCAAGCTGTATCCACATCTCCGTCTCCGGCCACCTCCTGGTTGCTAGCTAGAAACCTCCTTCCCGCTAGCTTATATGGAGACCTGCACATTCCTGTGATCCATTCCCATGGCCTAGAGTGGTGATCGATCACGAGCAAGAACGTACACACGCAAATTAACTCACCAGAGTGGCCACCATGATGAGTACTTCTAGCGCGCTGACGGCCGTGCCGCCTCCGGAGGCGGCCGCTGGGCCACCTGAGGTGTTCCAGTCGGCCCAGATCGCCAACGGCAGCACCGCGGCGAAGAGGAAGCGGCGACCAGCCGGCACCCCTGGTGAGTAGAGCTGAGCTATAGGGCGTGCACACATCCAATAACACCGCACCACTCAGTCACTCACCACCACTTACGTGAAGGAAACCTTTCAGTTCTTGCATACTCTTGTTAGGGATCTTGCTAACTTGCTATGGTTGAATGCGCACTGCACACATTGCAGACCCGGACGCGGAGGTAGTTTCCCTGTCGCCGCGAACGCTACTGGAGTCGGACCGGTACGTGTGCGAGATCTGCAACCAGGGGTTCCAGCGGGACCAGAACCTGCAGATGCACCGGCGGCGGCACAAGGTGCCGTGGAAGCTGCTGAAGCGGGAGGCCGGGGAGGCGGCGCGGAAGCGGGTGTTCGTGTGCCCGGAGCCGACGTGCCTCCACCACGACCCCGCCCACGCCCTCGGCGACCTCGTCGGCATCAAGAAGCACTTCCGGCGGAAGCACAGCGGCCACCGCCAGTGGGCCTGCTCCCGCTGCTCCAAGGCCTACGCCGTCCACTCCGACTACAAGGCGCACCTCAAGACCTGCGGCACCCGCGGGCACACCTGCGACTGCGGCCGCGTCTTCTCCCGGTGAGTCCACTACACACATCTACTTGAACAATGTGATTACTTACTCCATTTCAACCGATTGCCGTAATCTTTTACTTCATCGATCCGTTAAGGTAATTTTTTGATGAAGTATTTTCCTAGTTCTAGTATCTTGCAAGCCGGATCTTTTGCTTTTCTTATGCAAGATTTGGCAGAATGTGCGCAGAAAGGCGTCATGATTTTGGGTGAGTTTTCTTTGGCTGGGCCACTTTGTCTGCGTAGGCCTTGGGCCTCATAGTACAGTAGTATATTGTGTCATCAATAGGGGGACGGGAAAGGACGGGCAGACATGCACAATTCCCGAGGGCAGCTACTGCATGCGTGTATGCGTACGTACGTAGTCGTACTGTACTCCTACGTTGGTTGCTTGTCCATTTGTTTCTGCTGCCGGCCGCGGCCCGGGCTAGCTAGCTCCATTTGGTTGTTCTTGCAATCTTGCGTTTGCAGCGCTCCATTCAATGCCGCCATGTCCATGCTTGCGTAACAGGCCGGCCGTAACATGACATGATGCGTCCCTTGTGCAGGGTGGAGAAGTTTATCGAGCATCAGGACATGTGCGACGCCAGCCGCCTCCCGGGCGACACGACGTCGTCGTCGCCGGGCCGTGGAGGCGGAAGGGCGGTAGGCGCGGCAGCGGCTTCCACCTCGCAGCAGCACCAGCAGCATGTGGCGTCTCTGTCGCGGACAACGTCCAGCGCCAGCCCCTCCAGCGGCGGCGACCTCGTGGGGAGCCCAGTGCCCTGGCCTTTCCCGGCGACGGCAAGCCCCACAGCTGCCAACGTAGCAGCATTCCAACGGCTGTTCGATCCGACGTTTTCGTCAACTCCGATGCCGTCCGACTGCCGCGGCGCCGGCGCCCACAACCTGGAGCTGCAGCTCATGCCAACACACGGGGGCGGAGCGGCTCCAGGTGCGAACCGTGCCTCCCCGCGTTCGCCTTCCGTCGTTCGTGCTCCCCCATTGGGCGCCGACGCGGTGCAGTTGCAGCTTTCCATCGGCTGCGGCGCTGCGCCGGAGGACAGCAGCGAGGAGTCGGCGACAGTGGCGGCTACCACGTTGAAGGAGGAGGCCCGGAAGCAGCTAAGGTTGGCGACGGCGGAGAAGGCCTCGGCGGACGAGACGCGGAGGCAGGCGAAGCAGCAGGCGGAGCTGGCCGAGCAGGAGCTGGCGGGCGCTCGGCGTGTGCGGCAGCAGGCGCAGCTGGAGCTCAGCCGCGCCCACGCGGTACGCGGACACGCCATGCGCCAGATCGACGCCACGCTGATGGAGATCACGTGCTACGGCTGCCGCCACAAGTTCCGGGCGAGGGCGGCTGACATGAACTCCGAGGTTGCCAACTACGTGTCGTCCGTACTCACCGAAGGCGGCGACGCCGAGGTCGACAACCACGGCCACCACCAGTTCCTCCATGCCGACGATTTGCCAAGAACCCATCGTACCATGAATCCATGATGGACATTAACAAGCTCCATCTACCTGTGCCTAGCTAACTCGATCGTCTCGCGGATGTTTATTAGCCTTCAGCATTTTTTAGGTTTGTGTCTTTAACCTTCAGCTTGATATACTTTCTGTTGTAGTATTACCAACGGGCCGGGCGATCGATGGTGCAACATGATGTAATTACATGAAACTTTGGCCATAATACCTTCTAGGTAAACTCTAACTCTAGTGCCTAGTGGTTGATTGGTCTCTCATGGTAGCAGGGCAGATCGAACAGCCAAAAGGGGTCCAAGCTAACTGCGACTTGCATGGAATCTTTCACTTGTTTGCTTGCTATTGGATTTTCTTATAGTTACCTATCAGCATTTCAGTTACCGTACATGTCTTTATGGATAAATAAGAAAGGGTGATCTTGGCTCTATTTTCGCTAGCACCTTAAGATTTATCCTACAATGACATCCGATCAAGTAGTACGAGAATGTTTGTCAAAAGAAAAGTACTACTGTACAATGAAAATAACATGTGATTAAGTACGACGACACTGGCATATTTCTTGTAGTCGTAAATGACATCTTGTATTATACAGTAACTAGTACTAACTCCGCCGTTTCAAAAAAAATAGTTTTTCTCTGATTTGGATGCATCTATGCTCGTTTTAGTGTGCAGATTCACTCATTTCAATCTGTATATAGTCCATATTATAACAGCTAAAACATCTTATAATTTTGAACCGGCGGAGTAGTATACTAAGATTTAGATTAATTATTTTAACTATACAATGCATAAAAATTAGGGTGGAACATTCTCACCCTAGGCTTAAAGCGTAACCCCCCCCCCCCCCCACCCCCACCCCCCACCAATATATACTCCGTATTTCTATGTGTGCTTTTCTTCTTCCCGCATTTCCACTTCATGTAGAGTCGACATCAGATCGGGTTGCTATTGTTGTCCTATAGACTTACCCGTCAAACTCCAGGGCGCGACGTGTTACCCGACCGACGCCCGATTCACTATATATAGTTTCAATATTCGCCCCTGCGGCGGTCGCGCCCCTGCGGCTGCGTCCCGGAGCTCCCGTTTCGTGCGGGCCCAGATGGGCTTTGGCGGGCCGGTGGCTCTGGGCTCCATGGCTGCAGGCTGCGCGTGGAGCCTGACGAAGCTGGTGGCTGGGCACCGTGGCGGTGCCAGCGGCCGGCCAGGCGGCGGCGGGCTGGATCCTCACCATCCAGTCCCCGTTTGGTACCGGTGAGCGGCACCCCCTGCTCCGCTGACGACGGTTCGACCTCGCCTCTCGTCGACGATGGTGCAAAGCACGCTCCTTGCTGCGTCCGATGGGTGTTGGGATGGAGGACAGGGCCGGGGCAAAAGCCCTGCGTGAAGCTGACGACGGCGACGCCCGCGGGTGCCGTCACCTCCTTGGAGGCGTCGTCATGGCGCTGTCCGTACTCCCCAGCCTCGAGCACAAGGGGAAACCCTTGATCCGGCCTTCGGATCAGGCGGCGGCGGCGCGGCGCTGCTGCGTCGTTCCCTTTTTGGAGGCGTCGTCTACGTGTTCGTGGAGCATTCGGTACACCATTTGGAGTCGTTGTTCGCCGCCGTACAGAGTGTGGGCCTCCGGGGCGCCATGTACATCGTCGCCGGTGCTTTGGTCGAGGCCTCCTCCGGTCTGGTTCAGTCCCGCCGTTCACTCGCCAACCTTAGGCGCTTATGAGCGGGCGGTTGCGTTGGCTGTGTCATTTTGGGTTTGGAGTCTCATGGAGTCCGGTCTTCGGTTGTGACGCGGCCTGGGAGCTCGGTGCACCCCTTCCTCGCCATTCTTGGCTGGAGATGGTGCAAGGCGAGTTTTGTTGTTCGGCCGGTATAAGTGGTGTTGTAATCCGTGTGGCGTTGCGTTTGTATCGTGTAGCCTCATGGCGTTGTTTCGGCCGTCTTGGCCTCTTCTTCTATGAAAATGATGCACCTTTCCATGGTGTATCCTTGAAAAAAAGTTTCAATATTCTTTTAACCATATATTCAGAGTCAATGAGTAGCGAAGGGATTACAGATGATAGTTTTACATTGTATCTACATAATTTGCACAAAACACGATGGAGAATAAAAAAAACTACACTATGTAGTTTAATACATAACGCAAACTTTAGGGATAGTGTGTAACAAAATATCCATAACTACACTTGTTAATCTATTTGGATTCCCCTTAGTGGAAAAATCTAAAATCTGAGGGGACAGACACCAGAAGGCAAACGGAAAAAGCTCACGAAAGATAAAATCTCAAACCTGAACCCCAAGCTCACCGGTCATCCCTGTCGCTGCTCAGCAGTGCACTTGTAATCAAAAAGGGGCACGCGCTGGTGCATACACACGGCCGTTCTCTGCAAACAATGATAATAATGGGCATTCAAAACAGATGCGGACACATTGTTTTCAGCGCCACTGCTGCCCCACTCACTTCCCCCTCTCTGCGTCTGTCTTGCTCTGTGCCCTCCTTCTCACAGCACTGAAACATATGCAGGAAGTGTCTGTGCATTCATGTGTGTGTGAGAGAGTACAACTACATAGGTGCATTGATCGATGATGAACCGGGGTATGATTTGCAATGATCAGAAGTTTTGTCTGGACAGTTGCTATGGAGAAGCTCTTTTAATAGACGAACCATAGGGGGAGATATAAGTAGTAACATGAGTTTTCATGTAATGCCAACAAGCATGACATGTCATCATACTAACGAATAAAGAGATAAGGGTGGTAAATTTATAAAATTTCATGTTATTATCACATAGCGGTTGCCAAGGTAAAATATATGATACTGCCTTTATAACACTTTGCGTTATGGAAATAATAACACAAACTAGTGGCATACGCATAGGAGATGCCAACTAATGGCTCTTGGATACCAGCGACTGATATACGGAAAACAAAAATTCAACAAAAGGGTCAAAAAAGTTCCAAAAAATGGTCAAAGATGATTAAGTACTATACTCGTATAAAAAGTTTAGACAGGAATTGATTCTCCTTGAATCTGTTGGGAAAGACAAATCTCTCACGAATATAGCGTGTATATTATGTCTTCTTTGGAAAATCTTTGACCTTAGGGTGCATTTAAAGTTATTCTCTGGCGAATATATTTATATGGGTACAATACTTTATCTTATTTTCCTGACCGAAAGTTTTAATTTTTAAACTTTCTTGAATTAATATTTTAATATGGAGGTGCAGCTACCCATGTGCCCAAACGTATTTTCGCATACGTATAACACTAGTCTAAATTATATGCACTATCACCAGTCATATAGAAGGATTTCATGCATGCCAAGTTGACATGTGACAACTGACAACCTATCCGTGGGATTGCTTGCACACGTGGTGTGCACCAACTAATGTGCTTTAGTTACTAATGTTGATTTGATTCTCACTTCTCTCTGTACTTGTAATTAAAATGGCATCATCTTACTAAGATTGAGGTCTGGCCAAGTCTCGGCGCCAGAGTTTTATGTATCAACTATAACATTACAGAAAAAAAATCAAAAATCAAAAAATGATCGATAGACTTTAAAATACAAGACATCAATGAACTGTCCATCACTAAATTAGCACACACAAATTAGTTCTTATCAAGAAATTTTCCATCTCCAATTGTTTAGAAACCTGACATCAATAGCCCATGGGGAAACAATATAATATACATTATTTATTTAGAATCTCAACATTAGCGATGTCAACTTTCAATTCGAAAGTTGAACCGACATATTGCAGTTCATCACTACTACAAATAGCTAGCAGCTTCTTCTTCTTCACAAGGTGTAAAATTTGGTACTTTGAGCCGATAGGGTGGAGAAAAATACAGTACTATAACGTTATGACGTTTTAGCCTGATATAGAGTGCTACTACTTATCTAATAGCACCATATCGAGTAAAAGTAGTAAAATTTAGCATGAAAATTAAACATTTATGTTATAGCGCTATTAGCGCCGAAGTAGCGTCTATTTTTTCCATGGTTAAGCGGGGACCTAAAAAAAAAGGAGTCGTTCAACGATCAATCCCGGCCTTGTATGTACCGGCAATCCCTAACCGACGCTCGTTGGGTCAGTTGGAGGCTCCAACGTGTACTTCCCATCCTACACGATTTGGGAACATTTTAGAAAGTTCTGGTTTGGTTTTTCCGATTTTCAGTCGTTTTATATGTTTTTTATTTTCGTTTTTCTATTTTTATAAAATTCATGAATATTATCATATTAATGAAAAAATGTTCATTTCTTGAAATTTGTTCAGTTTTTAAATGGTTAAGATTTTAAAATTTAGTCATATTTACAAAAAAACATTTTTTGATAATGGTTCACATTTGAAAATGATCATTTAAAAAATGTTCATTTTCTAAAATGGTTCATTTTTGGAAATGGTTCATTTTTTAAAATGGTTCAGATATTTCATTTTTGATAATGTTCAGATTTGAAATGGTTCATGAATCATTTTTTAATTCATGAACCATTTTCAAATTCATGAACATTTTCAGTGAACCATTTTTAAATTCATGAACCATTTTTCAAATTTAAGAACCATTTTCAAATTGATGAACATTTTTCGTGAACCATTTTTTAATTCATGAACCATTTTTTAAATTTATAAACCATTTTAAGTTCGTAACATTTTTTGTGACCTTTTTCAAAATTCTGGGAACAATTTTTATTTTACTAATTTTTTACCGTAAAATCAGCGCTTTTTGTAGCACCAGTAAACAAGCAAACAACAGCAAAAAAAAAGGGCCGATCAGAAGAATGCGTACGACGATAGGAGTACGAAGCAGTAAATTGGCCAAGCCCGCGAACAGCGCTGGGTAGGCGTTCGTGCGGCAAGCTGCGTTAACAGCGTTCTATAGGGGGAGGTCCTATTCTACACGTTTTGCGTCGGTTAGGAAGCGTACGCACGCAAGCCAGCATCGTGGCCAATATACAAAGCAGACACACGGATCCTGTGCTTTCGTTGGGATTCTGGCAGTCGTTGGATCGTGGAGATCAAACATCCAACGGCCCAGAGTTGTTATCCGCGTGAAACTCTGCTGGCCAATCAGAACGCATCGATTCTTTGCCGTGTGTCACACACGGCAAAGATTTTTTTTGGTCTTTTGTTTTTCTTTTCAATTTTTTTGAAAACTTTGTCAAAACTATCAACGGTTCTGTGATACAACCACTAATTGTGTATCTTAAAATTATTTTTGTAAAAAAAATAGACCAAACTATCACACACTTATAGTTCAAATTTGAATTATTTTCAGAAAATCGACATAAAGTCATTTAAATAGGTGAAATTAGGTAGAAACCGAGAAAATTCCTAATATTTATGTATTATCCATCAAATATGGTCTACTTTGTGTGGAAATTGGATGGGTGCCATTTTGCACCATATTTTATGTACTTACTTCACAAAAAATGTCATTTTTGACACTTAAAAAATAAAAAATGATATTTATAAACATAATTTGAAAACATTCAGTTCTACAACATTGTTTTCCATATCAAGACACACCTATGTGTCAAATATGAGCACATTATCACAAACTATGCCACGAGAATGATCATATCTAAGTCATTTGACTCGAAACTTAAACAGGTTTGTAGATGATTGATCTTTTTGTGAATAAGTTTATTGGAAAACTTGTCAAAACTCAAGTTTATTATTTTTGTAATGAACTACTACACATAAAACGACTCCGTGCCAAAGGATTTATTTTTTTGGGTATTTTTTCACTTTCTTCTATTTTTTCGAAAAAACGGTCAAAATGGCCACCGTGTCTATTCATTTACAGGTGTTGAATTTCTCAAAACTATCGATGGTTCTGTGATATAATCACTAATTGTGTACCTTAAAATGATTTTTGTAAAAAAAATAGAGCAAACTATCACACACTTGTAGTTCAAAATTGAATTATTTTCAGAAAATCGACATAAAGTCATTTAAATAGGCGAAATTAGGTAGAAACCGTGAAAATTCTTAATATTTCTGTATTATCCATCAAATATTGTCTACTTTGTGTGGAAATTGGATGGGTGCCATTTTGCACCATATTTTATGTACTTACTTCACAAAAAATGTCATTTTTGACACTTAAAAAATAAAAAATGATATTTATAAACATAATTTGAAAACATTCAGTTCTACAACATTGTTTTCCATACCAAGACACACCTATGTGTCAAATATGAGCACATTATCACAAACTATGCCACGAGAATGATCATATCTAGGTCATTTGACTCGAAACTTAAACAGGTTTGTAGATGATTGATCTTTTTGTGAATAAGTTTATTGGAAAACTTGTCAAAACTCAAGTTTATTATTTTTGTAATGAACTACTACACATAAAACGACTCCGTGCCAAAGGATTTATTTTTTTGGGTATTTTTTCACTTTCTTCTATTTTTTCGAAAAAACGGTCAAAATGGCCACCGTGTCTATTCATTTACAGGGGTTGAATTTCTCAAAACTATCGATGGTTCTATGATATAATCACTAATTGTGTAACTTAAAATGATTTTTGTAAAAAAAATAGAGCAAACTATCACACACTTGTAGTTCAAATTTGAATTACTCAAAAAAACGGCATAAAGAAATTTAAATAAGCGAAATTAGGTAAAAACGAGAAAAATTGTAATACTTTTGGATTATCCATCAAATATGTATTACTTTGTGTGGAAATTAGATGAGTGCAAATAGTCTTAGATAATATGGATTATACCATGGGAATGGCTATTAGTGTTAGGAAAAGGGGAAATGATAAATATTCTTTACCGTGTGCAAACACACGGAAAATGATAAATATTCGTTGCCGTGTGTCACACACGGCAAAGGATTCATCTTTGCCGTGTGCAAACACACGGCAAAGAGATTCCGTGACTGCGCCGTCCACGCGTCCGTTTGGGTTCATTTTCTTTGCCGTGTGTCCCTCTTTGCCGTGTGCTTTCGTCTGCCTTTACCGTGTGTCCCTCTTTGCCGTGTGTTTTCTCTGCTACAATGCCGTGTATTTGTCTTTGCCGTGTGTCTCACACGGCAAAGATTTCTTTGCCGTGTGCCCGACATCCAGCACACGGCAAAGAGCTGGGCACACGGCAAAGTGCAGCTCTCCCGTAGTGACGTACCAACTCCCCCTTCCTCCTCCCTCCCCACGCCCCATCTACATGATACAATCCTAAAGAAAGCTGCTAAAACCTAAAGCTGGTGGAAAGCTGCCTCCCCTTCTCCCTTTGGTGTTGTCTGCGCAGCAGCAAAGCCAAAAAAACAACGTTGCTCAGTAGAGCCATAGACCTTTTCCTTCCCCTCTCGATTCCAAGCTGTATCCACATCTCCGTCTCCGGCCACCTCCTGGTTGCTAGCTAGAAACCTCCTTCCCGCTAGCTTATATGGAGACCTGCACATTCCTGTGATCCATTCCCATGGCCTAGAGTGGTGATCGATCACGAGCAAGAACGTACACACGCAAATTAACTCACCAGAGTGGCCACCATGATGAGTACTTCTAGCGCGCTGACGGCCGTGCCGCCTCCGGAGGCGGCCGCTGGGCCACCTGAGGTGTTCCAGTCGGCCCAGATCGCCAACGGCAGCACCGCGGCGAAGAGGAAGCGGCGACCAGCCGGCACCCCTGGTGAGTAGAGCTGAGCTATAGGGCGTGCACACATCCAATAACACCGCACCACTCAGTCACTCACCACCACTTACGTGAAGGAAACCTTTCAGTTCTTGCATACTCTTGTTAGGGATCTTGCTAACTTGCTATGGTTGAATGCGCACTGCACACATTGCAGACCCGGACGCGGAGGTAGTTTCCCTGTCGCCGCGAACGCTACTGGAGTCGGACCGGTACGTGTGCGAGATCTGCAACCAGGGGTTCCAGCGGGACCAGAACCTGCAGATGCACCGGCGGCGGCACAAGGTGCCGTGGAAGCTGCTGAAGCGGGAGGCCGGGGAGGCGGCGCGGAAGCGGGTGTTCGTGTGCCCGGAGCCGACGTGCCTCCACCACGACCCCGCCCACGCCCTCGGCGACCTCGTCGGCATCAAGAAGCACTTCCGGCGGAAGCACAGCGGCCACCGCCAGTGGGCCTGCTCCCGCTGCTCCAAGGCCTACGCCGTCCACTCCGACTACAAGGCGCACCTCAAGACCTGCGGCACCCGCGGGCACACCTGCGACTGCGGCCGCGTCTTCTCCCGGTGAGTCCACTACACACATCTACTTGAACAATGTGATTACTTACTCCATTTCAACCGATTGCCGTAATCTTTTACTTCATCGATCCGTTAAGGTAATTTTTTGATGAAGTATTTTCCTAGTTCTAGTATCTTGCAAGCCGGATCTTTTGCTTTTCTTATGCAAGATTTGGCAGAATGTGCGCAGAAAGGCGTCATGATTTTGGGTGAGTTTTCTTTGGCTGGGCCACTTTGTCTGCGTAGGCCTTGGGCCTCATAGTACAGTAGTATATTGTGTCATCAATAGGGGGACGGGAAAGGACGGGCAGACATGCACAATTCCCGAGGGCAGCTACTGCATGCGTGTATGCGTACGTACGTAGTCGTACTGTACTCCTACGTTGGTTGCTTGTCCATTTGTTTCTGCTGCCGGCCGCGGCCCGGGCTAGCTAGCTCCATTTGGTTGTTCTTGCAATCTTGCGTTTGCAGCGCTCCATTCAATGCCGCCATGTCCATGCTTGCGTAACAGGCCGGCCGTAACATGACATGATGCGTCCCTTGTGCAGGGTGGAGAAGTTTATCGAGCATCAGGACATGTGCGACGCCAGCCGCCTCCCGGGCGACACGACGTCGTCGTCGCCGGGCCGTGGAGGCGGAAGGGCGGTAGGCGCGGCAGCGGCTTCCACCTCGCAGCAGCACCAGCAGCATGTGGCGTCTCTGTCGCGGACAACGTCCAGCGCCAGCCCCTCCAGCGGCGGCGACCTCGTGGGGAGCCCAGTGCCCTGGCCTTTCCCGGCGACGGCAAGCCCCACAGCTGCCAACGTAGCAGCATTCCAACGGCTGTTCGATCCGACGTTTTCGTCAACTCCGATGCCGTCCGACTGCCGCGGCGCCGGCGCCCACAACCTGGAGCTGCAGCTCATGCCAACACACGGGGGCGGAGCGGCTCCAGGTGCGAACCGTGCCTCCCCGCGTTCGCCTTCCGTCGTTCGTGCTCCCCCATTGGGCGCCGACGCGGTGCAGTTGCAGCTTTCCATCGGCTGCGGCGCTGCGCCGGAGGACAGCAGCGAGGAGTCGGCGACAGTGGCGGCTACCACGTTGAAGGAGGAGGCCCGGAAGCAGCTAAGGTTGGCGACGGCGGAGAAGGCCTCGGCGGACGAGACGCGGAGGCAGGCGAAGCAGCAGGCGGAGCTGGCCGAGCAGGAGCTGGCGGGCGCTCGGCGTGTGCGGCAGCAGGCGCAGCTGGAGCTCAGCCGCGCCCACGCGGTACGCGGACACGCCATGCGCCAGATCGACGCCACGCTGATGGAGATCACGTGCTACGGCTGCCGCCACAAGTTCCGGGCGAGGGCGGCTGACATGAACTCCGAGGTTGCCAACTACGTGTCGTCCGTACTCACCGAAGGCGGCGACGCCGAGGTCGACAACCACGGCCACCACCAGTTCCTCCATGCCGACGATTTGCCAAGAACCCATCGTACCATGAATCCATGATGGACATTAACAAGCTCCATCTACCTGTGCCTAGCTAACTCGATCGTCTCGCGGATGTTTATTAGCCTTCAGCATTTTTTAGGTTTGTGTCTTTAACCTTCAGCTTGATATACTTTCTGTTGTAGTATTACCAACGGGCCGGGCGATCGATGGTGCAACATGATGTAATTACATGAAACTTTGGCCATAATACCTTCTAGGTAAACTCTAACTCTAGTGCCTAGTGGTTGATTGGTCTCTCATGGTAGCAGGGCAGATCGAACAGCCAAAAGGGGTCCAAGCTAACTGCGACTTGCATGGAATCTTTCACTTGTTTGCTTGCTATTGGATTTTCTTATAGTTACCTATCAGCATTTCAGTTACCGTACATGTCTTTATGGATAAATAAGAAAGGGTGATCTTGGCTCTATTTTCGCTAGCACCTTAAGATTTATCCTACAATGACATCCGATCAAGTAGTACGAGAATGTTTGTCAAAAGAAAAGTACTACTGTACAATGAAAATAACATGTGATTAAGTACGACGACACTGGCATATTTCTTGTAGTCGTAAATGACATCTTGTATTATACAGTAACTAGTACTAACTCCGCCGTTTCAAAAAAAATAGTTTTTCTCTGATTTGGATGCATCTATGCTCGTTTTAGTGTGCAGATTCACTCATTTCAATCTGTATATAGTCCATATTATAACAGCTAAAACATCTTATAATTTTGAACCGGCGGAGTAGTATACTAAGATTTAGATTAATTATTTTAACTATACAATGCATAAAAATTAGGGTGGAACATTCTCACCCTAGGCTTAAAGCGTAACCCCCCCCCCCCCCCCCCCCCCCACCCCCCACCAATATATACTCCGTATTTCTATGTGTGCTTTTCTTCTTCCCGCATTTCCACTTCATGTAGAGTCGACATCAGATCGGGTTGCTATTGTTGTCCTATAGACTTACCCGTCAAACTCCAGGGCGCGACGTGTTACCCGACCGACGCCCGATTCACTATATATAGTTTCAATATTCGCCCCTGCGGCGGTCGCGCCCCTGCGGCTGCGTCCCGGAGCTCCCGTTTCGTGCGGGCCCAGATGGGCTTTGGCGGGCCGGTGGCTCTGGGCTCCATGGCTGCAGGCTGCGCGTGGAGCCTGACGAAGCTGGTGGCTGGGCACCGTGGCGGTGCCAGCGGCCGGCCAGGCGGCGGCGGGCTGGATCCTCACCATCCAGTCCCCGTTTGGTACCGGTGAGCGGCACCCCCTGCTCCGCTGACGACGGTTCGACCTCGCCTCTCGTCGACGATGGTGCAAAGCACGCTCCTTGCTGCGTCCGATGGGTGTTGGGATGGAGGACAGGGCCGGGGCAAAAGCCCTGCGTGAAGCTGACGACGGCGACGCCCGCGGGTGCCGTCACCTCCTTGGAGGCGTCGTCATGGCGCTGTCCGTACTCCCCAGCCTCGAGCACAAGGGGAAACCCTTGATCCGGCCTTCGGATCAGGCGGCGGCGGCGCGGCGCTGCTGCGTCGTTCCCTTTTTGGAGGCGTCGTCTACGTGTTCGTGGAGCATTCGGTACACCATTTGGAGTCGTTGTTCGCCGCCGTACAGAGTGTGGGCCTCCGGGGCGCCATGTACATCGTCGCCGGTGCTTTGGTCGAGGCCTCCTCCGGTCTGGTTCAGTCCCGCCGTTCACTCGCCAACCTTAGGCGCTTATGAGCGGGCGGTTGCGTTGGCTGTGTCATTTTGGGTTTGGAGTCTCATGGAGTCCGGTCTTCGGTTGTGACGCGGCCTGGGAGCTCGGTGCACCCCTTCCTCGCCATTCTTGGCTGGAGATGGTGCAAGGCGAGTTTTGTTGTTCGGCCGGTATAAGTGGTGTTGTAATCCGTGTGGCGTTGCGTTTGTATCGTGTAGCCTCATGGCGTTGTTTCGGCCGTCTTGGCCTCTTCTTCTATGAAAATGATGCACCTTTCCATGGTGTATCCTTGAAAAAAAGTTTCAATATTCTTTTAACCATATATTCAGAGTCAATGAGTAGCGAAGGGATTACAGATGATAGTTTTACATTGTATCTACATAATTTGCACAAAACACGATGGAGAATAAAAAAAACTACACTATGTAGTTTAATACATAACGCAAACTTTAGGGATAGTGTGTAACAAAATATCCATAACTACACTTGTTAATCTATTTGGATTCCCCTTAGTGGAAAAATCTAAAATCTGAGGGGACAGACACCAGAAGGCAAACGGAAAAAGCTCACGAAAGATAAAATCTCAAACCTGAACCCCAAGCTCACCGGTCATCCCTGTCGCTGCTCAGCAGTGCACTTGTAATCAAAAAGGGGCACGCGCTGGTGCATACACACGGCCGTTCTCTGCAAACAATGATAATAATGGGCATTCAAAACAGATGCGGACACATTGTTTTCAGCGCCACTGCTGCCCCACTCACTTCCCCCTCTCTGCGTCTGTCTTGCTCTGTGCCCTCCTTCTCACAGCACTGAAACATATGCAGGAAGTGTCTGTGCATTCATGTGTGTGTGAGAGAGTACAACTACATAGGTGCATTGATCGATGATGAACCGGGGTATGATTTGCAATGATCAGAAGTTTTGTCTGGACAGTTGCTATGGAGAAGCTCTTTTAATAGACGAACCATAGGGGGAGATATAAGTAGTAACATGAGTTTTCATGTAATGCCAACAAGCATGACATGTCATCATACTAACGAATAAAGAGATAAGGGTGGTAAATTTATAAAATTTCATGTTATTATCACATAGCGGTTGCCAAGGTAAAATATATGATACTGCCTTTATAACACTTTGCGTTATGGAAATAATAACACAAACTAGTGGCATACGCATAGGAGATGCCAACTAATGGCTCTTGGATACCAGCGACTGATATACGGAAAACAAAAATTCAACAAAAGGGTCAAAAAAGTTCCAAAAAATGGTCAAAGATGATTAAGTACTATACTCGTATAAAAAGTTTAGACAGGAATTGATTCTCCTTGAATCTGTTGGGAAAGACAAATCTCTCACGAATATAGCGTGTATATTATGTCTTCTTTGGAAAATCTTTGACCTTAGGGTGCATTTAAAGTTATTCTCTGGCGAATATATTTATATGGGTACAATACTTTATCTTATTTTCCTGACCGAAAGTTTTAATTTTTAAACTTTCTTGAATTAATATTTTAATATGGAGGTGCAGCTACCCATGTGCCCAAACGTATTTTCGCATACGTATAACACTAGTCTAAATTATATGCACTATCACCAGTCATATAGAAGGATTTCATGCATGCCAAGTTGACATGTGACAACTGACAACCTATCCGTGGGATTGCTTGCACACGTGGTGTGCACCAACTAATGTGCTTTAGTTACTAATGTTGATTTGATTCTCACTTCTCTCTGTACTTGTAATTAAAATGGCATCATCTTACTAAGATTGAGGTCTGGCCAAGTCTCGGCGCCAGAGTTTTATGTATCAACTATAACATTACAGAAAAAAAAATCAAAAATCAAAAAATGATCGATAGACTTTAAAATACAAGACATCAATGAACTGTCCATCACTAAATTAGCACACACAAATTAGTTCTTATCAAGAAATTTTCCATCTCCAATTGTTTAGAAACCTGACATCAATAGCCCATGGGGAAACAATATAATATACATTATTTATTTAGAATCTCAACATTAGCGATGTCAACTTTCAATTCGAAAGTTGAACCGACATATTGCAGTTCATCACTACTACAAATAGCTAGCAGCTTCTTCTTCTTCACAAGGTGTAAAATTTGGTACTTTGAGCCGATAGGGTGGAGAAAAATACAGTACTATAACGTTATGACGTTTTAGCCTGATATAGAGTGCTACTACTTATCTAATAGCACCATATCGAGTAAAAGTAGTAAAATTTAGCATGAAAATTAAACATTTATGTTATAGCGCTATTAGCGCCGAAGTAGCGTCTATTTTTTCCATGGTTAAGCGGGGACCTAAAAAAAAAGGAGTCGTTCAACGATCAATCCCGGCCTTGTATGTACCGGCAATCCCTAACCGACGCTCGTTGGGTCAGTTGGAGGCTCCAACGTGTACTTCCCATCCTACACGATTTGGGAACATTTTAGAAAGTTCTGGTTTGGTTTTTCCGATTTTCAGTCGTTTTATATGTTTTTTATTTTCGTTTTTCTATTTTTATAAAATTCATGAATATTATCATATTAATGAAAAAATGTTCATTTCTTGAAATTTGTTCAGTTTTTAAATGGTTAAGATTTTAAAATTTAGTCATATTTACAAAAAAACATTTTTTGATAATGGTTCACATTTGAAAATGATCATTTAAAAAATGTTCATTTTCTAAAATGGTTCATTTTTGGAAATGGTTCATTTTTTAAAATGGTTCAGATATTTCATTTTTGATAATGTTCAGATTTGAAATGGTTCATGAATCATTTTTTAATTCATGAACCATTTTCAAATTCATGAACATTTTCAGTGAACCATTTTTAAATTCATGAACCATTTTTCAAATTTAAGAACCATTTTCAAATTGATGAACATTTTTCGTGAACCATTTTTTAATTCATGAACCATTTTTTAAATTTATAAACCATTTTAAGTTCGTAACATTTTTTGTGACCTTTTTCAAAATTCTGGGAACAATTTTTATTTTACTAATTTTTTACCGTAAAATCAGCGCTTTTTGTAGCACCAGTAAACAAGCAAACAACAGCAAAAAAAAGGGCCGATCAGAAGAATGCGTACGACGATAGGAGTACGAAGCAGTAAATTGGCCAAGCCCGCGAACAGCGCTGGGTAGGCGTTCGTGCGGCAAGCTGCGTTAACAGCGTTCTATAGGGGGAGGTCCTATTCTACACGTTTTGCGTCGGTTAGGAAGCGTACGCACGCAAGCCAGCATCGTGGGCCATGGGCCACCATCGTCCACCTCGCGTCGCTTTCTCGCACGCACGGCATCAGCAACTCCATCCCCCGCCGCTACCGGCCAGGACGTCTGCTTCGGCCAACCGCGGCCGGCCCCGCTCCCGCGGCGCCTCGCCGCCCCGCCCTCCTCCATCCGCCTCCCACCGCCGGTCCACCGCCTCCCCGACCTCCCTCTAAACCCCCCGCACCCCCGAGCCCTAATTCCCCTCACCGGTGAGCTTCTCCGGCACACGACCCACCACCCCCCCCCCCCCCCCAAGATAAGTTACTACCTCACCTCCACCTGCGCCGCGGCGAGCCGCGTCGTCGCCGGCTCCGGTGAGGTCCATTCCTCGCCTGGCCGGCGATGTCGTGGCCAGCCGCGCCATCCCTGTCGGCGGCGAGGTCTTCCGTGCTCGTTTTCGTCTCCGGCTAGGTCGCGCCGTCGGCGCATCATCCTGTTCGTCTCCGACGAGGTTGTCGCACTTGATCATAGAGTGGGCCGGCCATGAAGAAACGCGCAGTGTATCGGAGGGGTGAGAAACGGCGCTAATCAGTGCTACGGGCACAGAATAGGGTTTGCCTTCTATAGGGCCTCTCCCGTAACCCTCTTGGGCAACTATTAGGCCACACTTGTTAGACCATAAGGCCCAGGTGTCCAAATGGTTCTTTTTTTCGTTGGTAAAATATGCATCCGCGCGGAACACTATTCATCGCCTTTTGCGAGGGCTAACTCCGACTCGCCCGCATAAACTTTTGTGTGGAACGTTCGAACGAATCTGTTCTTGGAACGTTCCACACAAAAGAAAGAAAAACGTTCGTTCCAACGTTGATGTCCAGCGTATCAGTTTACTTTTTGCTACTTCTTCTTTTCTTTTTCGTTTTTTCTTTCTCTGCTTCGTTTTATGTTTTTCTGTCTCCAACATTTTTGGTAATACAAGATTGCATTTTTTGAAAAATTGATTTTTTTTAAATGTTTACTTTGTAAAAATGATTTATTTTTTAAAAACAATATTTTTTAAATGGTTCAGATTTTTATATTGTGGTTCCGATGTTTTTGAAATCGGTTCATATATAAAAAAAATCATTTTTGTAAATGGTTCCGACTTTGAAAATGGTTCGGATTTAAAAAATGGTTCTTTTTTTTGAAAATGGTCCCGATTTTTTTGAAAATGGTTCTGATTTTAAAAATAGTTCTGATTTTGCAAATGTTCCAATTTTTAAAAATGGTTCAGTTTGAATATGGCTCTAATTTTTCAAATGTTCCGATTTTGGAAATGTTCATTTTTAAACATGGTTCTTTTTTAAAATAGTTCCTTTTAAAAAATATTCATTTGTTGAAAAAATAGATTTTAAAAAATGGTTCCTTTTTTTATAAAATGGTTCTGAGTTTTAAAAATGGTTCCATCTTTTTGAAAATGGTTTTGAATTTAAAAATGGTGCATTTTTAAAATTGTTCTGATTTTGGAAAATGTTCATTTTTGAAATGGTTCTGATTTTTGAAATTTTTCAGATTTTTTAAAAAAAATCAAATTTGTAAAAGGTTCCCTACACAAAAGGTTTACGTAACAGTCCTTGAACGACCAGTGAAAAAAAAATAAGAAAAACCAAGAAACGCGAACGACGAACGATCGAAACAAGCAACGAAAGGATTTGAATGAGCGGAATAGAAGCAACTGTTTCATAATGGGACTTCGCTCATAGTGGGCCCCTTAAGGGCGACCAGCCCTACGCGGGGAGTCGTATGATACGACTCGCAGCGAGCAATAGGTCGGGGATCCCTATCCACGCCCGTAAGGCCATAATGGATTGGAGGAAGTACTTTCCTTATTTAATTAGCAAAATTATTTACATGCATGTAGTGATCCTTGTCAGGTTCCCACAAGAGTCCTAGCGATGCACGAAAAAAAACTTGCGGAGTGGGGGAGGGGGTGTACTATGACTACTTTCTTCGTTTGTGTAAGGACCCGTAGTTCATTGACTTGAGAGGGGTAGAAATAGAATATGTGCATTTGCATATCATGCATCTGAAAATGCGGAAAATTTTGGCGTGTTAAATAAAAGAGACAAGGGGATCGATGTTTCTCTTGACTCGATGAGTTAGGTTTAGATCATCCTGTTGAGTGCTATAAACTTTGACATGACCTTTCCTAATTATCGACACTTTCTGATCACAATTTAAACAAGATATAAATCCAATTTGACAAAAGACACAAGCACAATCTCATATGATCATCTCATTATAACATTCACACATATACATGATCATATTATAATAATTCAAATACATCAAATCCTCATATCTCATCTTATCATTACACTCATCTCAGTCATATCTCATCTCATCATTTCAACACATCTCAAATACAAATTCCAACTTGAATGTCCAATCGAATTAATTACAACCACTGGAATTGGGTATTATACAACTTTACAAGATGAACTTCAATAATTAATTATATCTTTAATCGAATAAGTACATATCTCATCCAAAGAAAGAAAAATTAGAAAAGAATAAAAGAAATTCCTAAACTAAATCTTAAACTTGATCTTCACTCTATTTTGATATTCTCAACTTGTTGATCTTCTTATCTCCCAAATCTTATTCTTGATCCCTGCACATATGAAGGATAGAAAGAAATGAATTAAGCAAGTATCTGTTCTTATCAACTTCTCTAGAAATTGTGAAATTCAAAAGTTTTGTGCTATGTAAAAGAAGATGGTAGCAAGGCTGATCACCTTGTGCACAAATTTTTATACATACATGAAGCAATTGAAAATCATCTAAATATTAACAAAGAAATAGAAATGTTTCTCAATTAAATTGTTTGCCTTCACACAGGGTGAGGCAAATTTGGTGTTGGAACTCGACTACTGGATATTAGGAACTTGTCCTAATACCCATGTGGTGACTAGAGGGAATTTCTATCTAAGGCAGCAATGGATCATGGATCAACTTTGGATCATTTGGATCATCTAGAGGCAAATAGGAAACAAGGACAAGGCAACATTGATCCATTTGAGCAAGCAACAAAGGAACATGGGCAAAGGCAGATAGTATTGATCCATCTATCTTTAGCAAATAAGGCAACATCTTTTGCATCCCTTTAATCTAGTCAAATTCCTAATAAAGAATCCAACATAAACATTTCTCCAATGGTATTATTTACCAAGGAAGAAAAGAAGCCATTTGATAAAACCACAAATCTGAAATTATAAAGCCAACTTGATCACCACCCATAAATAGCACCCATAGGAAAAGATAAAGCCCAGCCAAACCAGTACAAAATTGGCAGCCATTAGTGGACCAGATTACATCAGCCCATAGGGCCAGAATACCTTTTCAGTCCAAAAAGAAGGCAAAGTAAAACCAGGACTAGTCCCAGCCGAAGCCTTACTCTTGAGGTAAAGGAGGGCAACTTGGTTGCTTACACAAGAGGAGGGGCTAAACCAAACATCACAACCACCTTTTGCATGTCATGTTGTGTCACAACCACAAGGCACTCCCAAACCGACCTAAGTAGGCGCAACCGACCCATAATCTATAAATAGGAAGTTTGCTCTGCACCCAAAAATTCCCACACACACTCGACACACACCACCATTTCACCAGCCACCATACCTTCCATCACCAAGTAGTGTAGTTTCACACACAACATCACACACCCAAAAGAGCAGAAACCTTTCTTTCCTTAGAAAGTCCTAGGAACTAGGCCGAGCAGCGAGGAGGAGGCTTACCACAAGAAGCAGGTTGTTCAGAGCCAGAAGACACTCGCTTCTCTCCATACAGAAGGTTATAGCTAAATCATGGGTTCATGATCTTGTGTCTGGAGGATGCTATACTTGGTTAACATTCAGCGGATCAAGCTCTCATGTACTCACAAGTGAGAGGCATAGAGATTTTGGCATCAGTATCCAGTAGTGTTTAGCACTTTATTGGATCATCATCTACGGGGCAGGGACGCTAGTATCTATTTTATCATTTTTATCGAGGAAAGCTACCAGAAATATTGGCCAACTAGACTTGATGAAACTATCACACTCCAGCACAAGAAAGTATAAAAAGGATATTGCAGTACATGTGTATACTCCTGGGAGGCCTCACATGTATTTGTACACCCTAGTTACACTAAAATGGACTCAAGAAAAGAATAAGCATCTAACAGAAATTGCTTGACACACCATATGTTGCTGGAAAGAAACTTGGACCTGTCCAGGAACCTTAAATCACACCAATTTGTCAAAAAACACATCCTATAATTATCTACACCATAAGAACATGCTAAGCCTTCAAGACATCTAAGCCAGCAAGCTAAAGTACTAATTAAAGCAACTACTAGATGAGTAATGCATCTAAAATAAATTCCAGATTATATTTATTACTGACAGCTACTTGGTGCTGCCCAGAAACCATTAAATCACAAATAAGCAATCAAATCATCTAATATAAGTTCTGAATTAAGTAGGCAGTGCATATGATTTAATCTTGCACTTCTAGGACATCCAATCATCTAAATAATTGTCAGCATCCACAACACCATCTAGATGAGCAAATCATCTAGATTCTCCTCTAAATTAATTGACAGGAATATTACCACGAAAATGGCTATTTCTTCAGTTAACAGTGTAGTATATATGTTCAGTTTCATCATAATTAAAGCGTCCACAAGCTACCTATGCCAAGGATGAGCGAATCATCCAAATTGAGGCATCACCTGGCAAGATCATGTATGTACATGTTCTATTGCTCAACTGCAGCAGCCAAGAACTAAAAAATATCTAACAACAAATTCAAGCATGTAGTTAACGGTTCTTATTAAATACATGCATGCACAGTTTAACCACACAAGTATCACTGATGCTTGGATGAGTAAATCATCCAAACAGGAGCATCACACATCACAACAAAGCTATAAACAGAGGAGTTCATCACTAGGATGAAGGAGTAGAACCACAACCTAAATCTTAAGCTAGTCATCACGAACACGACCCCAGACCAACCAGTTCATCACCTGGATGAATTGGAGCAGTAGCACAGACCCTATAACATCTAGGAGTAATCTTAACCATGTCCTGGATCGAGTGCGAGAGGAATTCAGAGATGAATCCAGTGAGAGAGGAGAGGAAAAGGGCAAAAGGAAACCATACCTCTCATGCGGCACACGAGCATCACGGCGTGACGAGGCAGGGCCGTGCTGCCGTGGTGGAGTGTACCGCGAGACGACGACCACAGCTTCATCGCACCACCCATGTCCAGTAGCACCAGAGTGACCATGGCGGCGTGGTAGAGCAGGAGGTCGAGCAAGGGCTCGAGGACGTCGAGGTAGCCGAGCAGGAGTTTGAGTAGAGGCTCAAGGTAGAGCTCATGGTCGACACAGAGCCGAGCGACGTTGAGATCCAAATGGAGGCGAGGCGACGTGCTCGAGCAGACGCTCGAGGAGGCGACTGTGGTCGACGAGGAGGCATAGCGGGAGGCGCGGGAGCCCGGAGGGCAGCGCTAGCAAACCAATCGAGGCGAGCTAGGTTTAGGTTTAAGCAAGGAGGCGACCGTGGGGGCTGGATAGTGCTGGGTTGCGCAACGGAAACTTAAATTTTTGCTTACCATATTACGCAACAGACCAAGATCTATACTATGAAGATATGCTGCACCCATAATGCTAGATCCAGAAAACTTACTACAACTGTTGCGGAAGATCTTGTTGTAGTCGAAGTAACGTTGGTGAAGCCTGATGAAGAATCTCACGTCCACGCCGGGAGGTGAGATTGCTTTCGATTCTTGTCATCGGGGACTACTCACGCAGCCCCGCTCTAGCAGTATCCACACGTACACCGCGCCAATCCGTCAGCGTTTCGCCGTCTGAGCTACTTGCGACCGACGAAGGAGACTGCCTTGCGGCGTAGTTTAGGTGGTTGATCTAATCAAACTTGATTAGAGCAATATGAGAATAGAGAGATCTAATTCTCAAAAATGAGATCTACTAGAGAGAGATTAGAACAATGTTTAATTAGAGCGTCGTCTAATTAGAACATCTTCTAATTGCACAATATCAAGAGAGAGGAACTTGTGCAAACTTGGATTGTTTGAACCCATGGGTTGGGGTTGTTTATATAGGGACTAAAGGGTAGGGGAACTTGGGCAAGAGAAGGTCCCCTAGCCCAATTCAGTTTGGGAGGGGACTCCAACTCACCTCTCCCTCCCCCCCCCCCCCCCCCCCCTTTCCTTCCTTGCACCGACCTGGGTGGGGCCCGGTCTGAATCGACCCCGGGTGGGGCCCGCGCCACCACCCGGCCCGCACCGCCGCCGCCAGACCGCCTGCGCGCCTCCGCCGCCGTCGCCTCCCCCGCATGGGCCGTACGGGCCCACTTGCCAGCCCCCTTTTGGTGGCCCCAAATAAAATCTTTTATTTAATATTTTTCCGAATTATTTATTTTGTTTAATTAATTCCTAATTGAATATTTCCTTTTACAGAATATTCCCATAATTAATTACTTATCATATAAAACACTTTTACATGATCCGGGACACCTAGTGTCCGCTAAACAAAATACTCCGGATAAATATCCTTCACCATATAAACCCTCGGAATAAATCCGACAATAATAGAAACACTTCCTATTATCCCGAGACATAGAATGTTTGCCTTCTCTTTCTCTATACCTTCACATCGTTATGGTCCCCAGTTAAGGTCGGACGTGAGATGACAATCAAAGTGTGAGTGTCGAATAAGCAGTCACTAGATGTTCTCAAGGTATAGGAACTAACTAATGAAAACTCTGTATGATCTTTGCTATTCTTCATCTTGACAATTTGTCTCATAGCAAGATCATAGGGTGGGTCGGTTCAGTACTATTATCATTCCGATAATAAACTCCTATAGTTATATGACTTATACAAAGTCCATGATCAGAAAAATATGATCATCAGATAACAAGATAGGCTACTTTTAGAGACAAGAATAGGAACGCTTTTTCTTGTTCATATCTCTACACGTGCATCGGAGGTTTCCTCTTGAATACTTTGTATTCGCTATTCAAGTACCCAATGCAGTTGTAGCATGAAGATATAAACTATTAATAATAAACTTGGAGATAAAATAATACTAAATATTATTGTCTCTAGGGTATATCTCCAACAGTCTTCCACTTACACTACAGTCAATAATGATTCCAGTTAGTACGATGTCATAATACCAAATGGACTTAGGTGCTACTCATAATCCTGCATGCGGTCCGAGCATGTGCCTCACATTTTGATCCAATCAAAATATTTAAACTTATTTAACTCTTCTACATGTCGAACTTGACAATTCAAAGTCGGATTTATTATGAATTGGATTTCGTTTTATCTGGTTCCGTAGTAGCATTAATAATATCAAGCGTATCTGAATGATAATATTATATCGTCTATTGAAACCTTACGAAATCAATGACTTATATCCAATAACTTGCTTATCATGAGGTCTCACATCAATGAAGCAACTATCACTCATAATCTCTAATATATAATATAGCTAGTACGTCACGCGTTTTGCAATTTAACCCTCCAATATCTGTGTAATTAACCCGCAGTCCAGATACAGGGGTCAAATTGTAAAAACTACCGAAGGGATAAGAATCCCAAATTTCTTCCCGTCGCCGGCCGGGAGGGGCTGTGCAGAGTGCGCACCTGCCCGGATCCTCCGGCGGTGGCCCACCCCGCCGTCGCCGCGGAGATGGACGGAGCCCCAGACGCGCGCCAGCCCCAAATTATCCGGCGGGATCGCGGGTCTTCGCCCCGAGTTGCGGTGTCGCTACTGTGCCGACACGTAGCCCAAGCGCCGCCGGGTACGGCAGTTTCGCTATTCTCCGAGCAAATCAAGAGCTGATGCTGGACTTCTTCTAAGGAGGCCCCAAGCGCCGCCGGGGTACGGCAGCTTCGCTATTCTCCGAGCAAATCGAGAACTGATGCTAGACTTCTTCTAAGGAGGCCGGGGCGGTCGCGCCGCCGGCCAGTGCCCTGCGGACGCTGCAGGACACCGATGCGCCGCCCCTCAACCTCCGCCCACGCGACGTCACCATCGACTCACGCACGCTGTGCCGGCCCGCTGGTGCTCCCGCCTGGTCATCCTCGATACGAAAGACCCACTGCTGAGTGGTCGACATGAGCTGTAGCCTGTACGTAGTAGGAGCAGGCACGCGCTCAAGTAGGCCCTTGACAAGTTCGTGCTCGGAGGCCAGCTCCTCTTCCAGATCCTGCATGTCCGGCAGCTCATCACCATGGTGCCAACTGCAAGTTAGTAGTATTATTTCCCGCAAAAAAAAAAAGTTAGTAGTATTATTTCCAATCTCTCGATTGCTGCATACTTCCTCTGAATTTAGAACTGAGGCAAGACCACCAATATTAGGACCTAACACACGGTGGACGCTTCAGACGAATACCTGCTCTTGCTATGTTGGACGACGACTGACAAGAGTTCTACCTGCTGACAGTGTGGCTGCGTATGATTCAGATGCCGAGCGTGGCTGCATATGATTCAGATGCCGCTGTAACACGAGGACTGTCTACAGATATTTGACGGCATGGTTGCATAGGATGTTGTCACTGTGTTAGCATTAGCCATTAGACATACTTCCTCTCGAGACTCAACTTTGGAGTTTTGTCGCTTATTCCCAAAGTCCAGGGCGCAGACCACATTGGCCAGTTTCGACCTATTGCTCTCATCAACGTGGTGTTTAAAATCATCTCTAAAGCTTTTGCTTCGCGGCTTGATCCCGTTGCCCACAGAATTATCAGTCCTACCCAAACGGCGTTTATCAAAGGCAGATTCATCCTGGACGGTGCGCTGGCCTTGCTTGAAACGGTGCACGAGCTTCGGGTAAAAAAGCTAGGGGGCATTTTACTGAAGCTCGACTTTGAAAAGGCTTACTACCGAGTCAATTGGAAGTTCCTCATTGAGGTTATGCGGAGGAAAGGCTTTGCTGCTGGATACCTTCACAGAATTGAGCAGCTGGTTGCTGGGGGCCAGAATGCTATATCCATCAACGGCGAGATCGGCCCTTATTTTAGAAACCGGCGAGGAGTGCGTCAAGGGGACCCTCTATCGCCGATTCTGTTTAACTTTGTGGTGGAAGCTCTGTCTGCTATGCTCTCTGCGGCTTGTCGCCATGGCCACATCAAAGGGGTCGTGCCACACCTGTTCCCAGGGGTGCTATCTCACCTTCAATACGCGGACGATACTCTGATCCTGATCAGAATTGCGACGCAGACATAGCTAACTTGAAATTCTTGCTGTTATGCTTTGAGAACATGTCAGGTTTAAAGATCAATTTCCACAAGAGTGAAGTTATTGTGCTGGACCAGAACTTAGCTGAGCAACAGAGGGTGGCGAACATGTTAAACTGCAGATTGGGCTCATTCCCCTTAATTTACCTGGGCCTTCCGATATCTGACCGTAAGTTAACAGTTGAGCAGTGGCAGTTCCTGGTTAACAAGCTGGCTGCCAAGGTGGAAGTTTGGATGGGCAGATTGTTGTTGGGTGGGCGACTAATCTTGTCCAATGCTTGCTTGGATGCATTGCCTACCTTTGCCATGGGGCTATTCCTGCTGCAAGACGGCATACACGTAAAGTTTGATGCGGTTCGCGCCAGGTTCTATTGGGAGGGATCTGGCCCCAAACGCAAATATCACATGGTAAATTGGCCGGCTATGTGCCGTCCCAAAAGAGTGTGGTGGGCTGGGGCTCTCTCACACAAAAAACTTGAATAAGGCTCTGATGCTGAAGTGGATTTGGAAGCTCTATCAAAACCCCAATTCAATATGGAGTTCAATTACGAGGGCTAAGTATCCGGAAGCTGATGACATCTTTGCCAGCCAGTCGCTTGAGTGCTCTCAGTTTTGGCGCAGCCTCCACAAGATCAAGCACCTGTTTAAGCTAGGGGCAAAACACGTTGTGAAGAATGGAGGAGAACTCGGTTCTGGACTGACTGATGGACCAGCGAGGGCTCGCTGAAGGACAGATTTCCCCGTTTGTTCAATGTCTGTGACAACTCGATGTTGACAGTGCATCAGGCTTTTGACCCTGGAGAAGGAGGAGTGGGATTTCGGAGATCCCTTGACCTAATTACTGCCGGCCAGTGGGCTCAGTTGAATGCTGAGTTGGCAGATTTTTCGCTGTGTGAGGGGGCGGATGAAATAAGTTGGGCGCTGGAGCCGTCCGGCAAATACTCGGTAGCGTCAATGTATAAGAAACTGTCCCAGGGGACGACAGTGGCTTATTGCAAAGACCTCTGGGCGGCCAAGCTTCCCCTTAAGATAAAGATTTTCACTTGGCAGCTTGCGCTGGATCGCCTTCCGTCGGCCTTCCGTCGGCTAAGCAGCTGGCGACTCGCCATGGTCCCTCCGACGGCAAGTGTGCTCTTTGTGGGGAGGTGGAAGATGCCTCCCACTTGTTTTTCGATTGTGCTTTTGCTAAGTTAGGCTGGAGTGTTCTCCGGAGGCTGCTTGGGTGTAGCTGGTGCCCGGCGAATTTCCCCCAGTTCTTTGCTATCTCTCAATCCTTGCTAGGCCAGCAACGTAGAGTCAGTTGGGTGCTGTTCTCGGTTCTGTGGGTTCGTGGACTACTCGCAACAAGCTTGCAATTGAAGCCAAGCTCCCTAATCACTCATCTGACCTAATTTTCAAATTCGCCATGTTTCTACAGATGTGGGCAAATCTCTCAAGAGGGCAAGACAAAGCGCAACTCCTGGAGCTCGTAAGCAAGCTTAAGCGCATTTATACGGAGGTCGCACCAAGAAGATTGGCGGCCTGAAGATCCTTCTATCCTTGCTTTTCCTAGTTGCTACCGGTTTGTTAGCGGGGAGACCGGCCCCTCGTTTTTACTTCCTTGTCCGTGGCGAAGCTGTAATGCCTCAGCAGTTGTTTCTGGTACCGTGAACTTGTCAGCTTTATTAACTTAAAGCTGGGCATTCTAATAAGAACTGCCTTTTATCTAAAAAAAAAGTTATCATCTTCAGTGAATTATTTTTGCACTCTTTGACGTTGCCCATTGGGATGTGAACACATTCAGGCGTTGCATCTGAAACCATGACAACCAACAGCTAGCAAATTATTACTAACTCCTGTCGTAAATACATGTCAGTCCTAAATGGCAAATTACTACTTAACTCCGATTGTAAATGCATGTCGTTATATTATATTAACATTCTTAGGGCCAAAAAAAATAAACGAGAGGCCCTGTTGATGGCAACTCCTTGTAGGATATTTGGTCGACCTTGCAGCCAGCAACGCGAATTCGCGCTGGCTTTTACATCAACAATATGATTGTAGAATTTCTTTTGCAGCCCTATGTATATTTCTTTACAATCATCAACCTCTTCCCTTAAAGATGGTTTTTTTATAGGGAAAAAATTCTTAATAAACTAAGGGGTTTCTGATTTATTTGGTTCCATATTTGTCCTCATCAAAAAACAGGTAAAATATAACGTAGAAATATGAGAATCCAAAAACATATCGTTCTAAGTAACTTGGGAATTCAAAAAGCCCGTAGCGACGCACGGGCATGTTTGCTAGTCTCTATATATAATACGAGTAAACGACCGTGGTATGGTACGTCGCGGTACGTTTTACAGTTACCCCTCACGGTTTGCAAAATCAACCCGCAGTCCAACATCTTCCTTCTCAGCGATTCCAGAGCAACGAGGCGCTCGTCGGTCCGTTCTATATCTTGCCGCCGCCGAGGTCTCCTGCTCCTACCTCGATGCCGGGAGGCCCCTCCATCCTCGCGCGGGTCTCGGCTCCCTCCGGCCATGAGTGCCAAGGTGGAGTTCCTCTCTCCAGTCCCCTCGCCGTGGCGTCCGTTACCCCGCCCCGATCCCGTCACATCGGCCCATGCTCCGGCACGACGCAACTCGGAATCTGCGGCGTCTCTGAGATCTTCTGTACTCGGATGGCGGCCGATCTGAATATTGGCTCTACCTTGGAGGCTGGAACCTGCTGCCTACGTTGATGTATTGGAGGGATTCGGCCTAGGCTTGGTGTGGACTGTGGAGCCGATTATCCGGCCTGACTAGATTGCCGCCCCGAAGCCACAGGTTCTGCCGTCGCCGTCTGAGGGAGGAGGGACGGCTGCTGGTAGAGCACACACGGAGCCGTGAAGAGGGAGCAGCTGCATAGCTGTAGCGACCTATGCTTCAGCTGCGCCTGCAACCTGGGCCTCCGCAAGGGAGCGACACTATTTCCCTGAAGACAACTTCTTTGCCGGCTATAATACGCAAGTATAAGTAGGAATGCAACATATTGGGCGTGGCACAATAGTGTGATGATCCAGGGATCCAGCAATTCTTGATACCAGTACCGTAGGCAAATATGTGAAGGGTGAAGTATCGCCAGTATCTCCGACACACACTTTTTTAGAGATTCTATGCATCCATGCAAGTAAAAAAAGGCTGTCGCTAGCACTCTGCAATACATGTGTTATTCTAAAATTTTCAGTTTATATTCTAAGTGTGTCATAAATTGCTTTTACTATGAAGACATGAATGTGTTATTTTGCCATCCAAATTGGAACAAATTTGGCTAAGATGTTTTTTTTAGAGGTGACAAAAAACACGAGAATGTTTTGTAATACTATGAATGAATGAGTACATAATAAAGGTAGTTTCATAATGAAAAAGAACAACTTTTTTTGTATAATGAGGTGCATCTATTTTGAGCCGTTTGAAAGAAAAATTGCAAATGCTCTCGTTGGTATAGCTCATTGTCGAAGGTTTGTGCCCCGACATTTAGTGCCGCTAATGTGTGGGCGCCACACAGAGATGACCTCTCGCTCGATGCAGAGACAAGGAGGACCGTGAGCCCATGCTGATGCTCCCGACCTACACGAATCCGCTACTTGGACAGCGGGCGCCGTCTATATGTTTGCGGACTCCGGCTGCCCGCCTCGCTTGCGGTCCCTCTCATCTCTCGCCCCTTTGTCTAAACAAATTAAGTATTTTAGTTTTCACCCGTTGCAACGCACGGGCATTTTTCTAGTCTCTACTATATAATATCCCTAAACGACCGTGGTTGGTACGTAAAAAAAAACAACAACCTCGTGCCTCTCCTCGCTAAAAAAACCGGTCCGTCGATTGATAAAAAAAACCCGGACGTACGAGGTTGTGAATCCTTGGTGATCCATTAAGAATCGTGTCCGAGGATATCACAGCGCAGCTGCGTCGGTTATATCAAAGAAACAGTGTTCCGTTCCAAAAGGAAACCTTGGCAAGCAACGTACGTATAGGATTAGAATCCATGTCTTGACAACTATCCGTTCTTTATATATAAGCAGCCGATCAAGTTGGTTTGCTTAAAAATTTATGATGGAGTGCAACAGCGGAACCAGGCGTCAGCGCAAGCGCCATGAACACTTGAGAGTTAAGACGCACCGGTCGGGGAGAGCAGCACGGCGGCGCCAGCGAGACGCTGCGGCACGAGCCTCCACGTCGCGCTTGCCTCGGCTCGACCTGGGACGACGCCGACGAGTCTACATGGTGGCAGCAATGATAGACTGGAGAGTCGGCGCTCGATCGGTCCCAACAATACGGCCTACGGCGTCCCCGCGGCAGCCGGCTCCATGCAACAGCGGTGGCCTCAGGTCACGTTTTCGCCTGCTCGCGGCGGAAATGGTCGATCGTCAAGATCCTGATTTCAAATAATTTCTTCAGTGGCGTGGAGTTGATGGAACAGGTGCTGGCGTTCCAAGTGTGTACGAACGAAAAGCACATGAACCATCTAAAGGCACACGAATCAGAACATCGAGGCGTGCTGCTGCTACACTGATACGTGAAGACTCCAAAGGGACTTGGAACTTGCAGGAGGAGGGAGGAGACGTTATCCATAATCTTCATGGACGTGAACAACAGGGCTTTGAGCACACGACAAACCGCCGCAGCAGCCTGGAACCCGGCGATTCGGCCACTTCAATAAGGTGATTGATATTGGCATGCCCAGCTAGGCCGATTGCCTCGAGACTGTCGGTTCAACGTGAAGGAGGTGCAACATATTTCAACGATGAGCTGCAGCATGTGCGCAAGGACACCGTAACATGCACTCCATTGCAAGTAAGAACGCTTTGTCATGTAAAAAATATTTGGTTTTCTATAGTGAAATTTTCCATACCTAAAAATAGAAGTTACCAAGAAAGGACCGTGCAAAATATTTATGGAATAATTTTGGTAAGGGGCGGAAGATATAAGAAATTATTTTTCATTGTGCAAATCCAAACAAGTATCCTATTTGAAACATAATCTTATTTCTTCACCAAATTAAGCTCTGTTATTTGCACTTAAACTGGAAGAATCATACAATGCAACAGTCTAGCGTAGTATCCGACTTCAGTGTGATACTTTTGCACTTTTGTTTTGTTGAATTAACACTTCATCGTCACAACTATCCGTCAACCCTGCCATGACAACGTGAATTTTTTTTATGCCTTTGCGAGGCTGATTTTTCTTTTCCGTTGCAACGCACGGGTATATTTTAAAGAATAAATTCATAATTTTTTCCATGAGTATAATGTTTCATACTTCTGGAGAACCATGTTGCAAACAAATATTGGGTGGTAAGTGGTCTTTTTTTTTTCGAGAGGATTGTAGTATAGTGGAACAAGCAAATGAACAATATCTGAAGTAAAATTGTACAAAATCTGAAATTATATAAAGAGGAAACAAAGTTAAACCTAAGATGCTTTGGTGGTATTCATTATATAATTTTTTTGGGGTTTGTGTTGGCAGATTGATTATTTTAAACCCGTTGCAACGTACGTGCACTTTGCTAGTACATATAATACGAGTAACCGTGCCGGGCTTACGTCTTGCTTGGTACGTCGCGAGTTTTATATTTTAGCCCCTGAAGTTTCT
>CAMZMU010000101.1:36687244-36754935 GCA_947311845.1 Poa pratensis | reverse complement strand
ATATTTACAGCTGCCGGCTTCTGCCGCCTACGACGGGAAGCCATCGTCCATCGGAGTACACAGCTGCCGGAGGCGGCGCCGACAACGTGGCGCCGCGGCGGGTCCGGCGGCGATGAGGGAGATGATCTTCCGCGTGGCGGCGCTGCAGCCGGGGAACATCGAGCCGGACACAGTGCGCCCGCCGAAACGCCGCACGTGCGCATCTCGACGGACCCGCAGAGCGTGGCGGCGAGGAGGCGGCGTGAGCGCATCAGCGAGCGCATCGTATTCTGCAGCGGCTCGTACCGGGCGGAACCAAGATGGACACCGCGTCCATGCTGGACGAGGCCATCCACTACGAAGTTCCTCAAGACGCAGGTTGCAGTCGCTGGAGCGGAGCCGCGGCCGGCAACGGCGCTACGGCGGCCTACCAGGGCTGAAGGGCCTTGCTAAGATAAGATTACGTGCGCCGCCAGCGTGCATGGCAGTAAATGGCATTATTATCTCCGTTGGCCGTTTGGGTCAGGACTCAGGAGCATGAGCATATCTGCATATGCATGCTCTTGTACGGCGACGACGAATGCGTGTGTGATGTACTCGCTCGTCCCTAATAAAAGTCACGCATTTTTGTGTAGTGTTTTGTTATCAATTTTGACATCAATCTTATTACTAACTATATGAAAGCTGTGCAAAACGGCGAGCTCTCCGCGCTCGAGTTACTGTGGCTTAGCTACAGTTTTACTGTGAAATCTACAGTCCCGCGGTGGGCCCCCATGTCAGCTCTCGTTGCACTAAAAAAAAAGTCAAAGCGGTGCCACAAGAGAAAAAACACAGCCACGGCTTCCCCCATCCGAGCTCTCCTCCCCGATGCGCCCCGCATCCATTCCACCGCCGCCGCCGCCGACCCCTTCCTCGCCCCTGCGGCCGCGCGCGGCCACCGTCCTCTCCATCCTCTCCGGCAGAAGCCTTGGTTCTCCTCCTCCTCCTCCTCCCTCGTCGCGCCCCCCCGATCCCGCGCATCCCCTCCCTGCCCAGGCCGCGCTCCCGCTCCTGGTCACTGAGCTAGAGCGCGCGTGCGCCGCGTGGGAAGCGGCGGGGCGGCACCGTATGGATGGTGCGGAGGCGGCCCGTGCGCCGCTATCCCACTGCACGCCAAACCACCGAACCTTCTCCACTCCTCCCATTTTCCCCACGCGCTCTCGCGTACGGGCGAACGGCGGCGCGAGACGGCGGCGACCTTCTTCCTCCCGCCGCGACAAGCTATGGACCTCGCGGCCTCTCCCTCGCGCCGCGCGGACCTGCCTCGGGCTTCGCCGCGTGGACCTTCCCTAAGCAGCACGCGTCACGGCGCGGGAGCATGCAGCGGCCGCCGCGACGAAGGAGGAGGAGGCGGACGGGGCCGTGAGGTAGAGGAAGAGCGCCCCGGACGCAGCGGCCTCCACGGGCGCCGCGCCTCTCGTCTCGCCCACCGCCGCCGCCTCCAAGCGGCAGTACCGCGCCGGTCGACGAAGCTCCACGACTCTGGCCTTGCGCAGCTCGAAGGCGAGCAGCAAAGCGGACCTACACGATGGACTGCACGACGGCGATTTTTCGCGCCCTCCCGCCCTCCGCCAGCGGCCGCAATACGTGTGAGTACTTCATCGATTCCTTTCATGCCTGCTGCAGAATAAGCATTCATCTGGATTGACAAGTACCTTCGTCGATTTCTATACCAGTAATCTTCAAGAACAGTACATTCTTAGATCTTGCTCCGACCCACTACGAAGATAAAATTTGGTAGCATATTTATCCCCTGCAAGGCTGCAAGGAGCTTTAAGCTTTTTATTTAGATGAGAAGCAAGGTTAGATAATGCTTACAAAGCACCGGGAGGAGGAAAAAGTTTAATCACAACTAGCATCAGTTAAAGGTTGCTGAATCCACTGCGACTTAGCTCATGCGTGGTCAGTTTTGGTTCAGCTCCTGAGTGCCCTCCAATATTGATCTTTCTATATTGCTAATGATTTTGATTATTTTCTAGCGGATTCTTGCACCCTTTTTATTTTGTTTATTTCAGAAACTATTTTGACCAGCGCCATGTGGCTAAGGCCTTTAGAAGTAGATTGAAATCGTCAGCATCAGCTCCTACCGATTTCTCTTGCTGGGAATATATGTCAGTATTTTTAACCATTATCCTCTGTTTTTTTTTTCCAGATGTGTTCAGGGCAACCGATAGTTCTGTAGAAGATTGGAGTTAAATCTTAGTCTTGCTATTCGAGCAGGTTATTTCTCGGACCATTTTAGGATAAAAACCATAGTGCAAGTTTATTTTCCGTCAAAGAAAAATATTCTGGCAGCTAGCTATAATCTCTGATATTTAATTTCATGTAAAGCATGATAATTATGTTTTACATGAACACATTTCCTTGTTTGTGTTCAGGCTTGCAGCTCTAACACTCCTCCTGGCCGGAGCCGAGCGAGAGAGGAGAAGGGAGTGCCACAGCGGCGACCTTAGTCCCGCAAGCAGGCAACGATGATTCCAGGTAAGGCCACCCCTTCACCCCTTTTTTTCTCAGTCCCCTGGTTTTTCCCTTTCTCTCATGTGGAATACCCTAGCTCGTATTTCCTTGCTGATTAGATAGTGGGAGGGGCGAGCGTGCTAAGGAGATAGATCGTGCTCAGATCCCTCTCCTTTATGTTGTTGCAAATATTGTTTCACATGTTTGTTCTCCTGGCAAGAACAGTAGCATTTGTTCCATTTTTTTTTGTTATTGCTCCCGAAAGAATCCTAGAGGAAATATATTTGAGTTTGCGCTGACCTGAAACACCATGATGAGAAACTTTTGCCCAGATACCTCATCGTTGCATGGAGAAAGGAGTAGTTGCTGCTTTCTCTTTTGATAAAAATATTTCCATGCCGTAGCGGCTGATAGTACTTAGCGTTTCATTATATAGTAGCTACCATTCTACCTCTTATGAACGGATGCTATTGTTCCCAATAGATACCATAAGAATGCATCCTAATTTGACTGTTTGCTGCTTATATGGGTTTTTGGGAAGTAGTTGTCATGTATTTTGTATTGATACCATTTATCGGTAAAAATGGTTACTTTTTACACGGACAATCACATGGTGAATGATTAGTTGACAGCGCCCTTTGTTCTCGGAATGCTGCATATATGCATCGTCATTGTGTAACGCAATCTAAAGAAAATAATTTGCTTACCCTTCATATTTGTATGATTTCAGTAGAATAAATATGACGTGTCTTATTGATTACGGTTTTTTCTCTGAAGGCAACTATCATTTTTGTTTTATTTTTAGCTGTAAATGAGTTTCACCCAGATATAAAGTATAGATAATTAGGTTCTTGGTCAAATAAAATTATTTTGGCAACTAGCTATATCCTCCCATGTTTATTTCATGCAAAGCAAGATATGTTATCCTTTTCAGAACACATTTCATTGCTCTGTTTCGGGCTTACATCCCTGCACTGCTCTCGACGGCGGCCAAAGCCGAGCGAGAGAAGGGAGTGCCGCAGCCGGCAACCTCAGCCCCGCCGGCAGTATTTTCAGATTTCTCATTTCGTATGGCCGTGCTAAAATATTCAGCTGATTAACTTATCTGCATAAGATGTAGTGCATCCGGGTCTTCTTCTTGATGATTACCCATATACTCATGATCCCTTCTTCTATTGATTAAAGTTTGTATGCATGATACGTGTTTCTATTTATGTACTGCTCCAACAAAATCTCAAATGCTAATATTTGTCTATATCGTTTTGCAGGTTGATTTGGGGTTAGTTTGAGCTAATCGGCTATTCGGGTTATTCTCACTGTATCCCACAGCACTTACAAAATCTGGCGTTGTAAACTAGCACTGATTTCTTCTTTTTATTCTTCTCATGTACCTGAATATTCTGTAGAAGATTGGAGTTAAATCTTAGTCTTGCTATTCGAGCAGGTTATTCTCGGACCATTTTAGGATAAAAATCATAGTGCAAGTTTATTTTCCGTCAAAGAAAGATATTCTGGCAGCTAGCTATAATCTCTCATATTTAATTTCATGTAAAGCATGATATATTATGTTTACATGAACACATTTCCTTGATTTGTTTCAGGCTTGCAGCTCTACACTCCTCCTGGCCGGAGCCGAGCGAGAGAAGGGTGTGCCACAGCCGGCGACCTTAGTTCCGCAGGCAGGCAACGATGATTCCAGGTAAGGCCACACTTCACCCTCTTTTTTTCTCAGTCCTTGGTTTTTCCCTTTTCTCTCCATGTGGAATACCCTAGCTCGATATTTCCTTGCTGATTAGATAGTGGAGAGGGGCGAGCGTGCTAAGGAGATAGATCGTGCTCAGATCCCCTCTTTATGTTGTTGCAAATATATTTTTTCACATGTTTGTTCTCCTGGCAAGAACAGTAGCATTTGTTCCCTTTTTTTTGTTGTATTGCTCCCGAAAGATCCTAGAGGAAATATATTTGAGTTTGCGCTGACCTGAAACACCATGATGAGAAACTTTGCCCAGATACCTCATCGTTGCATGGAGAAAGGAGTAGTTGCTGCTTTCTCTTTTTGATAAAAATATTTCCATGCCGTAGCGGCTGATAGTACTTACCGTTTCATTATATATAGTACTACCATTCTACCTCTTATGAACGGATGCTATTGTTCCCAATAGCTACCATAAGAATGCATCCTAATTTGACTGTTTGCTGCTTATATGGGTTTTTGGGAAGTAGTTGTCATGTATTTTGTATTGATACCATTTATCGGTAAAAAATGGTTACTTTTTACACGGACAATCACATGGTGAATGATTAGTTGACAGCGACTTTTGTTCTCCGAATGCTGCATATATGCATCGTCAATTGTGTAACGCAATCTAAAGAAACTAATTTGCTTACCTTCATATTTGTATGATTTCAGTAGAATAAATATCACGTGTCTTATTGATTACGGTTTTTTCTCTGAAGGCAACGATCATTTTTGTTTTATTTTTAGCTGTAAATGTGTTTCCCCCAGATATAAAGTATAGATAATTAGGTTCTTGGTCAAATAAAATTATTTTGGCAACTAGCTATATCCTCCCATGTTTAATTTCATGCAAAGCAAGATATGTTATCTTTTTCAGGAACACATTTCATTGCTCTGTTTCAGGCTTACATCCCTGCACTGCTCTCGACGGCGGCCAAAGCGAGCGAGAGAAGGGAGTGCCGCAGCCGGCAACCTCAGCCCGCCGGCAGTATTTTCAGATTTCTCATTTCGTATGGCCGTGCTAAAATATATTCAGCTGATTAACTTATCTGCATAAGATGTAGTGCATCCGGGTCTTCTTCTTGGTGATTAACCATATACTCATGATCCCTTCTTCTATTGATTAAAGTTTTGTATGCATGATACGTGTTTCTATTTATGTACTGCACCAACAAAATCTCAAATGCTAATATTTGTCTATATCGTTTTGCAGGTTGATTTGGGGTTAGTTTGAGCTAATTCGGCTATTCGGGTTTTTCTCACTGTATCCCACAGCACTTACAAAAATCTGGCGTTGTAAACTAGCACTGATTTCTTCTTTTTATTCTTCTCAGTACCTGATCATATAGTTTTGTTGTGGTCATGACAATATCCATTTTCCTCAAACTAGCATCTATATAGTGAGGAGTAATTTAGCATGTCCCTCTTAACTAATACAAGACAAATCCACTCTTCTTAATCACTGAGGTAACTGCCATGGTTAACGAATATGGCCAAACTCCTTCCAGATGTAGCAACCACAAGAAAAAGATTTGTTTGGTAAAATTGATTCATAGGCTCTACAATATTGCTTACGTCATCCATGTGTGTGTATCAGATTAGTAAATCCTGTAGCCAATTCTGTAGTATTATTTCTCTTAATCAAAATTTAACAGTACTATATACTATATAGAGTGAGTTTTATATACAATAGTTAGATAGATTGATATTATTTCAACTCCAGTCAAAGAGTCTTCTGCATATGCTATACTTTCTCATTTTTCTAACTTAGTAACCAATGTGCAGAGCATAGCCCCAGGATAATCTGATCGCCTTATACACAGTTTCAGGCTCAGAAAATGCTATTCAGTTGGATTCGACACAAATATGCAGGTTTGCATGGTCTTTTGGTGTAAGTGGCTCTGAGGTTCCATTTTATTGCCAAATGCTGCAAGTCTAATCTAAATTTTTATTATCTGCTTTGGTTCTCATTGTGAGCTTCAGTTGTATAAATTATAGGAAAAAATAGTTTCGAGTAAACTTGCTTATGTCTGGATATACATGCAAGTTGCTTTTTAGCTTTCGAAAAATGGAAGTTGGTTCTACAGCAGATCAACTAGAATCTGGGAACATAAATTGTACATTTTTATATTGTTGCCCAATTCAAGGGCTGCATGTTTTATAAAGTTTTTTCTACGATCCAACATATATCATAAAGATATTTTATGAAACTCCCTGATGTTAGAACTAGTCATATGTATGATGTAAATAACTTTGTGGGTGTGCTAAGTTAGTGTAATTGAAAAATTTGTTTCTTCATCCCGGAATATCAAGAAAAAAGGTTCTTAACGCAATAGCCTCCCAACCTGTGCATAGGAAGGTTCTTATTGAGCCTAGGATGATATTTCCAACTGTATGTACGTGTAGGTAGTTAAATGCATCTAGCTTATATTTATTTATCGAGTTCAGTTCAGATACTTCAGAAAACACAAATCAATTCTATGTACTTTCACTTATGCATGAGAATACCCACTTGATTACTAATTTACTGTGCAGACACAATTGTGCATGTGTTTCTGAATGGCCCATGACTTTGCTACTTTGAGGTGAGAATAATAGATACGACTGAGTTGTGTTTTCAGCTACAATCTTTTGCATGCTTTTAAGTTGGCATTATGTATACTTCCCTGTTATTTGATAAAAGTTGGTGCCAATGGGTTGTGTTGGTGCTGACTGTGCATCGGTGACTACCCAGCTTTTTTTTTGTTCTACATACCCTATGTATTGTTATTTTGTATAGGTTACATATGGACCTCCTTATGCTGTTCCGTCATATACTGTTGGTTGGTGGGGTCTAAGCGGTCGACTGACCTATTAGCGAGAAGAGGTGGTGTTGTGAGTACATTGACGTGAAATTGTTATGAAGGGCCACTGAATGTTATTCATTTAGCGTTTTGGCACCATGGTCTGTGCATACTGACAATAGGTTTTCCAGGGTAAGGAGTTTCAGGTGTAAAATAATGTTTGACGGCCTGCAGCCTAATCAGGGACAGTACTTTAGCATGCCATGACTGCAATTGGAAGGCAATAGCAAGGATGTGGGTTACAGATGTTCGAAAGAAAAATATGGTAGCAGGAATGCCAGGTCCGAGGTTAGCCTGGTTTCACTGCGCCTGACCCTTTTTTTCCCCTCCTCCTGGTTATTTTAATCTTAGATGCTCTTCCTTTTGTCGATCTACTGCAGGTTCCGGATTTCTATAGTAACGTGTGGCGAAGATGGATCTGCTGTTAGCCAACGGTTTTACCGCTGCGGACAATGATGTCGTTAGCATCACCTGCGCCAGCACCGACAGCGGCATGACCGGTGAAACCACCTGCCGAAGGTGATCTTGCTCCTCTCATTCCCACAGTGGTTTCCAGCTCTCTGGCCGCATCACCATGGCGGCTGACCATGGAAGCACGAAGAATGAGACTGGCTTAATCATTGTTCTCGCATTCACCAACAACGACAACGTTTGCAAACACAGGTATGCACACTTTTGGGACCGTTAATACATCTCATACAGTTTTTGTATAGCTTTTAATGCAACTTATTACAACACATTTCAGGCCAAAGCTTATGTTAGCCAAGTATAAGTCCTATGTGTAATTTTTGTGACGATGATGTGTCTACCATATTGATCAAGACACTGCTTCTATGGCATCCATCTGGTCACTATGTTAATCAGACCAGCAACATGTTTTTACTTTTTAACGTTTTGTAAGTAGAAAACATGCAACTATTTGATGACTTTAGCCAGGCAACTCTTTTTTTTAATAAACGGACGCCCCGATAACTATATGTACATCTATTCCCACATATATATTGCCATAACTCAGGATCCGTGGTTAAGCTAATACCAGTACTAGATGCACTACGAAAATCAGAATCTCCAAAACATACTCACTTACAAGATATATTATGCACTATAAAACAAGAAAACAGACCGTAAATAAAATTTCTCACGAAGGGCGCGGCGTGTCGCCACGCTGATTTCAACTAGTATTTACTAATTGGAGGCACCGTAGGAGGCTCCACGTTAATCCTCAAGGTTAGAAACTTTTGTCCGTCAGATCTACCCATAATCCGTCTTAAGCCGTTGATTTATGTGGTTTGTTAAACGCGCATGCGTGACTCTTCTCGCACGTATCCTTCTCCGCTTGAGTTCGAGTCCAAAATAACGCATCCTCCAGAATTGAACCTAATTAATTTGGGCTAGATGAAGCACGGCGCCGTACTCTGTCGTCGCCTTCGCTGTCAGGTCCTCTGAAATCTCGCTCGTGTTTTCCTGCCCTGTTTTTCTTAGGGTTTCCTATCCGCCGTACTCTGTCGTCGCCTTCGCTGTCAGGTCCTCTGAAATCTCGCTCGTGTTTTCCTGCCTGTTTTTCTTAGGGTTTCCTATCTTGCTGTGAGCCACCCCCATGCCCAATCCATGGAGCAAGCAGCACAGCACGGACGATCTATGCATACCCAGGACATCTTCAGAAATTGGCGCTGGGCACGGCTGATCAAAACAGGGATGAAGTCAATTGAATTGCTCCTGTACTGAATTCTTGGACTCCACCACCATATATCGTTTGCTGCCAGGTATGGCGCTCTCATCGATGGGTGGAAGGTGTAGTCATCAACTCAAGGTTCCTGTACAGCGGCGCTGGCGGACAGTACGGGCGCGTCACGCACATGCAGCTTGCAGCATAGAATTGAAGGAGGATACAACGTGAGGGAGAGAGCAGCGACAGAACGAAGGAGGCGGCGGCGGCGGCCGACGGCTGCCGGAGTACGATTGATTTTGATACTGCTCGCCTCGGGTATAACCATTGGAGCATGCTTTCAAAGACATCGCGAACGCACAGCGACAGGCAAGATCCTTCAGGCCAGCGTCCATGATGGAAGTTTCCCAATGCCCAACCAAGCTGCTGCTCGATCGCACGCACGAACATCTTCCGGAAGCTTCACCCTTAATGAGATACTGCATTGGTTTTCAACGAGGTATGCCTTTTTTTTTATTGCTCCATATGTCGTCTTGCAGTACTAGTTGTCTTAAGGGAACAATTGCAGCAGATGTTGAAATTGATCAGCTCTGATGTCACGCATTAAATGTCAAATATTTTAATACTACAGGAGATATCATACTACAGGAAATATCTTCAGAGTTGATAATCATTGTAAACCTTGGCTATTTGGGTGTAGTACAGTATCATGCAGAGAAAGATCTAATCATTTAGAAAAGTTGGTGTCCAACACACCTTTCGGTACAAACAATTAGACATAGCCATCCGACCTGCATGTAATACATTCAGCCATAATCAACTACAGAGACACCATTACACATTAATTGAGGAGAAGCGACCTTTACTTGGATTCTGGCTTTTGTATCTTAGGAATTATTCTTATTCACCATCTGAAAAAATTCCGAAGCTGGTATATAAATTTGAGGATGCTATGAAATAGACATTACTTGCCGGTCCGTGTGCGAAATCATGTATGCCATGCTCAACTACTTCCCAAATTATATGGTGTTACTCAATTAGTCCGCACTAATGAAGTCTGAAGATTTATATTACTAGGAGAAGAAGCAGTCAATATGGCAATGGCCATAGGAAAGAAAATACAAGACCCAATAGTTGCAAAAATATCGCCTGTGTACATCCTTTGAATGCAGAGGCACGCCCTCCATTCCTAAAATATAGTTGCAAAAATATATGATCCATCAGGTCAGTTGGTTAGATTAAATATCATGTATTATTTCCACATAGATTCTTGCCTGTTCAAAGTCACCCTCTGCATATCCTTTGGGCTAAACTCCGGATGGCCTAAAATCCACTTATGGTCAGATGACTATTGTTTTTATGCATAAGATATATATATCACTGTAGACAAAAAACGCAGACGAGGTATTGTTACATTTGCCTGCATCGAAACATATTATTTTATACTCAGGCAAAAATACTTCTGTATACTATTGATGATGCGGTCCATTTTCAAGAAACATCCCTAGGGTTACGCAAGTTTCATCGGGTTGAGAGTAAAATCAGCTTAAGTGTCAGAAATTCACTTTGGCACCCGAGCTCATATGCTCCTGTTATATTAAACAAATTTTAAAAAATCGTAAAACATTTTTAAAAATTCTAATTTTTTTTGGAGGTGCACACATACCCATGTCCAACATACGTGCCAAGTTTCGTGGCGAAATGACATTTGATATGCCCTGTGCAAAAAAGACAAATCTATGGTCGAATGTAATTTAAAAACGTACTTTTTAGAGCACTGATTTTGTTATTTTTGCACAGAGCGCCACACATTACATTTCATCACGAAACTTGGCAAGTTTTTAAAAAACATGTATATGTTCATCACCAAAACAATAAGAATTTTTTGACATGTTTTAGTATTTTCAAAAATTTGTATAGTATAACAGGAGCATATGAGCTCGGGAGCCAAAACGCCTCTCCCCTTAAGTGTCATCTAAATGGCACAAAGGTCGCGGTTTACTTAACAAGTTTCATGCGTCATTATAAATTCAAGGAAGATATCGTTTGGTGTAGTAAACAGGCTTTAAAGATTCACACCGCACTTGTGGTTATATTGTCAAACTGTGATTATAAATTAATTGGATATCTTATTCTCTGACTTGATTTTCAATTTTCAGGTTTCAGCAAGTAATGTCTATTTCATAGCATCCTCAAATTTACATACTAGCTTCGGAATTTTTTCAGATGGTGAATAAGAATAATTCCTAAGATACAAAAGCGAGAATCCAAATAAGGTTGCTTCTCCTCAATTAATGTGTAATGGTGTCTCTGTAGTTGATTATGGCTGAATGTATTACATGCAGGTCGGATGGCTATGTCTAATTGTTTGTACCGAAAGGGTGTGTTGGACACCAACTTTTCTAAATGATAAGCATTTCCACTAGATCTTCTCTGCATGATACTTGATGTGGTTGATGCTTTACTAAAGGAATGGTAGGCATGAATTGATTAAAAGAACCTGTCCATTGTTTTAATTTCCGGATCAGCATTGTTTGTTAATAGTTGGTTTAAAGGTGAATTGGTCTTATTTTCTCATGTGACTGTAGTATGAAAAGTAGCACTTCAGGTCCTCATCAGACATGTTTATAAAAAAAAATCTAATATGATTTGGCAGCTTCAAGAAGATGAGTAGCGGCCTCCTACCATTGATACAGTAGTCATTTACTCGACCATGTGCGTGTGAATAATTGTTGCCCTTCCTGTGGTGAAGCTTATATGGAATATTTTATGGCAAAAATTTGTGTCTGATTTCTAAAACTTCAAGCCGAGGCGATCTCATCTCTGAGCTGGAGTGGTGCATGTTTCCTAGAACGCGCCTGGACAGTTGAGCTAATTTATGGTGTGTGCCTTTTGTTCTTCAGGTAATTCACTAACATAATTTATATTTAAAAATGGGGAGATGCATGATTTTCACAAGCCGAGAGATCCTATTGGCTTTTTCACGGAGCACAATTGTCCATGTATCTGTAGAAACTATTCTCTATCATCCAATAATTCGAGCCTTTAGGTGAGCCTAGGTTTATACACTCAAGTTAGTTCTGGATATGCACACCAGCCTACAATCCAATTCAAAATATGAATACTGCTACATATTAATGCTTACATATATGTAAGTTGTAACATAGTTCACTACATGCTTACATGTAACGCTTATGTTTGGAACTAATTTAAGGAACTTACATGTTTTGGCGTACAATAACCTTGAAATAAGTTTACATGCATGCTTTCAGTAATAAGTTTGAAATCATAGCTCCAAATGGCAGTACAGCGTTAATGTTTGTGTCTTACAAAAATAAACTTGCCCGTGCGGACGCACGGGTTGACGACTAGTATATAATAAAATATATAGACTGATAATGCATAAATGGTGCCGTTGAACTCATCTTGCAAAATTATTTCATTTCATATATCTTTTTTTAGAATTAAAAGGGGGCCGAAACCCCCCAGCCCCATTTTATTGAAATGAAGCCAGACCAAACACAGTGTAGCGCGCACCCTCTGGCAGGTTCAAGCGTCTACCCCACTTATTACATTTTTAAGGTCCGAGACAGGGCACCGAACAACAAAGGAAAACTAGCTAGCTACTCGAAGCTAAACCAGCCCGCATTGCTGAGGAACTGGTGGTGCACTGCCTCCTTCTTCAATCCCGCCAAGCAAATCCGCAGCAGTTCTCCTCTCTTGCAGTTGAGCAGCTGTAGGTTTCTGTCCATCGGACGCGAACGAGACTTGCTGTAGAGCGGACTTACTTCGCAGGAGAGCGAGAGCACGATCCCAGACACAGGCCAAGCTGGACCATTGGTTTACCTGAAAACACATATCATTTCAAGTTTTCCATAAGGTCCACACGAAAGCAGCTGTAGTAATTAGGTAGTATGATTCTTAGTAGTCATAGATGATGCAAATCATCAAGGGTGGCTAAGCGCGTATGTGGAATGACCTCACTGATCATAAGCCAAATCTGTTTAGCAACAACACACTAAAAAACAAGTGCGGAATAGATTCTGGGCAGTCACAAAAGAGATATGAAGCATCCTCACAGTTTGACGCTTAGCCAAATTATCTCGTGTAAGCAACTTGTTTTTACTAAACAACCAGAGAAAGACGCGAACACTCCATGGGATCTGGATATCCCACATGGATTCTAGATGGGGAACTCTCACACCACCGTCATTGATGAAGTGGTAAAAAGAGTGGACATAATATGTTTTGGACGAGTCAAGCACCCAAAGGGGTGTATCCTTCTCATCTGACAGAATCACAGGCTGGAGCAAGTTACATAACTCATTCCACCTGGACATCACAGACACATCAAAGCATCTACGAAAGGATAAATGGATCTCACCCTCAACCAACACCTGGTTAACCCTGGCTTTCTCCTCATTGCAAATGCGGAAAAGATCCCAAAAAGAAGTAGCCAAATTACACTCAGAAATCCAGGTGTCTAACCAGAACAGGACAGACTCCCCATTCCCAACATTCCAATGAAAACCAACTTTCACTGAGGGAGCTGTCCAAATAAGCCCTTTCCAGAAAGGAGAGGCATTATAATCTCTAATCCAACAAAGATTTGGAAAAGTAGAATATTTATGCAAAAAAAATTGCTTCCAAAATTTGTTCTCAGCCTAAAAAACCCTTTTAAACCAGGAGTCCAAAAGAGATAGGTTCATATCTCTTAGATTGGGTACGCCCAGGTGAAAGGACATGTGTCCACTAATCTGTTTTGGTGTTTGATCACAACACTTGGAGTGTTTAACCATCTACTAAGTGCTTACAGGAAAATTTAAGTTAAAGAGTTAAAGGTTGAAAGGAAATCTCTCTATGTGCAAAAGGAAATAGTGAAGCGTTCAAAAGCTGAATCCTGAAGGTTCTGGCTTGGCCGGCCTCGGATGCCGGCCTGGCCGGGCTGGCTTCCCTTCAAGGCCGGGTGCTTCGGGTGGGTGGCCGGCCTCGGCCACAGCTGGCCGGCCAGGCTGGCCTCCTTGAAGACCAAGGCCGAGCGCGTCTGGTGGCTGGCCGGCCTCCAACTTTTCCAGGCCAGCCTGGCCGGGCTCGCGCGCACAGGTTGGATACCCCTCAACGGCCACTTAAGGAGGAGACTATTTAAAGGGGTCTTCTTCCCCAAAGAAGACCAAGCTTCCAAGATTCTCTCTCCTCCATTAATGAAAGCTTCACCAACCTAGATCTCCCAATCCCTCCAACCAAACTTGTTGATCTTCGGAGGATTGAAGGAGAAGGCCCAGATTTACAACATCACCAAAGCGTTCTTGATTTCCCCCTCATTCACTTGAGAGATTTGAGCCTAGGGTTAGGAAAATCTAGGCATCTTGTTGTACTTACTTGCTTGCTACTTTTGTGTAGCAGATTCATGGTGCTTGGGAGCCCCCAATCTTTTTGTAGGTTGAGCCTCAAGTTGTTGTAAGGGCTCCGGATTCCGCCTTGAAGGATTCCGATAGTGGAAGATGAACCGAGCTTTTGGGCGAGGTTCATCGGAGAATAGGGTGATGCCATTTGTGGCGCTTGAGTTTGAAACTCGCACCCCTCCAACGAGGGGTACTCCCCTAAAAGGAGGAACTCGGGAATACATCCTTGTCTCCACGTGCTCCCCATTCGTTACTCCTTCCTCTTTAGTTATTACTTGTATCTTATCTTGTTTAGGGTTAACTTGTCATATAGGTAAATTCACCGTAGTTGCATATCTAGAGAATTTACCTTTGTGTCAGGACTTAATCAAAAAAAGAATTAAAATTTGGAGTAGCACCTATTCACCCCCCTTCTAGGTGGCCATACGATCCTTTCAATTGGTATCAGAGCCTCGGCTCTTTATTCGGGCTTAACCGCCTAAGAGAAGTATGGCCCTCGACGAGTTTGGGAATGAGATTCCCGAGACCTCCATCGCTTCCACTTCGGTTTCCATAGAGGACTTCAATTCCATGAAGACCTCTATGGAAACTAAAATGGAAAAGTTGCAAAATATGATTATGCAACTTATGGAGGGAAAGGGTATCTCATCTTCTCCTACTCCTCCTACTCCGGAGGCTCCTCCAAAGGAGCCATTGGGGAAGAGGTTGTTGGGAATAAGGGGTTGGCAACTCTAAAACTAACTCCCAAATTAAACCAACAAATGGGTCGGGAGAATATGGTAGGGTTCCTTTTCCGTACTCTCCCGACCTACCTATCCCTCATCCTCCTATGCACCTAAGAGGAGTTCCACCTAGTCTAAATGCATCCTCGTTTTATTGGGTTGTGTGCACGGAAATTTAAATTTTTGTTCAACATACTACGCAACGCTCCAAGATCTACTATGAAGATACATGCGAATACAAAGATCCAAAGATCTAGATTGAATACGTTACAACACCGAAGTTGCGGAAGAAGCGTTGATGACGTAGTTGATGTAGCCTGTCGCCGACTTTCTCAACCAAGCCTGGTAGAGAGATTCCGGCGCCTTCTCCTCCTCGCCTTGTCACCTTGATCCAGCAGATTGAGGGTCAATCATCGGGATCCGACAGATCACCCCTCCGTGAGCTTGCACGCGTACGCCGAGAAAGGTTCAGCAGGGCTTCGCCGTCCAAGCTTGAAGCACTACTGATGTATAGGAAGGTGGAGATCTCAACACATGAGAAGGAGAGAGAGAGAGATTAGATCTAGTCTAATCGGATAGGTTGCCTCTAATTAGAGGTTCCTCTAATCCAACTAGAAGAGATCTCAACTTGAGAGTCTATTGTGTGTTCTCCAAATAGGAGGGGGTGGGGGTTTATATAGATGGCCCAAAGGGTGGAGCTTTCTCCTAGTCCAAGTCAACTTGGGTAAGGGGAAAGTCCCCAAGCCCAATTCAGTTTGGGAAGGAGGAGTTGGAGTGGGACTCTAACTCCCCTCCCCCACTGCCTCAACCGCCGCCGCCGCCGGGTGGGGCCTGCCCTAAGCCGCACCGACCTAGGGGATGGGGCCACCTAGGCCGGCCGCCTTTGGCTGCCGCCGCTGTTGCCTCCCCCATGGGCCGCATGGCCCATTAGGGTTTCGGCTGGGAGGGAGCCTCCCCCCATGGCGCCTTGGCCCACCACCACCATATGGTGGTGCGGCTACCTTGGTGGGCCCCTAGGGCCCATCTTGGTAGCCCCATAGTGGGCTCCAATTTTTATTTATATTTTTCCAATTATTAATTAATTAATTAATCAATTAATTCTTTTGTCTAATTAATTCCAAATAAACATTTTCCTTTTACATAAAATTCTCGGAATTAATTACTTATCATATAAAATATTTTTACATGATCCGGGACACCCAGTGTCCGCTGACAAAATTCCCTGGATAAATATTTCCATCCTTTATAAACCCTCGGAATAAATCCGACCGTGATAGCAACTTCTATCACAATATAATCTCACTGATAAAACCATATCTATCACGCAGACACTATTCCGGTGATACTCTCTCCATGTTCCAGACCAACCAATATACACAACTAACCAATCCTAGTTTAAGCGTGTCCACCCTACAGGTTCGATAACGTGTAGCTATAATTGGATATCCTCATCCAATCACCGGCCAGGGGCAGGTCCGTGGACAACCTGAATAACTGCTACCGTTATGCAAAGACACTCTGTTGAACCTGTTGGCTATTTAATATATCATTCCCATTACTCGCGATACCAAAACTTCGCCTGAGATATAGATCCGTGGATGATACCATGAATCACTCATTGATTCATTACATCTTTGTCTATCTCGTTAACCGGCAAGTTCCCTTTACTCGTTTCCGCATTATCCCACACGGTGTAACTTCACCATGCATTGTCTGCAGAACATATTGGATACCTTATAATACCGAGAGGGCCCAGGGTGTATCTCTCTAATCACCGAGGAGTAATTTCCCATCTCAGAACATTAGGATATACACACACCTTGAAATCACCCGGTGACTACCGTTTTCCCACCCAGTTTTGGCCATAGCGTTGACAGTACCAAAGTAACTCTTACAGTATGCATAACCCTAATAACCTTATGGTTGTAGGACATGTTATATAATAACCTTACTGTGATAAAGCTAAGGACAAAAGACAATTTAACGGAATCTCTTAGCATATCAAAACTTGGGTCTACCCGGCCATATTATTATCCAATAATATGCCACTCATTGATGCTGACATAAACAATATCCATGACTAGGAAAGCAGTGTCATCTAGCAATCAACAAATTAGTCCGTTAAAGAACTAGGGTATATTTTACGTGTTCATATTCTCTACACGTGTGAGTGAGCTTTCCTCTAAATCATATATTCAGAAACCACCGCAGTTATAGCATAGAGAATACAAATCATAATTAATGAATCAGATGTATAAATACATTGCCTTTTGGGCATACATCCAACACGTTTACTAAGATCACGGCAGATGCCATAGGTATGGCTAAGATGGGGCCGAATGGTCGTTGGGGGAATCCGGGGAGGGTTTATGCACTCAAGAAGTGCACACGCAAGAACACGCAAGAACACGAACAAAGAACCAAGAAAGCAAGAACACAAAACACACCACGATGTACCCTGCTTCGGGGCCCTCTTGCGGAGGTAACACCCCTACTGCAGCACTATCCTAGTCAGTGTATAGCTCAAAGTGACAAGTACAAGCTGCTCCTCGAGCTGTATGATGATACAATGGTGAGAACTCGTGTGGAAGATGATGCTACAAAGAGAGGAAAAGGCAGTCCGAGCCTGAACCGAGGTCTCTCCGAGGTATTCCGAGCTTCCTCTCTATCTTTCTCTCTTTACCTTCGATCTCAATCGTCGTCTCTTCAGCAGGAGAGGGTGAAGCCCACTATATAGGCCAGCCGGGTTACCATTGTGCCCCTCGCAGAACACTGTTGCCATGCCTCTGCAACGGTCACCACCGTACCACCGTACCTCGGTCGGGGACAAGACGTGGCTTGCCCATCTCCTGTAGCCTACGGCAGAGCTAGCATGTCCCCTCTGACCGAGACAGGACGTGGCCTGGCAGAGCTACCTCGTAGCCTTTACCCAGACCTCGCGTGGTCAGCGGTCGGAGACGTGCAGGCCCGCCGAACCCGGAGCACGCCTCTGCCATGCCCTTGACAGACGCTCCCGTGTCAGGCGCTCTAGTACCCGGCTGGAAGTGACAGGAGCATTGACTCCGGCCCGACCTACAGCCCATCACCTCGGTTAGCTCGGCGCGTCCGTGCCGTACCTTGGGTCTTGCGCTTAATATCTTTTACTAGCTCGGATCTTACTTCCTTCCCACAGCTTCTCCTGCACCCACAACGCAAACCACCGCACTGAGGTAGTTAGGTCGGCAGAACATAGCTCGGACTGTGAACCTCGGCCCTGGCCACTAGTATACCTCGGACCCCTCTGGGCCAAAATAGGTCGGCCTGTATTCTCCAGGTCAAGATGAAGCTCGGACCTTCCCAGGCCCAAACAGGTCGGCCCTTTCCGTACCTCGGCACAACTTGGAACACCACCTTATGCCAAGCCTTGACCCTACCCGGGGATACTCCCCCGACATTAGTCCCCGAAGCTGGTGCGGTCCTACGACCTCGGAAGGAGGGCCGTAGCAGGTTCAAAACAAGCCTTACACCACCTCCTAAACCGACCTCCAACATAGTCATGCCGAGGTACCTCCCATACACCACCATCCAATCCGAGGTAGATATGCGAACTGAACTCTCCGAGCTATCTGACTCAGCACCAACTTGCCTCAAGATTTTCCGAGGTACGTGGCGAAGAATCTCTGCCCGGGCTTCGGAATCCGGACCTCTGCCAAGCAGATTCTGACCACACGCCGCCCTCGTCAGCCGGACCCACCGAACAGCGCACCTGCGCACTCAAGTACTTGACCGCCCACGACCCCTCGATTTTGTGCTGACCAGCGCAGGAAATCCGGGGTGGGCGGTTGCCACTCTGCGGCCCACGATGTGGCCGATCGTGCGGCCGCAGACCGCGTAACCGTGCGCCCACTCGCACACGATCCCGCGCCTCCCGATAACCGCGCGGTAGTGGCGCAGTTAATGCGGGCAGTTACCGCGCGCGGCTATAAGTAGGGCCCCACGGGTAACTTCGCCATCTTCTTCCTCCTTCACTCGCCCTCTCGCCTCCATCGCCACCAGTGCCGCCGCTTCCGGTTGAGAAGAAACACGTTCCCGCCGCCGCCGACGAGCAGCTCCTTCGTCGCCGCTGCGACCGCGTCACCGGCGCCGCCCTTCAGCACCTCGTTTTCACGGTATGTACTCCCTTTCTGATACCCTAGGCATTGCCCTAGGTTTCTTCCTCTTTGCGCTGTGGTTCTTCATATGTTCTTGAATAAAACTCTATTTACCTCCTCCGGTAGATCTTACTTGCATACTTTTTTGGGTAGTACGAGTTTCATACCTCGGATAGATGCTCGCCTAGCATAGATATGCCTCTATGTATATTAGATAGCCGTCCAACTCCTCCTGAGTTAGCCAGATATAGCCTTAGATTCCAGATTCACTTTTTCTTTGCTAAACTTCTGTGCACTCTTCTGCAGATTGATTCTGCCGAGATGTCTCCTCCTGAGACTTCGGAACAAACCGAGGTTCCAGACCTCGAACTGGAGGTCGGAGAACGAGCCGGCTGGGAAGGTTCGGATGTAACTCCGGACGAAATCCAGTGGCTCAGGGCGACTCGGCGGATTCCCGCCGGGGTAGAGTGTCGCCTGCCAGAGGGCGAACTCGAGCCTCAAGTCAAGGAAGGGGAACGGGTGGTCTTCGTCGCGCACTTCCAGCGCGGCTTCGGACTGCCCGTTAGTGATTTCTTCCGGAGCTTCCTCGACAAGTTCGACTCCAGGTTCATCACCTCCCCGCCAACGCCATCACCACTCTCTCCTGCATCGTTTCCTTCTCTGAGGGATACCTCGGCCTCAAAGCCACGGTAGACCTCTTTTCTCGCTACTTCCAACTTAAGCGGCAAGTGATCCCGGATCCGAAAAACAAGGATCTGCCCAAGCTACTAACCGCCTGCGGAGCAGCCATCATAGCTCCTCGCCGAAACTCCATCTTCCCACGTATCGCTACTCCGGACACCGTTCGCAAGTGGCTCCGGACGTGGTTTTACGTGAAGAACTCCGGCGAAGAGGACTTCCTCAATCTGCCGGTGTTTAACCTCAGCCCTCCTACCGAACCGCTCAACTGGGACTACACTCCCCCTCTCACCAGCGAAATCAAGTCCATCCATGGGTATGTTGCGAAATGGCAGGACCCGGAGGACCCTGCGAACGACGGGAAAGTCCTGACGGCTGACGATCTGGCCTGCACATTTGTGAAGCGCAGGGTCTCCCCTCTCCAGGCGAGGACTCACAAGATCTGCCACATGAGCGGTCTTTATGATCCAACCCGCCATACGCATGTTGCACTGGACAACGCCGCTGTAGCTCGGCGAGTCCGAGCTATCACCAAGTCCAAGATCTGACGCTTGGACATGGGGAAGGGAACCCCACTACAGGACCAAGCCACCAAAACAGGTACGCTGTTCCGACGTTTTCTTCGGTACTCCTTTACCACCGAGGTCTTGCTACCGACGTTCATCTTGACCATTTCTTCCTAACTCCTTTTCATATGTCTGCCATATAGCTGTTCTCCCGCCAGACCGCCGAGGATGGAGTCCATCCTGCGGACCACTTCGGCAAGGATCTTCCTGTCGAGGACCCACCATCCAACGAGGACCCTGACAACGAGGATTACATGCCCATTGCCTCGGCCCGCGTCACCACCGCGGGTAAGCCTCAAGCACAAGCTTCAGTTCAAGAGATTTCGGATGACGAGGAGGGATTTCTCGTCATGGAACCAATAAACGCGGTACCTATCTCCTGCCTTCCTCACCTTCCGAACTTTACTCCAGCAACCAGCCGGAAACGCGCTGGTGCCGCAACTTCGGCCGCCGAACCATCCGCCACTGGAGCCTCCGGACCCACTGCGGCTCCGGTCAAGAGACGTCGGCTGAAGAAGTCCGGAAATCCTCCTCATGCCCGAGGGGGCAAGAAGTTTCCTACTTCGGATGGGTAATGCTTTGCTTCTATAGCCAACAAAGTTTGTTGCTTAAACTTATCACCTCGGTACTAACACTTGACCATCTTCCTTCGTTGCAGTGACCCCATAGAAGTGGATCAGGAGGTATCCTCCATGACTGCACCCGTTGGTGCCTCTGAAGCCACGACCACCCCGACGAACTCTCGCCCCGTATCTCCTCCACCGAGGTCTGGCCCGGCCTTGGAGAAATCTGCCCCCACCCGAGGCCAGAGTTCTCCGCGTCCTCAAACGGGTGCGGGGACCAATCGCGCCAGCACTCCGGCTACCGCCTTGCCGGAGCCTCGACTCTCCCCCGCAGCCAGACTGCCCGCAACCAACAACAGCAACAGCAGAAGCTTCAGCAGAAGCAACAGCCCAAGCAGCAGCCCAAGCAGCAGCCCCAAAAACCAGTTCGCCAGACTACCTTGCCGTTGGAGAAAGGCAAGGAGAAAGAGAAAGAGATGGTGAAGTCTAAGGTCACCCCCAAACCAACATCTGGGTCTGGCACCCTGACTATCTCTTCTCCTCAAGGATGCAACCGAGGTCTCCTCCCCGGTGTCACGCCGAATCCTCCATTTGCCGCACCCGTTGATGAGACTGCTCCTCCGGCCGACGAATATGCTCGGAGGATCTCTTATACTGGATAACCGGCCTGCTTCAAGCTCCGAGGCTGCTCAAGCCTTGGAGGCCTCGGTTAGGGGCATCGAGCAGGGCGGACCGTGGGGATATCCTCCTCTGCGCACTGACAGTGATCAGAGCCTCGGCTCCTTGGAACACTACAACGCAGACTGGAATTCTGCAGACGAGGTCTCCTCGGCCTCCCTAGCTGCTCCGGTAGGTGAGCACCCTGCGGGAAACAGCGCCTGCGGCCGAAGCGTCACGACCTACAAGTCGCTGCCCTGCGTGCTGCTCAAAACATCGACGTAAGTCCTATTCTCTTTACTTTCATGCAGTATCTCATCTAATATCCACCATTCCCAGTCCCCGAGATTCGAGGTAAACTATTGACGCTCCGCCGGAGTTAAAATTGTTTGGCTTGAATCTCAAACCATTTTACCTTACTTTATCATGCACCTCGGGTACGAGTCCCCGAGACTCCTGTCGAGGCATACCCCGGCAACATTTTTCCAATGATTTGACTCCGAGTCCCCGAGACTCTTGTCGAGGTATAGCCTTTCTAACCGAGCTATGTTTTTCTTCCTTGCAGAATACTATGAACGTCCGCACGGACATCTTCCATACCCTCCTGTTTGACCACAAGAAACTCCACGACGAGCACAAGGCCGTCCTTGCAGAAAAGAACTCTTTGGACGAAAAGCTCCAACTAGAGAAAGCCGAAGTAGCTCGTCTGGTAAAGGAACTGAAGCGCATCACCGAGCTGCGGACGTCGGAAACAGAGCAGCTGCAGGCGGAAAAGGCCAGTGTTGTTGAAACAGAGAAGAAACTTCGGGAGGATGCCGCCAAGGAACATGAGAATGCGCTCCAGTTAGCCGAGGCCCGCGCCACCTCGGCCACCGAGGCTTATGAAGCCCTTCAAGCTTCGGTTAACCAGCTCCTCCCGACGCTGGAACGTATCAACAAAGAAATGGACGGTAAGCTTCTTGCCCCCCTTATCCTTGCTTTGTCCTCAACAGTACTGGCTCTTTGCCGAACTGTTTCTTTCATTATTAACAGGCTATTCTTCTGCAGAGCACTTCACCTACACCCAAGTTTCGGCTCGCAATATCACTGATCAGCACAGGAAGAGGCGTAGCGAGACGAACCCCGCCTGGACCATTGAGGACCACATCGTGGCCATCAAAGCTCGGATCCATCCCTTGAAAACCATTGGGTCCGAACTCCTTGATGCAGGTGTGTCTGCTTTCCGAGCCTTGTGGCCTCTTGCCGATGCTCCCAATACTACGCCTGAGCTCGCCGCCAAGCTTCGTGAAGCCGAACAAAGACTTCGAGAGTGGCGCTCATCCTCGGCTCGCGCTGGAGCTGATGCCGCTCTCAAATTCATCATGACTTGGTGCGAGAAGCTCGACCTCGAAAAGATGGACACTCTTCGCCGAAATTCGCCCTGGTCCACGGACCCAATTCTCATCCAGCGGCGCGAAAAGATGGCTTCCTTCTTCGCTGGATATGCCAACACCAAGAACTTGAGCGAGGGAGACACCTACTCCGACGCCGAAGATGACGAGCCAGAAGAGGATGAATACGAAACAGAATCCGACGTCGAAGCCGAGCAAGGTGACGATGGTGACACCCGCGAAGCAGAAACCGAGGCTTCTCCACAAGCTGGTGCCGAGGTTACTGCCGACGTTGCCAGCACCTCCCAGGCTACCTCGGCTGCTGCCGACGTAATTCCTGATGCCTCGACCTGAACTCTGTTACTATCATGCTTGGCCAAAAAACTTCATTAAATCCCCGGTATGCCGGGACGCAGATGTAATCAAACTTAAGTAGTTCCTTTTGCTACCTCTGTTACTATCATGCTTATCCGAACCATGCTTTTCTAAGCTTTACGTCGAATCCTTTTGAATGATTGCTCGAGTTTACTTTCGTGTTTACTATGTTTGGCATTCTTTGCTCTTGACTACCTTTTAGGCAGATGCCAGTCGAGTCACAAGATTGTTGTTCATAGCATACAGTACTTGGTAAATTCCGAGGTATGTTTCAAAGTCATCCGACATAAACGAAAGGTAAAGACAGGGGTTAGTAAACGACACATGCCGAACTATAATTTTGGACCGAGTCCCCGAGTTCATTTTCATGTCTCCCACGTTTTTTCCTCTTTGCTCTTGACTACCTTTTAGGCAGATGCCAGTCGAGTCACAAGATTAGTTTCATAGCACACATTACTTGAAGTTTGAGACGAGGTTCAAAATAGTTCGGCATATGAACAAAACTGACAAACAGAGATAAAACATAAGCACAAGAGCGAGGCAGTCCCCGAGCTTTTACCTCGGAGTGCCGACATTTTTATTAAGGATTAACCGAGGTACATACATTGCGCCTTTCATGAGTAGAAAGGTCGGAGTAGAGCTACGTTCCATGGTCGCCTGACCTCTGACTCGGGGTTGTCCAGCCCATCTTCCCTTGGTTCCTGCGCATCTATAAGATAGTAGGAATCATTGAGCAGAGCTCGGCTCACAACGAACGGTCCCTCCCATGGAGGTGACAACTTGTGCCGGCCTTTCTTGCGCTGCACCAACCTCAGCACCAAATCTCCCTCGTGAAACACACGAGGGTTGATACTCCGGCTATGATAACGTCGGAGACCTTGCTGGTAAATTGCTGACCGAGATGAGGCCAATTCTCTCGCTTCCTCAAGCAGATCTACTGCATCCTCCCGAGCCTCTTTTGCCTCGGCTTCAGTGTACATTGCCACTCTGGGCGCATCATACTCGATGTCAGTGGGTAGCATAGCTTCTGCCCCATAGACCATAAAAAATGGCGTATAGCCAGTCGATCGATTTGGCGTGGTCCTTAGACCCCACAGTACTGCTGGTATCTCATCTATCCAACACCCCGGCGTTTTCAGCAGTGGTTCAATGAGCCGAGCCTTGATGCCGGCCAACACTAGAGCATTTGATCTTTCCACCTGTCCATTAGACTCCGGGTGTGCCACCGAGGCTATGTCCAGCCGGATTCCCTTGTTCATGCAAAACCGAGCGAACTCTCCAACAGCAAAGTTAGTGCCGTTGTCCGAGATAATGCTATGGGGGTAGCCATATCGCAGAATAATCTCCTTCAAGAAAGTCACTGCTGAATGACCATCCAACTTCCGGATTGGTTTCACCTCGATCCACTTGGTGAATTTGTCCACCATCACCAATATGTGTGTCATGTTACCTCGGGCTGGTTTGAACTCTCCCACCATATCCAAACACCATACCGCAAACGGCCAAGTGATAGGAATTGTTTTGAGCGCCGAAGCCGGCATATGCGTTTGCTTGGCAAATCTTTGGCATCCTTCACATCTCCGGACTATGGCCTCTGCATCGGCAAGAGCAGTGGGCCAATAGAACCCATGCCTAAACACCTTGGCACCAGAGCTCTTGTGCTGCAATGATGACCACATTCTCCTTGGTGGATCTCCAAAAGCATCTCCTTGCCTTCAGCTGGCTCAACACACCGTTGCAACACCTCGGTTACGCTTCTTTTATAGAGCTCCTTGTTGATGATGGTGTACGCCTTGGCCCTCCTTTGAATCCTCCTAGCCTCGGTTGTGTCACTTGGCGTGCTTCCCTCCGTTATGAACTTCATAATTTGCTCCGCCCACTCCGGCACCGGGTGCAAAGGAAAAAGTTCCTCATCCACCTCCATTGGCTCGGCCACCATAATCTCCTCCATTATTTCCTCCACCATCCTGCGACCAGTCCCCGAGTCTGGATGAGCAGTCCCCGAGGTTTGGTGTGCAGTCCCCGAGCTCTGCCACGCAGTCCCCGGGTCCGACCAAACGCATCCGACGTCTACCTCCATTGGAACAGGTCCGGGCTCTTGCTCCGCCGGGATGAAAATAGATTCGGATTCAGGAGAAGGTTTGATTGAAGGAGTTCTCAAGTGATTCAGGGCTACCCCTGGTGGTACTGCCTCTTTGATGAACCGAGCTTTGACAACACGTCGGCAGCATCATTTTCTGCCCGAGGTATATGCCTGTACTCACACCCTTCAAAGAACCCGGATATCTTTTGCACATGGAACCGATATAACGCCATGTTGGCATCCAGAGCATCCCAAGTTCCAGAAGATTGTTGCACCACCAGGTCGGAATCGCCGAAGCACTCTACACGCCGGATACCGATCTCCTTTGCCACCTTGAGGCCATGGATTAAGGCCTCATACTCCGCCACATTGTTTGATGCTGAGAAATGAATCTGCAGCACGTACTTCAGCTGATCTTGCTTTGGCGAGGTGAGGACTATACCAGCCCCCAGCCCGATCTTTGTTTTGGACCCATCAAAATGCATTTTCCAATAATTATAGTCCGGCCTGGGTGGCTCATACTGCATCTCGGCCCAATCACAAAAGAAGTCCGGCAACGCCTGGGATTTAATTGCGTCTCTTCTCTCGTAATGTGGTGCATATGGAGACACCTCAATCGCCCATTTGGCAACTCGGCCAGTTGCATCTTTGCACCCGATGATCTCCGAGATTGGAGCTTCGCACACCACCGTCATGGGATGCTCCTGGAAATAATGCTTCAACTTCTTGACCGCCAGGTAAACACCGTACGTCATCTTCTGGTAGTGAGGATAGTTCTGCTTCGAGGTAGAGATCACCTCGCTCAAGTAATACACCGGTCTCTGCACCGACCTGCCACCTTCTTCGCGCTCCACCACCACTGCCACACTTACAACTCGGTTTGTGGCCGCAATGTAAAGTAACATCGGCTCATTGTGCAATGGTGACGCTAACACCGGGGCAGTGGACAACATCTTTTTCAGCTCGCCAAACGCCACGTCGGCCTGCGGGGTCCATGTAAACCCGGTACTTTTCTTCATGAGCTGGTACAAAGGTAAGGCTTTTTCTCCTAGCCGAGCTACAAATCGGCTCAACGAGGCTAGGCACCCTGTGAACTTCTGCACATCTTTCAAACACTTCGGTAACTTCATGCTCTCAATAGCTCGGATTTTGGCCGGGTTAACCTCGATACCTCGGCTGGACACCAGGAATCCGAGCAACTTCCAGCCGGGACACCAAAGGTGCACTTGTCCGGGTTAAGCTTCAACCGATACTTTCTCAAATTCACAAATGTCTCCTCGAGTCCTCGAGGAGAGTATTTTTCCTTAGTTTTGATGACGATATCATCGACATACACTTGCACATTTTTGCCCATCTGAGAGTGCAGGCATTTCTGCATACACCTCTGATAAGTTGCCCCGGCATTTCTCAGACCAAAACACATGACACGATAGCAATACGCCCCATACGGGGTAATAAAAGCGGTCTTTATTTGATCCTTTGGGTTCAGTGGTATCTGGTGAAAACCAGAGTACGCATCGATGAAAGATAACAGTTCACAACCAGCAGTGGAATCGATCACCTGATCAATCCGAGGTAATGGAAATGGATCTTTTGGGCACGCCTTGTTGAGGTTAGTAAAGTCAATGCACATGCGCCACACCTTGACCACGGCTGGCTCGTCTTTCTTCTTTTCCACCAGGACCGGATTGGATATCCAGTCCGGATGCAGTACCTCCATTATGAACCCGGCTGCAAGCAACTTAGCCAGCTCGTCCAGCACCACTTGTCTCCGGTCGTCTGAGAGACGACGGGTCGGTTGCCTCACCGGTTTCACCTCTGGCCTAACAAATAAAGAGTGCTCTGCCAACTCCCTCGGAACACCTGGCAGGTCCTTAGCCGACCATGCAAAGATATCCCGATTCTCACGGAGGAAGTGACAGAGCTCGCCTTCCTATTTCTCGCCTAGCCCGGTCCCAATGATGGCCACATGCTCTGGGTGCTCCGGGTCAATGGGGATCTTCTTGGTCTCCTTGGGTACCTCGAACGCCGCAGTTGAGTCCGGGCTCATCAGTCCGGACAGGCCGAGCTGTGTTGACTGCGCCATTGCCACCACTTGATGCAGCTTCTTCTTCTCGGCTGCGATCACCAAAGACTCGGCTAGGTTAGATCCCGCCGAGGCACACTGAATTGCTCGCTTGTAGTCACCCGAGATGGATATGATCCCATTAGGCCCTGGCATTTTCATCTTCAGGTATGCAACATGGGTGGAAATCATGAACTTGGCCAAAGCCGGCCTTCCAAGCAGTGCATGGTATGCACTCTCCAAGTCCACCACCTCGAACTCGATACTCTCAACTCGGCAATTTTCCTTGGTTCCAAATGCTACATCCACCCATATCTTGCCCATGGGTGCACAGGAAACGCCGGGCACAATCCCATGAAAAGTACAACTGCTTGGCATCAACTGATTAGGCGAGATGCCCAATTTCACCATTGTGTCTCGGTACATGATGTTGATGGCACTGCCATTGTCCACCAGAACTCGGGTGAACCTCACATTGTTGGTAGGCCCACACAACGTTGGATCTACCACCAGGGCATACTTTCCAGGACTCGGCATGATCCGAGGTGTGTCCTTTCTGCTCCAAGTGATCTCCTGCTCAGACCAGTTCATATAGGTCGGCACCACCGGCATTACTGCATTCACCTCCATGGCACGCCTCTGCACGCTCTTCTTGTCAGTTGGCTCGGTCACAAAGACCACATAGCTCGCATGAACCTCTCTATAGTCATTTCCGGGGTATTCATACTGCTGACTTGGTCCGGCACCATTGTTGTTGTTATTACCTCGGACATTCACCACATTCACGGGTCTTGCTGCTGCAGGCCTCGGAAGAGGTGCAGTGGTTACCGGGGTAACATTTGCTCCGGACAGATTAGGGTGGGACCTCGGCTGAAATCTCTGAGGTGGTGGTCCTGTTCTGATTCCTCCGGCCCTTGCCCCCTCTTCTCTGATTCTGCGGTTCCAGCTGCACTGCCGGGTTGAATGGTTGGCTGGCTTGCGCGGGTCAGTCGTATGGTAACAGCACGGACCATCTATCATTGATTCATAGGTCATGGGTGGCTCCTGGTTCGGACTAAATGCCGGACCATTGATTTTTGGCCTCTGGACACCTCCAGCTCCGGGCTGATCCGGGTTCACCGCTGCAACTTGGTTGGAGGGTATGGATAGTCCGGCTCCCTCCTCTTCTGTCCGAACTCCTGACGGTCATTACACCTTGGTCCGAGCCGGTTGTTTATTGGCTCCCTCCTTCTGTTACGTGCTCCTGCCTCTGCTGCTGGCTGCATCGGATCACCCAGGGCATAAGAATCTGCAACCCGGATGGTTTCTGCTAGGGATCTCGGCATATCTCTCTGGAGCCTCTGCCACAGCATGCTGCCATGTCGACAGCCATCTGCAAACCAGGAAATGGCCTGGGCCTCTACCACTCCTTCACAGGAATTCCGAACATTGCTCCACCGAGTTAAGAATTCTCGGTCAGTTTCATGATCATCTTGCTTACATGCCGCCAGGAGCTGAGGTCGGTTTGGCCTCTTGTATGTACTAGCAAAGTTGCTGTTAAACGCCAGCTCCAAGTCTATCCAGGAGTTGATACTATACTCCGGCAAATTATTCAGCCAGATCCGAGCTGGACCTTCCAACATGTGCGGGAGATACCGGACCGCCCATCGGCGATTGCCCCCCGCAATGTGCACCGAGGATACATAATCTGTCAGCCAATCTTGTGGCTTGGTGCTCCCATTGTATGGCTTGGTGTTCCGACCTAACTGGAACTGAGATACTGGTGGTGGTGGCTCCTTCATGATCCGAGGTCCAAAACATGCCGGACCAGGAGGGCCTTCCTCCTCCAGTTGCTCAGACAAGTAGAGTCTATCCAGCTTGTTACGGACATCGCCTGGAGCTAACATCCGACCTCCTATCCGAGGTCCCAACGCCCCATCCACTCTGTGGTATCCAGCTCGTGCCATGGCCGAGTCTCCATCATCATATCGGTCATCGCCTTGACCGACGTTCTGAGGTTGCTGAACATACTCCGGCTCTCGCTGATACTGCCCCTGCTGCCGAGGTTGTTGCTGATACCTCGGGGGCGGAGGTGGTTTACCTCGGCCAGCCGATGCCGCTTGACCGCCGTTCTGATTTCCCTGACCGGAGTTACCCTTAGCCCGGCTCGCATTGCCTGGGCCGGGGTTTCCCTTAGCTCGGCTAGCATTGCCCTGGCCCGCCTTCTGCTTTGCTGCTAGGACTGGATCATACATCTGCAGCTGCTGGTTCTGACCCGAGGTGACACTCCGGGCTCGATCGGCTCCTCCGACGAGTGGAGACGAGGCTTGCCCCTTGGACACCTGACTGACTGGCCTAGCTGAATAAACCATCTCTGAATCACCAGCCCCGGCATTTGCTCTGCGGAGAGCCTCATTCTGCTGGTTAGCCACATATACTAACTCATTAACTCGCTTCTGCTGCGCACGCCATGCATCTCCAGATAATCCGGATAGCTCGGCCCTGCCTGCCTCGGCAGCTCTGAGGTTCTTAGCAGGGGAACTATACACCGGCCTTCCAGTTGACACGCGACTCCCACTCCTAGCCGAGGTGGTAGGTCGAGCCTCCCTGTTTAGCTCATCATTGAGCCCCTTGCCTCTCTGCCGCACCTCGGCTCCCCTATGTGTATCAACCGCTACCGGGGTGAAGCCATTCGCTGCATTGTACTCGCGCAGATCTCTATTGAACTCATCTCTAGCTGTTATCATTGCTACAGCCTCCTTCTGCAGCAGGACACGCTTTGCCTCTAGGTCGGCCACAGTCACCACTATGTCCACCCTGGATTTACTGGGTCTGCCAGCGTATCCACTATCTCTACCAGGGTCGCACCTCGGCCCCGCAGCTCTGGGGTGCCAGGCAAGTCCTTCTCTAGCCTGGGCTTTGCAGATCTCACCTTAGCAACCTCGGCTGCCTTGGACTGGCTGGCATCTACTTTGCCAGCGGCGTCAACCGGACCTGTCACCATCACCTCTACGCAGCTCTCGGGGCGAGTGATGCGCCGACCTAAAGCCGCGAGGAGAGGAGTTTCGTCGTCCACGAGCACCTGCTCCGGGTACCCGCGAACAACCTCGACAGCAACGTACGTGACGAAGCTGCCGAGCATCATGGTGAAGCCGTGCTCGGGGAAGGGCTTGCCGGCGAAACACCCCGCGTTGTCGCTGATGAAGGTGAACTCTCCGATCTTGGCGACAAGCCCGGAAAGAACACGCTCGCCTGAGCCCGTCCGGATGAAAACTCCCTCCAACGCCTCAATCTGCCCCACGGTGGGCGCCAACTGTCGTGGTGGGATCACGGCAGATGCCATAGGTATGGCTAAGATGGGGCCGAATGGTCGTTGGGGGAATCCGGGGAGGGTTTATGCACTCAAGAAGTGCACACGCAAGAACACGCAAGAACACGAACAAAGAACCAAGAAAGCAAGAACACAAAACACACCACGATGTACCCTGCTTCGGGGCCCTCTTGCGGAGGTAACACCCCTACTGCAGCACTATCCTAGTCAGTGTATAGCTCAAAGTGACAAGTACAAGCTGCTCCTCGAGCTGTATGATGATACAATGGTGAGAACTCGTGTGGAAGATGATGCTACAAAGAGAGGAAAAGGCAGTCCGAGCCTGAACCGAGGTCTCTCCGAGGTTCCGAGCTTCCTCTCTATCTTTCTCTCTTTATCTTCGATCTCAATCGTCGTCTCTCAGCAGGGAGGGTGAAGCCCACTATATAGGCCAGCCGGGTTACCATTGTGCCCCTCGCAGAACACTGTTGCCATGCCTCTGCAACGGTCACCACCGTACCACCGTACCTCGGTCGGGGACAAGACGTGGCTTGCCCATCTCCTGTAGCCTACCGGCAGAGCTAGCATGTCCCCTCTGACCGAGACAGGACGTGGCCTGGCAGAGCTACCTCGTAGCCTTTACCCAGACCTCGCGTGGTCAGCGGTCGGAGACGTGCAGGCCCGCCGAACCCGGAGCACGCCTCTGCCATGCCCTTGACAGACGCTCCCGTGTCAGGCGCTCTAGTACCCGGCTGGAAGTGACAGGAGCATTGACTCCGGCCCGACCTACAGCCCATCACCTCGGTTAGCTCGGCGCGTCCGTGCCGTACCTTGGGTCTTGCGCTTAATATCTTTTACTAGCTCGGATCTTACTTCCTTCCCACAGCTTCTCCTGCACCCACAACGCAAACCACCGCACTGAGGTAGTTAGGTCGGCAGAACATAGCTCGGACTGTGAACCTCGGCCCTGGCCACTAGTATACCTCGGACCCCTCTGGGCCAAAATAGGTCGGCCTGTATTCTCCAGGTCAAGATGAAGCTCGGACCTTCCCAGGCCCAAACAGGTCGGCCCTTTCCGTACCTCGGCACAACTTGGAAACCACCTTATGCCAAGCCTTGACCCTACCCGGGGATACTCCCCCGACAATACACATGGATATATTTCTTCAAGTTCAAGAGTGAAACCCAACAAACCATCATCGACTTCACCAATGAAGTTCAACGTCAACACAATCTTCCCATATTGGCCTTTATAAGTGACAATGGCTCCGAGTTCAAGAACTACACCTTGGATGAGTTTTTTGTGAAGAGGGAATTCGTCATCAATATTCCGCTGCATATACCCCTCAACAAAATGGTGTAGCCAAAAGGAAGAACTGGACTCTAATGGATATGGCTAGGTCCATGTTGGCGGAGTTTAAATCTTCACTCACTTTTTGGGCCGAACCATCTCCACGGCGTGTCACTCATCTAACTGGCTCTACTTCCGCACAAGGTTGAACAAGACTCCTTATGAAATCCTCACCGGCAACAAACCCAATGTTGGCTATTTCCGGGTGTTTGGTTGTAAGTGTTTTTATTTGAGAAAGGGAGTTCATTTAACCAAGTTTCAATCTAAAGCCCTTGAGGGTATATTTGTTGGTTACGGTCTCAAATCCCACACTTATAGAATCTTCGATGTACTTTCACGGGTTATCATTGAGTCTTGTAGTGTGGAATTTGAAGAAAATGATGGCTCCCAAGTGGTGTTTCATGTTTGTGATGTAGATAATGAAGAACCACAAGAGTCCATAAAGAAGATGGGCGTTGGATTCTTCCGCCCTATTGAGCTTCATCAAGATGGAAGTCAAGGGGAAACAAGCTCTACTCATGTGGAACCTCCTTCATCACAAGACCTTCATGCGCCATCCCCGGGAGCAAATGAGGAACCTAACCAAGAACAAGAACAAGACCCTCAACAAGTTGATGAGAACATTGCCAACGAACCCAATGAACCTTCCACTCAAGTGCAATGCTCTAAACAAAACCAAGATCAACCATCTACTTCAACCAGAAGTGCATAATGAAGATCAAGGTCATCAAGACGGTCAAGACGGGGACTCAAATGATCAAGATGATCAAGTGATACCTCCTCGCTCAAATGAGGATATCGAAGCCCGTCGTAAAGCAAGAGTTTTGAGAAACTTGGAAATAAAGAGTCATAAGCTAGAAGCAATTCTTGGCGACTTGAACAACAAGGTTACCACAAGGCGTCAATTGGCAAGATTTAGTGAGCATCAAGCACATATCTCCATGGTGGAACCAAAGAAAGTCTTTGAAGCTCTTGAAGATCCGGATTGGTTGGAAGCCATGCATGAAGAATTCAACAACTTCGAGCACAACAAGGTGTGGAAGCTAGTTGAGAAGCCCAAAGAGTGCCGCAATGTTATAGGCACAAAGTGGATATTCAAGAACAAGCAAGATGAACATGGAATGGTTGTGAGGAACAAGGCAAGATTGGTGGCACAAGGATACTCTCAAGTTGAAGACATTGATTTTGGAGAGACTTTTGCTCCTGTGGCTCGCCTTGAGTCCATCCGTATCCTTCTTGTATATGCATCACATCATAAATTTAAATTGCAACAAATGGATGTGAAATGTGCCATTCTTAATGGTCCTTTAAAGGAGTTGGTATATGTTAAGCAACCACCGGGGTTTGAGGACCCAAACTTCCCTAACCATGTCTACAAGCTTGATAAGGCGCTCTATGGTCTCAAACAAGCACCTCGTGCATGGTATGAGCACCTAAGAGAGCTATTGCTAGACCGTGTATTTGAAGTGGGGCAAATCGATCCCACCCTTTTCACAAAAAGGGTTAAAGGGGAGCTTTTCATATGCCAACTATATGTGGATGATATTATCTTTGGCTCATCTAACCAAGCTTTTAATGGTGAATTTTCAAAGCTTATGACCGATAGGTTTGAGATGTCTATGATGGGGGAGTTGAAGTTCTTTCTTGGTTTTGAGATCAAGCAATTGAATGAAGGGACTTTCATCTCTCAAACCAAATATACCCAAGACATGCTCAAGAAATTCAAGATGCAGGATGCTAAGGAGAAACGCTTCCCTATGGATACCAAATGTCATCTACAACTTAACCCAAAGGGTATAGATATCGATCAAAAGGAATACCGCTCCATGATTGGTTCTTTGCTTTATCTTTGTGCATCTAGACCCAATATTGTGTTGAGTGTAGGGGTGTGTGCAAGGTGTCAAGCTGCTCCTAAAGAAAGCCACTTGGTGGTGGTCAAGAGAATCCTTCGATATTTGGTTTATACCCCAAGGTTTGGTTTGTGGTATCCAAAGGGCTCAACTTTCTCACTTTGTGGGTAGACGGACTCGGATTGGGCCGGTTGTCTTGATGATAGGAAATCAACTTCCGAGGCATGCCAATTCCTTGGTAGGTCCTTGGTGAGTTGGTCTTCTAAGAAGCAAAATTGCATATCTCTCCACCGCCGAAGCCGAGTATGTGGCGGCCGCTAGTGCTTGCACTCAATTGTTATGGATGAGGCAAACTTTAAAGGAATATGGTGTCAATAGTGACAAAGTACCTCTTTTGCGTGACAATGAAAGTACGATCAAGATTGCCCACAACCCGGTGCAACATTCAAGAACGAAGCATATTGAGATTCGTCGTCATTTTATTCGAGATCATGTTGCCCTAGGAGATATTGAGCTAGGCTATGTTCCCACAAGAGTCAACCTTGCCCATATATTCACGAAGCCTCTTGATGAAGCAAGATTCACTTTCTTGAGGAATGAGCTCCCTCCCCCCATTATGCCGATAGTAAGAACTCATTTGCATCTCTATATTCGTTTGTTGAATTGTGAGCTTAAATGACGAGTAGTGGCAGTGAACCCAAGATATATCTTCGCGGTGTCACACCACATAAACTCACACATGGTGGCCTAGGCCACCGCCCTCTTCTTTGCGAAGAGTTTGATCTTTTTGGAGCTTATTTGTGATTTTATTACATACTTGTTGTTTTTACACTTTTTCTCATCACATCCAATGTTGCTTATTTGGGGATTTTCGTTTTTTCTCCATTGGATGTGTGAAGAAATCATCATGCTTGCACTTCCCCCTTGACACAAACTTTACTTTATTGTCATTCTTGAAACCGGCGCAAATTTCAGGCAATTTTCAACTTCAAGACCTTTCTGGAGGAGGCCGGCCTTGAGGTCGGCCTGGCCGGCTGCGGAGGCCGGCAGCTTCGAGCACATGCCCAGCCTTGCCTCATCCGAGGCCGGGGTCGGGCTGGGGCGGAGGCCGGTAGCATCGGGCGCCTCCCCGGCCTAGCCTCATCCGAGGCCGGGGGCGTCGGGCAGGAGGCCGGCCTTCACTTTCCCAGCCTGGCCTAGGGGGGTGATACGTCCAAAACGTATCTATAATTTTTGATTGTTTCATGCCATTTTTATGCTTTTAGCACTTGTTTTATATTAAGTTTATTATTTATTTGGACTAACCTACTAATAGTTGCAAAAGTGCACAATGTTCTTGTTTTACTCTTTGATGTGTAGAAATTATCAAGAATACAAGAGGAAACCTTGTTGGAGTCGAATTGGGACTTTCCTGAAATCTGTCTGAGAACTTTTTACGAAGATTGCCAGTTTGACCCTCGAAGATGACGTTATATGGAGACCTGGCTGTTACGAAAGTTGTCACAATTTTCCATACGAAGATTTTAAGCCCGAGATCAGCCCAATCGGAGTTCGGACGCGGCCTGTAGGCCCGTTTTGGTGGAACCCTAAAAGGGGGTGACGGAAATCCGAGAAGATATATAAAGGGAGGAAACCTAATTCGTGGAGGACTCCTCCACCCACGAATTTCAGCCACCAAAAGCCACGTTTTTGCCTCCCCCATGGATCCCATCTCCATGGGGGAGGGCTCCCAAGAAGCCATGAAGGAGGGAGGCTAAGGGGCGGCGCTCCCCAAGCTTGCCGGCGGCGGGGAAAGGAGTTCCCCGCACCGCCGGCGCCGCCGCGCTGCCCCTCTCCGCCGTCTTCACCGCCATCTCCATCACCATCTCCTCCTTGTATTCAGTGGTTCATCCTCCCACAAACCTCTGTACCGTCCTATGTAAACATGGTGTTTGATGCTATAATATTTATCCTATGATTTACATCATGTTTCCGTAGTTTATTTGTCTTTTGATTGCTTAATTGAATGCATGAGGTTCATTAGAGTTGTATGTCTATATGGTGCTGTCCTTTGGTGTCCATTATATTTGTGCGCGCATGGATCAAACACCCTAGGGTTGGTAGTATTTGTAACGAAGCGGGGGAAGTTCTGCCGGAGTGACAGAAACCTGAGAACGCGAACCGATTAGTTGCACGTATGGGAGTAAGAGGACCTTGAACTTAAGGCTATGGTTGGGGAAACCTTAATGCATTGTTAGTATTTGCGGATGCTTTCTAACAATCCAATCATATAGTACTTGTAATCCCAAGTAGTGGAGTGCATGTATATTTAGCCTCTCCCACATAGAAAACTGCATCGAAGACAATGAACCAAGTACCTTCACTAATTAATCTTGGACAAAGCCACCACAATTACCACCACTTTTCCACACTCATGGTACTGTTAGTATATGGTTACTTAGTGTATTTTATTGCTGCAGCACTAACATTTACTTTCTTGTATTTATTATCTTGCAAAACTACCTCTCATACCCGTATTGCTACCGTAGTTTTATTTCTAGATAATGCAAACGTTTAGTGTGCGTAGAGTTGTATCAGTGGTTGATAGAACTTGAGAGAATACTTATCCTACCTTTAGCTCCTCGTTGGGTTCGACACTCTTACTTATCGAAAAGGCTACACGCGATCCCCTATACTTGTGGGTTATCAAGACCTTTTCTGGCGCCGTTGCCGGGGAGCCATAGCGTAGGTTAATGTTCTTGTGTGCACTTGTTTGCTTTATCTCTAAGTAGTTTTTATTTTCAGTATTAAGTTGTTCTTTATCTTACTATGGATAGGGAATGCGAATTACAAAAAAAATTAGGTGTAGTTGTTATCTAAAAACGTTTTCAAAAAGAAAAGTGATTGGAAAGATGAGTAATGGTTAAATGGGGGTCGACCTTGAACACTTGTGTTCATGCCTATGAAACCAAAACAAATCTTTCCATGGAAGCTTTTCATTAAAAACATGTAAATATTGTAAATATTGTGTATATACCTCTGTACATAAAAATAAAATGCTAATTATAGTCTTTAGTTAATTGAAAGTTGATAGTTTTACTTTGCTGTCCAGAAACAGATTTTCTGTGCTCCACCGTATTAAATGTTTAAAATCACCAGAACGTGATCTTGATCTGAAATTTCTTGAGTGCAAAGTGATGCTTATTAGCTTTCTTTCATTAGACTAACTTTTTCTGATTTAAGGTACGTAGATAGGTCGAAAAATTCGATCTTTACTGACTGTTCTGTTTAGACAGATTTTGTGCTTCTCTGTAAATAAAATCGTGATAAATCTCAGAATAGTATTTTGACTTGAAAATTTTTGTGCATAAACCTGAGATTATTATCTTTCTTTCATTAGACTAAAGTTTTTCGATTTGAGCTACTTAACTATCTCGTTGAATGCCATCTTTACGGACTGTTCAGTTTTGACAGATTTCTTTGTTTATTCAATATTGTACTTGGTGTTGTTAGTTTCATTAGTTTTTCGACGGACAACGGAAATCATGAACACCTTAGTATATACAGTGGCTAATGTTGAGTAAAAATTATAAAACTTGTCAATGCTTGAACATGAGTGGATTTTATTTAATGAGTACTAACCCTACTAATGAGTTTTGTGAAGTTTTATGTGGATGTAGCTTATAAGATCTAATCAATATGGTGATATGAGATGAATAAGAAGACGCAAGAGCTCAAGCTTGGGGATGTGTAGGTGCATCCCAAGAACATATTCAAGAAGATACAATCATCTAAGCTTGGGGATGCCCGAGTCATCCCCCTATTCATCAACTAACATGAGGTTGTCTCGTTCATACTCTATATTACCCGTCCACATGATATGTATTGTCTTAACTTGTATTATAATTGCTTTTATATGTCTTGGTTTTACCTTCTTTAGTTTTATTAGGCTCCTTATTTGGTTTCGATTGCTTCTTTACTTTCACTTATAAATTCAAAATAACAAAAATATTTTCTTTTGTTTTGCTTCTTTGTTTGGTTCTTTATTTTAATTTTATTTGGGTTTTACTTTTGATTTTTATTTAGAGTTTTCCTTGCTGTAGCTAGCATGTTTAGGTCTTGCTTAGCCTCTGGTTTCTTAGTTTATCAAAAATAAAGTACCAAGTTTTATCCATTTAGCTTAGTTGATACATATGTAAAAAGTGATTTTCTGTTTTCGGTATCTACTGCTTATTGCGCGATTTTTCATATTTTACTGGAAGCTCTAAAAATCACGAAAAAATTACTGATGTTGTAGCACCTAATCCTCTGCATGTACAAAAATTGGCTAAAATTTCGGGCATGTTTAAGTGCACCTAAAAATTGCGTTTTCCAGCTGCTGTTTTTCTGGACAGATTCTGACTTTTGTTGCAAGAGTGGCCTCTTTTCGTTTTCATTTGATTTTTAATGGTTCTTACCTTTCATTTATAAGTTGGCCATTTAAGCAACCTTTCTGTAACTTAAAAACAAAATTTTATTTGGTTTAATAGTAGCACTTGGGAAATATTATCTATTGTACTAATGTCTAACCGCAGAAAAGAATGGGAAAGTTTTTGTGTTGAAGTTTTTTCACAGAGAATGAAGGAACACCAAACTATGGAATATTGAAGAATTACCAAAGTCATAAGCTTGGGGATGTCCCCGCATCCCTCTTCATCAATAACCCCACGGTTTGCAAACCTTTAAACTTTGTTTTTTGAGCAACATAGGAACTTAACTAAACTTGAAGCGGCTGTATTTTATTATCTATTTATCTTAGCATCAAACACCAGTTACATTAATAAGTGGATCGTCACATATTTTATTTATCCTCTGTTTTCAATGTTTACTTGGTTAATGGATTACTTGTTGAAACTTAAAAATGATGTGTGAATAATACTGTTTAGTAGTTTATGTTTTCTTATGGTTAGTCTCAACTAGCTAATAGTGCATATTATGTTATTTTGATATCAACATGCATTGTCCTGTTCATAAGATGGTATGGTATTGTGGTATCCTCCTCTGAATAATTCACTTGAATCGACTTGGCACATGCTCACACATGTTATGACTGAAAAATAAAAGTCAATTAAGCCTTGATGATCTATTTTGCCTCAGAGTTTTAGTATCGTTTTTATGCCTCCGTTAATTTTATTTTGTCGCAAGCATGATTATGACCGTTATCGCTCTCGTGGTTGTCGCTTCCCAGTCTATTGCTAGCCTTCACTTGTACTGAGCGGGAATGCTGCTCGTGCATCCAAATCCTTAAAACCAAGTTATCCCAAAGAGTCCACCAAAAAATTCCTATGCATGGTATTTCAAGCCATTCCAAGTAAATTTGCATGTGCTACCTTTAAAACCTTCAAAATATTTCTCTTTTTGTGTCAATGTTTACTAGCTCATGAGGAATTAGTGTGGTTATTCTTTATTCTATTTGTCAAATGGACTTTTACACCTGGACTAGTGGCATATACATCCGCTTATCCAATAACTTGCAAAAAGAGCTGGCAACGGGGTGCCCAGTCCCAATTAATTACAACTTTAACCAATTAATTCTCTTCACACTTTTGCCCTGATTCATCAGTAAGCAATGACAAACAGTGAAATACCTGAATGTGTGTAAACCAAAGAGAAAGAGGGATGATCTGCCTTGCTGGTAGAAATAACGTCCTTCATGGGAGCCGCTCTTAAAAGTCCGTTTGACAGGTAGAATACTGTTCTCACCCGCTACCATTCGTTGACAATTAACAAACACCTCTCAAAACATTTTTACCTCTGTTTTTAAAACAAAAAGCTCTAGCACGTGTTAATCCCTGCTTCCCTCTGCGAAGGGCCAATCTTTTATTTTTATGTTGAGTCACCATCCTTTCTTTGAGCACTTCTTCGAGAGCATAGCTGTCGTTCTTAGTGTAATGTGCTTGTCCCAGAATACGATTAATTGAGGTATAACCATGATGCTTTTATCTTTGATATCTCTATATCTAGTCTTCACTTGAACTTCAGAGGTGCCTTGGCATTTATGTTTTGCTCCACAATTAAGGGCAAGCGAGATACCACTCTATCATGCTTTATTATGGTCATTACAATCTTGTTGATGTTTATAAATTTCATGTTATAAGCTCTTAGTTCGTTGATACTTTTCATTAGGAAACATGATTGCTAAGTTTTATTATCCATACATCATGCAATTGTTAAAGACCTGATCATAGCATTTACAATCAAAAATTATTTTGTTATCATTTACCTACTCGAGGACGAGCAGGAATTAAGCTTGGGGATGTTGATACGTCCAAAACGTATCTATAATTTTTGATTGTTTCATGCCATTTTTATGCTTTTAGCACTTGTTTTATATTAAGTTTATTATTTATTTGGACTAACCTACTAATAGTTGCAAAAGTGCACAATGTTCTTGTTTTACTCTTTGATGTGTAGAAATTATCAAGAATACAAGAGGAAACCTTGTTGGAGTCGAATTGGGACTTTCCTGAAATCTGTCTGAGAACTTTTTACGAAGATTGCCAGTTTGACCCTCGAAGATGACGTTATATGGAGACCTGGCTGTTACGAAAGTTGTCACAATTTTCCATACGAAGATTTTAAGCCCGAGATCAGCCCAATCGGAGTTCGGACGCGGCCTGTAGGCCCGTTTTGGTGGAACCCTAAAAGGGGGTGACGGAAATCCGAGAAGATATATAAAGGGAGGAAACCTAATTCGTGGAGGACTCCTCCACCCACGAATTTCAGCCACCAAAAGCCACGTTTTTGCCTCCCCCATGGATCCCATCTCCATGGGGGAGGGCTCCCAAGAAGCCATGAAGGAGGGAGGCTAAGGGGCGGCGCTCCCCAAGCTTGCCGGCGGCGGGGAAAGGAGTTCCCCGCACCGCCGGCGCCGCCGCCGCCCTGCGCCGCCGCGCTGCCCCTCTCCGCCGTCTTCACCGCCATCTCCATCACCATCTCCTCCTTGTATTCAGTGGTTCATCCTCCCACAAACCTCTGTACCGTCCTATGTAAACATGGTGTTTGATGCTATAATATTTATCCTATGATTTACATCATGTTTCCGTAGTTTATTTGTCTTTTGATTGCTTAATTGAATGCATGAGGTTCATTAGAGTTGTATGTCTATATGGTGCTGTCCTTTGGTGTCCATTATATTTGTGCGCGCATGGATCAAACACCCTAGGGTTGGTAGTATTTGTAACGAAGCGGGGGAAGTTCTGCCGGAGTGACAGAAACCTGAGAACGCGAACCGATTAGTTGCACGTATGGGAGTAAGAGGACCTTGAACTTAAGGCTATGGTTGGGGAAACCTTAATGCATTGTTAGTATTTGCGGATGCTTTCTAACAATCCAATCATATAGTACTTGTAATCCCAAGTAGTGGAGTGCATGTATATTTAGCCTCTCCCACATAGAAAACTGCATCGAAGACAATGAACCAAGTACCTTCACTAATTAATCTTGGACAAAGCCACCACAATTACCACCACTTTTCCACACTCATGGTACTGTTAGTATATGGTTACTTAGTGTATTTATTGCTGCAGCACTAACATTTACTTTCTTGTATTTATTATCTTGCAAAACTACCTCTCATACCCGTATTGCTACGTAGTTTTATTTCTAGATAATGCAAACGTTTAGTGTGCGTAGAGTTGTATCAGTGGTTGATAGAACTTGAGAGATACTTATCCTACCTTTAGCTCCTCGTTGGGTTCGACACTCTTACTATCACGCGATCCCTATACTTGTGGGTTATCAGGGGGCGGCCAGGCCGGCCGGTCGGGAGGCACTTATGCGCAGGGTCGACCGGGGTAAACCCCAACCGTTGCCCTCTTCTTCCCCTCTCCCTCTCCCACGAAAAGGCATCTCCATTGGAGCCCCCTTGCTTCTTCTCCACCCTCCTCCCCCATTGAGCCTCTCCCCCACCTCCCCAATCCACGGATATGAAAGAGCTCCTCCCGATCTACCTTCCCATCCACACAATTTCTCCTTTGTTGAAGGATTGGGGGAGCTCTCCTCCATTGTTGGTGTTCTTGAAGATGGACTCGGATTAGGATTTTGAGGAAGTCCCTCAACCTCAAGACTCGGGCAAGGCCAAGGGCAAAGTATCCTCCTCCACTTCCACTCCTCGCAAGAAGCCCAAGGCTGCCTCCAAGAAAAGGTCAGATATTGCAGTTAATCCGGATGAACCGGTTCATGAGTCTTGGACCAAGCTACCCACTACAGTGTTTGAGCATGACCGTCTGTTATTCAATCCATATGTGTTTGGGCAGCGCACAAGTAGTGATAACCGTTTCTATTGCAAGATGCATGAGCAAGTGTATAAATTTGTAGTATTCTCTCTCAAGCACACTTATGTTCCTCAGCATTTCTTTGATGTGACTAAAGCACGGGAATTGTGGTCGGATGTGATGGAAGTTATGGATTTTCATGGTATTAGCTCTCTCATGGACTGCAATGATCAATTTTCTCCTGAGTTGCTTAGGGAATTCTATGCCACTATTCATTTCTCTACGAAGGGACCAAGGACTATGACTTGGATGTGTGCCGGTGTCAAGTGCGTTGCTACACTTGCAGAGTTTGGTAGTCTCTTTGGCATTGCAGAGGCACCATTTCAGCCACTTTCTTTTACTCGTATTCATGTTGATGAGACCAAGCTAATGAAGGCTCGAGACGGGATCCGCCATTGCTATCCTCCTGAAGTTGGACTACTTCACATCCCCAAGGCCGCATTTTTCACTGGTTTCTGGAAAAATGTTCACACCATCTTGAGGAACACTATTCATGTCAAGTTTGGGGAGAAGGGTGAGGTCCGCAAGTGGATGGTAAACCTTCTTTATCACATTGTTCGTTCCAAGGATAGGGGCAAGAGACTGGATGTTCTGGATTACATGTGGAAGGAGATGCGCTCCGTGGTTCTCAACAACAAGATTCCTATCTATGGTCAGTACCTCCAGAGGCTTTTTAACACCAAGGTTGATCAAGCTCTTCTCAACAACTATCAGATGATTGGACCTACACTCCTTCCTTTGCCCGCCCCTGGCCCGGTTGAGAATGATTCAGCTGCTCCTCCTCAACCAAACGTGCTCGCCCCACCGCTACCGAAGAGGGTCCTAGCTCTGCTCAAGAAGTAACTCATGTTGTGGCTCCTAAGAAGAAGTACAACTTAAAGCAGATTCTCCAAAGAATGAATTGCTTCTTTGCTGATAAGCTGGATAAGGAATTCAAGGCCTATAAAAAGGAGAAACAATATCACCGCAACCAACGAGAGATCATGCAAAAGCTTGAACTTCCCTATCCTTCTAGCTCCGAAGAGGTCTCTGAAAATACCTGGAAGTCCAAGAATACATATTGGTTTGGCGATGATGCCTCCTCCCTTGGTGAGTTTTGGCCTGGAAACTTTGCTGGGTCTAGCTCCGGTCCGACTGCTGATGGTGTCGCTACTAATGCTGCTGGTGAAAATGTTGACGAGGAGAATGACAATGATGACTTCGAGTGATTTCATGGGCTTTTCACTTCACTTTCTCCCTTTTTGGTGTCTTGATGCCAAAGGGGGGAGAGATCTCCGGGGATTTGCATTCATGCATAGCATCCATTTGTGTTTTCATTTTCTTTGCAATCGTTTTAGTTGAACTCTATATTTGGTTTATGCTTATGGAACTTGGCTATCTAAGTATTATTGTATCGTGGAACTTTATTATCTTCAGATTATTGTAAGGCTATGGCATTCCCGGTTTATCTATTCATATGAAGTCTATGGTGAGATAAAATTCTATCCTTTGCTTACATAGATGTTTTGTGAATGCTTGCCTTACTATTATTTGTTATTTGCCAAGTTGATCTTATACCTATTGCTATAATGCTTGCTTCTAGTCTCTACTTATCCTAGTGGCATTCTAGCACTAGAGATATTGTTGGCTTATGATATCAAGGGTGAGCTTCAATTAAAATCTTGTGCCAAAGCTTAAATTAGATATCTTTATTGCAAATCCGTGTGTTGTCATCAAACATCAAAAAGGGGGAGATTGAAAGGACATGTGTCCACTAATCATGTTTTGGTGTTTGATCACAACACTTGGAGTGTTTAACCATCTACTAAGTGCTTACAGGAAAACTTAAGTTAAAGAGTTAAAGGTTGAAAGGAAATCTCTCTATGTGCAAAAACGAAATAGTGAAGCGTTCAAAAAGCTGAATCCTGAAGATTCTGGCTTGGCCGGCCAAGGATGCCGGCCTGGCCAGGCTGGCTTCCCTTCAAGGCTGGGTGCATCGGGTGGGTGGCTGGCCTCCTTGAAGAACAAGGCCGGGTGCCTCGGGTGGGTGGCCGGCCTCGGCCACAGCTGGCCGGCCAGGCGGCCTCCTTGAAGACCAAGGCCGGGCGCGTCTGGTGGCTGGCCGGCCTCCAACTTTTCCAGGCCGGGCTCCAAGGCCGGGCTCACGCGCACAGGTTGGATACCCCTCCAACGGCCACTTAATGAGGAGACTATTTAAAGGGGTCATCTTCCCCAAAGAAGACCAAGCTTCCAAGATTCTCTCTCCTCCATTAATGAAAGCTTCAACAACCTAGATCTCCCAATCCCTCCAACCAAACTTGTTGATCTTCGGAGGATTGAAAGAGAAGGCCCGGATCTACAACATCACCAAAGCGTTCTTCATTTCCCCTCATTCACTTGAGGGATTTGAGCCTAGGGTTTCCACTAGGAAAACCAAGGCATCTTGTTGTACTTACTTGCTTGCTACTTTTGTGTAGCAGATTCGTGGTGCTTGGGAGCCCCCAATCCTTTTGTGGGTTGAGTCTCAAGTTGTTGTAAGGGCTCCGGATTCCGCCTTGAAGGATTCCGATAGTGGAAGGTGAACCGAGCTTTTGGGTGAGGTTCATCGGAGAATAGGGTGAGGCCATTTGTGGTGCTTGAGTTTGAAACTCACACCCCTCCAACGAGACGTACTCCCCTAAAATGGAGGAACTCGGGAATACATCATTGTCTCCGCGTGCTTCCCGTTCGGTTACTCCTTCCTCTTTAGTTATTACTTGTATCTTATCTTGTTTAGGGTTAACTTGTCATATAGATAAATTCACCGTAGTTGCATATCTAGAGAATTTACCTTTGTGTCAAGCCTTAATCGAAAAAAAATTAAAATTTGGAGTAGCACCTATTCACCCCCCCCCCCCCCCCTCTAGGTGGCCATACGATCCTTTCACCTGGCCGCCAAAGACCTTCCTCATGATCAATCCCCAATCAGCCAAGTGGTATTTATGCTGGTCATCAAGATCTCCCCAGAAAAAATTAACCATTTGAGAGTATATGACCTTAATATCCCACTTGGTAAATATAATTACCGACATAAGGTAGGTCAGAATACTTGCCAGACAGGCTCTGATTAAAATAAGCTTTCCTTCATAGGAAATCAATTTACCCTGCCAACCAGAAATTTTCTTGATAATCATATCAATGATGGGTTGTAAATCTTCTTTTCTCAGTTTAGCAAAGTGTAAAGGATCCCCAAGTATTTAAAAGGGAAGCTCCCCAGATTACAGCAAAATACTTGGGCAAATTCTCGAGCCATCTCATCCGAAAGATTAACAGTCATCAAGTCACTTTTGTGGTAGTTCACTTTCGTGCCAGAAATGTTCCCAAAACAAGTGATAATCCACTTGAGAATTCTGGCCATATGGATGTCAGGCTCTAAGAACAAGATGGTGCCATCAGCGTATTGAAGGCTGATGATACCCCCAGGAGTAACTTGAGGAAGAAGTCCTCTAATCAGGTTACTCCTGGCAGCTTTCGAAAGCATTTTTGCAAAAACTTCCGAAATGAAATTAAAAAGAAGGGGAGGGAGGGTCTCCTTGCTTCAAACCCTTCCCAGCAACATAATATTCACTGTTAACGTCGTTAATTCTGACACAAAAAGACCCTTTAGAAAGAACCTTAAGAATCCATCCTCTCACTATAGGTCCAAAGCCTCTCGAAACCAGCATCTCCTCAAGGAAATCCCAGCTGACACGATCATAGGCCTTTTCGTAATCAAGTTTCAAAACCAAACTAGAAGAATGAGACCGGTGAATCTCGTGAATGATCTCGTGTGTAGAAACCACACTTTCTAGAATAAAACGTCCTTTGATACAAGCAGACTGACTATTAGAAATCAGTCGATCAGCTATAGGCGAAAGCCTATTAGTAATGATTTTGGTGAATTTTTTTAAAGTGCAATTCCCTAGACTAATGGGACGGAATTTCTTCATCTCTCGCGCATCTGGTTCTTTAGGAATCAAAGTCACAATAGAAAAGTTCAGACGGAACACGTCAAGGGATCCAACACAGAAATCAGCAGCCAAGGACATCAAATCCTTTTTTATGAGATCCCAGAATTTCTGATAAAATAAGAAAGAAAGGCCATCAGGGCCTGGGGCTCCATTCGCATAGGAACTGAAAACTGCAAATTTAACCTCGTCTTCAGAGAAAGGTTTTTCCAAGGCATCATTCTCTTCAGGTGCAACCAAGTCACACTCATCCCAAAAGTCCGCACCCAGATGGATGTTAGGTCTGGCCTCAAAGCCAAAAAGGGTTTTATAGAAATCAGCAGCAATGTCCAACACACCAGCAGTGGCATAGACATGACCAGAAGGTCCATCCAAGACAGTTAAATTTTTCTTTCTGCGGCGCTGATTAGCAACCGCATGGAAATAAGCCGTGTTACGGTCTCCTTCCAAAATATTCTTATCACGGGAACGTTGGAAAGCTTTTGTCTCCTCCGACGACCAAATAAGATCAAGCTCGGATTTAATTTGAGACATCCTTTCTTTGCCACTGGCGTCAAGTCTATTTTGTTCAGAAAAAACATCAAGAATATCAAACTCTTGGAGTAAATCTTTCTTTTTCTTTTTTCAAAGCAGCCTCAACATTGGAGTTCCAACCCCTTAGTTTTTTCCGGGGTCGTCTTACTTTGTATTGCCAAATATCAATAGCTAAAACAAGAGAAGAAGGAACAGGTTCATTCCACACTTTCCAGACAAAATCATGTTCACCTTATATTTTGGGACAGAGGTAATCCCACTCGTCTTTCTAGCTTTTAACAGTGTTAGTGCGGATGTTTGTGATTGAACTCGATCGACCGCAATCTGGTCGCAGCTCATGCACTTCTGCACAAGCTATCTCTATCAGGCTTGTACATCTTCTTTCTCTTTATATGAACTAGCGGAGTGGCCCGCGCATTTGCGCGGCTAGATTTGGGATGCATCGTCTACATAATTAATATTGAATCCCTTTTGTACTAAATTGATTTTCCCTTTCCTTTTTTTTTTGCTTTTTTCTATGATTGTAGTGAGATCGTGAATCTAATATATAGATGATAACAATGGACACAAATGAAATTATTTACTAATAACTTATTATAACATCAAAGAGTTAAATTTTGTGTACTCATTTGTTCAGAAATCATCATTCCCTACAAATATCCCTAAATAATGTAGTTGTATTGGATGGTTATATAGATCAATTACAGAGTAGAAATAATACATTGCTCTGTACCAATCTACGTACGGAAATACAACCCTACATGCTTTAATGCCAATGCATTTTTAATGTTAAGCTTTTCCATAAAACATACATAAAGCCATTGCTACCACGCACAAATACTTTAAGGCGTAAATATATGCAGGATCAAACCTATCATATGATTACTGTCAATTTTATTGAAGACTGAATAGTCGTAAATGCTTATGCACATCAACGTCTTAGGGAATTTTTGTTCTTCAACTACCCTTGTGTAATACCGGTGGCTAAATAGGACACTTGCTCACATATTGGAAAATTCCGGTCCAGGTCTATGTGGATTCCGTACTTCCTGGCCCAAAATACAAATGGAGTATATCTAAGGTAAAAAGCAATAATGATTATTACAGTACTTGATTTCAAAAATAAATCTAAGGTGATTCCTACAGCTATGAAACTATTTAAACTGTTCACTTATTCTATGTCAGCAATATTTGAGAAGCTAAAACTCAGTTTTTTTGTGTACAGGGCAAAGTTTACAAAAGCATGTTTGACGGAGGCATTACAGCTGAAAGGAAGGCTAAAAGAAGAGAAACGACCTCACTCTCATTCATGCATACTGATACAACTGGTGTATCCTTATACCCACCAATGGGTTATCTTTTCGCACAGTGACCTTGCTCGGCTAAAACTATCTTGTCTTACGTTTTTTCTTCCAGAAATACCAACTACATTTTCATAGTAATTAGTGAACCGTCTGGTGTTGGAGTACCACAAAAACGATCCAGTCCATCATATTTTACTCTTCGTACCTATGCCCTTAGCATGTACTCCCTCCGTTCCAATTTAGTTGACTTGCTATGCACCAAATATGGATGTATATCCGTGAAGGACTCAAACTGCAAATAGACATTAGTTTGGTTCATGCATGTGTACGTGAGTTTGTTTTATAGGAAACGCATTGTAATGCTACAACTAATGGAAGATCAAAGCATGCAGCAAGGTAGGGCATGCCTGTAACTTAAAAGGAAACAAGTGCAAGCATGAACTGTCGTCTACTCCCTCCGTTCCAATTTAATTGACTTGCTATGCACCACATGTGGATGTATATAGACATGTAACAAGTCTATATACATCCACATGTGGTGCATAGCAAGTCAATTAAATTGGAACGGAGGGAGTAGACGACAGTTCATGCTTGCACTTGTTTCCTTTTAAGTTACAGGCATGCCCTACCTTGCTGCATGCTTTGATCTTCCATTAGTTGTAGCATTACAATGCGTTTCCTATAAAACAAACTCACGTACACATGCATGAACCAAACTAATGTCTATTTGCAGTTTGAGTCCTTCACGGCTTCAGACCTTAAAGGTATCACTTGCATTAGAATTTCAAATCCCAGCAGTTCAAGTCGCACGCCGGTGCGGTGCGTGAGGCTGATTGCGAGTCTTGGCATTGTGATCCCTTGACTGCACCCTCGCCTCTTGTGACTCTTGGCGCCTCTTGCTATTCCTTTTCTAGTGGTCTTTTTCTTGTATTTTTGTTGTTCTCTTTTTCCTTGTATCCCCTGCAATTTCTCCATCCGTTTGTAAGAACATGGCCCGCCAGGCTACTTTCGATGAATGCAACAAACAGTGGGGATTTATTCCCCCCTGTCAATCTCGAAAAAAAGAATTAAATTAATGGCCTATACATTTTTGCATGTAGATGAACTCATCACGATGGAATATGTGCACCGCTAATAGTGATTTAAGATTATAATGGGTAGGTGAATCATTTTATAAATAGTAGAAGTGCACATCCAAAACTATAGTAGATAAATTAACTTCCTATTAGGTGGATAAGGAAGCATACTTTATATGTGAAATTCCAAATATGCAACAAAGTGAAGTTAGCAAGTTCAATTTTTATTGGAAGATTGATAGATAGTCCCAAGTATGGGCCGACTTACCTGGAAAACGTCCAGCATGTGTGTGTGGCTACCGTCAGCATCCAATGATGTGGTTGCAAATGCATGAGGAGAATCCTATTTGAATCGACTTGATGCATTGTGGTCTGTTTAAGCAATGCTTTTTGTCGGCATCAATCCAAATCGTCCATGGCTTTCCAACAACGTTGCTTCTCGCCAGATCAAAGTCCGCATGCAGACTCGTTGTAGAATTAGCTTGTTCAATGTTAGTCAAGATCGCTGCCGTGAGATCACATACGTCAATTATTTTCATCGTGAGATTGCCGTCCACGCCTCGAGCTCATAGGAGGTTTTATGCTCGGGCATTGCAGTGGACGTGTATGGATTTCCGGCGATGTCGCTTCTCGCCAGCTAAATGTCGCCATGCTGATTCAACGTAGACTCATGGCTTTTTGTATGCTTGTTAAGCTTGTTGGCATTAGATCTCTGTCGTTGAATTCGCCATCGCGATGTTGCAGTCCACGCCTCCTCGAGCACATTGGAGGTTTTATGTTGTGGCATTGTAGGCGACGCTGACAGCAACACTAGTCGATAAACTGTAGACTAAGATGTCTCCATCTTGCAAACCTTATAGGCTAGAATCCCTTATGTTGGGCTGTTGAAGAGGATGATCAACTGCCGAGATATATGATTTGTCTCCCTCGTGAAAAGCCTATAGGCTCAACTCGCTGCCAATCTTATATCGAATAGAAACAGCAGAAATCACATACGGCTTGTCTGAATCAAAAACATCCTCCCTGCAAAAAAAAGGAATCAAAGACGACATGCTTCAAATAATCACGGAGGAAGAAATTTCTCGACATTTCCCGACTCTGGTCCCTTTTCGTATTTACATGTGAGATCAGTACCAATAAACACACATATTATTGTTTAACTGCAGATATACGAACAACTGAAGTACTGTTGTAAGAAAAATAGGAAAAAAGATGCAAGAAGTAAATGTTACCTGAAATCGGCCGAAAGTAATTTACTAAAATCCTATTGTTCCACAAAACATTATCCAAAAGGGCATGACACCTGCATAAAGAACAGATAAAGAATGCCAACAAAACTTGTAATGTTTTACATGAACCAAAGATGTAAGCTTCAGTAGGTGGTAAGCAGAAACATCAGCAATTTTATGCTCTCTCGTCGGAAGGATTGGTTGTAGTTTCAATTTAGCACATCATCAAGTAAGGGTTTATCTGAGCAAAAGTACGATCATTAGAAAATTTAATGGCATAAGTGGTGGATTTATTTCAAATCAGGTTCAATCTTGCCGGACAGCATGCGAGAGTCATAGATGTGCAAAATATGGATTAATCGAAATAGAGCTGGCCTCATGTATGTACTATGTAGGAGGTGCAACAGAGGGTTCACCGGCGCATGCTTCTTGCGCTAGACGTTACCTGGCTATGTGCCTGAGCCGATTCTTACTTCCCTCGATCGATCCATGTTCCTCTCGTGCATGATTCCTTTAGCAATAATCAGTCTGGTTATGTGCATGAGGCAAATCATACTTGATTGATCTATATTTGATGGCCGCATGGTGTATGCATGAGCCAAGTTTGGAACTTGATGATCTACGGACGGGAGACTTAACCGGCTGACAAATACGGCGGCGTCTCGGCCGGAAAGTGGCGAGCTTGACCTAGGCTTCACCGGCGCTGGACTGCTGGCAAAGATGGCGTACAGTGGATAACCTCTCCAGCTCTCAGACGATCTTTTGGCCGGCGGCTGACTTAGATTGGGTTCCTTGGCTGCGTTGAAAAGAGGCAAGGAAGATAGCAGCCGACACATTTTTTCGGACGGCCCCCCATCTTCACTTCCAACCCTCTCCTCTCTCCATTGACCTTATATTAAGTGATCTTTCTGCTACACCAAGCAAATCATCAATAAACATATTGTTTCTCCCTCAATATATTGACAGCACGTAGAAAGCTTGGATACATCGTACCTATTTCTTGGCTGTTTTCATGAGGCCATGCGTCGATCGTTCTTGCAGAGCTGGTGAGCTGCGTGTGCACTGGTGGTCTGGTACATGCATCAGCAAGTATGATCAAAAAATCTAGACTAATCGATGTGCCCGCACTTGAGAAAGGTCGGCCGGCCGGCCGGCCAGCCAGCTGCGTCTTTCCGTCAGGCTGAGATCGCTGTCTAGAAGATAGCAGTTCCTCGTCAAGCTGGGTCCTAGTGCCTCGATTGACATGGAGTCGAGAAGGCCGGAGATATTGCTTGGTAAGACCTAGGGCTTCGTCTCGCAGCGGCTGGCCGCCGGAAAGTCCTGCTCATGGCATGCGCCGTGTAGACGAAGAACGTGCTACAACTCCTCGATGAGGCAGGGTGTAGGGAAGCGCCGAAGCGGTGGCATCACACGCCAGAAGGCTTCCATGATCGTTTGGTCGATCTGTGCGACCAGATCTCATGTTTGCTATAGCTATACTTGATGTGCCGTGCCGAGGACTCCTATTCCAATAATAACGTGAGCATGCTAGATGGATAGCACTTGATACGTAATAATAGGTGAAGATCCCAGGATTCTTTTAGTCAGAGCCGTGTCCAAGTCAACCTCGTTCCACGAACTAATCCTGCTTGGGAACGTCTCCAACTTTTTCCGTATAAGATCGGCCTCCTTTCTTAAATAACGATCTAAGTTTTTTTTTCTATCCAATAGCTCTTTTAAATCTGAGACGTTCGCTTTTAAGTGTTTAATCTGAGCCATTGATTGTCTTGTGTTTTAATTATATAATAATAGATGCTTGCATGCATGCACCTATCTTATTTTTGTTGAAACTGAGGCAAAACATTGCCTCATTCTATCGATTAAGATGTTTGTTAGGTTACAGAAACCAAGAAAGGCCTCAAGAGGCCAAAAAACAACAAAAGCCTACCATTGTTACAAGGGCCGCCTCGGTTTTAATTAGGGCCACCACGGCTGTCGTATGGATGGTCGATGTTGGAAGATGCGCGCATTTCGTTCGTTCTATATTTGCGAAGAGATGAGAATCACCATGGAGAACGTCGCCTTCAGCCAGGAGCCCGGGCTAGGAGTGATGTCAGGCCACAACTCCTTGACCGAGATGAAGGAGCACCACTCGACAATGCGAGGGTCAGGGAGGCCAAACCAGTCCATAATCAAGCGCCAAATCCTCATGGGATATATGCATTTGAAAAGCATATGCGTAGCAGACTCCGTTTCCCTTTTGCATAGGGGGTACATGGGTATTCTAACATTTTCGTCCCTTGCAACAGCATATCGATCATTTCCCTGCCCCCGACATTACCATGTTGTGCTACTAGGAATTTTCAAATCCTAGGTGTGCACATAAAGTTATAAGTGGTCCTACTTTCTCAAACTTAGAACACATCTCTAAGCTATCATGCTTATTATTAGCGGTTTTACTTACTTACAGTCAACTCATACATTACTCACAGTCAGATTTGTATCGCGATTCGTACACTATGAGTTGTAATTTGGATTGCAACTAAAGATTATTAATTACATGTGGCATTGTAACTGAGAAAAATACCAAAACTTTAATTTAAGACCCCGCGATCGCAGACGGGAGCCGGTGCCCGTGTGCGTAATCCCCTATCGCTTACCCTTGGAGAATAAAAAGGCCCGCAGAGCTTTCGATGTCCATATATTCGCATACACTTTTGTGTTTTTAACCGTGTGCTGCATATCACATACGATCAGGTCATTTTGAATGTGTGCATAGTGCTCACCATCGCACACCATTTATTGGCAAAAGTCGTGTGAAATCGAACCGTATGTCTATACAAAGTTATCTCTATATATATTTAAAGTGTAATTTCAAGCGACAAGTGTTTCAATTCGATCGTAAATGCAATTACAGTCCAGTTAATATTGGCGTTTCTTTCTTTCCCGCTTCCTTTTCCCGCTGTTTCGCCGCATTCCCACCTCCTCGCCGCCCCCGCGCTCGTGTATAAATCTTGCTAGCTTATAGAAGTGCTGCTGGCAGTGGCAATGGCTCGCTACAAGTCCAAAGTCCCCGACGAGATGCGATACTCCATTAGAGCAAGGAAGCAGCGCTTTCGCGCGCGTCGTGCCTCCACCTCTGCCGCCCTTCCCTCCTCCTCTTCCTCCTCGTCCGGCGTTTCCTGCTCGTCCGGCTCGTTATCGTTCATCCCTCGCGCGGAGACGCCGGTCGACAACAACACTGGTTCGGGGTCGTCGTCGTCGGTTGAGCTGGATCGGATGCAGGAGCACATTTTGGTGCAGGAGTCCATCGCGTCGTGGCGCGCAGAAGAATACATGACGCATCGCGTGGTGGAGGCCTCATTCGACACTCTGCGCCAAGACCGTCTGCGCAGATGGCGGCGCCTCAAGGTGGAGCTCAATATTTGTGGTGCTCCACCACCGAAGCGGCAGAAGACCGACGTTGCCGAGGCCTCTGGGTCTTGCAAGCCACCTTTCAACAACGGCGATGACGATGAAGTGGATTATTTCGCCGCCGACGAAAACACCGACGAGGAGAATCTCTAGTGTATTTAGTTGGAGTATTTGATACATTTTGTGTACGTATGTAACGGCTGTAATAATTTAATGGAGCCCTCGAAATATTAATGAAATCTCAAGTAGTATCACCCGAAAACTGAATGAATTGTGTTGGTAGTATCGCCCACGGATGCAGTTGCAACAATCGTGTGCAATTGCGTGGTATCACACACAGTTGTCTCTTTCGGAAGCGTGTGCGATGTATGGCTAACTTCGCATACGGTTAGATAAAGCAGACTGTGTGCGATATGTGTCGTTTACATTTAAATACGGATTTCTAGCCGTTGCTGGCCAGCTACCCCAGTTCTAGCCGTTGCCACCCTCCATCCCTCCGTCGTCCGTCCCACCCCTCTCGCAGCGCACAGAAACTGCCGTCACCATAGTCTAAAAGATCAAGGATATCACCAGCGACACGGACTCGGACGAGGTACATTTGGGCGTAGCTTCTAGCTTGCTATTTGCTTCATGCTCGGGGTAATTTATATTTCCTTCCAATTTGTTCTATTTGAAGGTTCCCAGATGCTGCGACTGCAAAATGCATGCCGACTTTAATTTGTCCGTGGAAGGCAAAATGAGCGCACTGTTACAGGATCTGCACGCCGCTGTCGAGAAGAAGAAGATAGCAGAAGAAAAAACGAAGAGGCTCGAAGACGAGAAGATTGAGATGGAGCTGCAACTTGCAGATCTTGTCCACGATAACAGGAGAAAAGCTGAAGAGGTCAAGTTGAAGTTGAAGAAAATAAGAAAATATGTTCGTGACAAGGAAAATCATCTCCTTTATGCTTTAGCTGCTTTAGTTATCCTAGTATCTGTTGTAATTGCACTTTCAGATTTATCGAGATGCAGGAAGTAGAGATATAAGTAGCATTCTCTGAATATGTACTCAAACGATCGAAATAAAAAAATCATATGCGAATGGGGGACAATGCACACGTTTTGTGGCCCGTAAAGCGTGTGTGAATAATGGGCCTATTTTGGGCCCATGTATTCTGAACCCTATTTTGTCTCTTGTATAAATTGGGACCAGCAGCACCGTCCGGTCTCACTTCACTCGACAGCCACCACTCCATTTTTGGAACTCTTCTACTCACCTGGTCGAGAGTAGAACCTAGATCTCTCCCGCATTTCTGTAGATTATGTCTTTCTCACGTGCAGATCCATGGACGGAGGTGCCTTGGATACCTCCGGCGAGCCGGGCTCGGCCTCGCCCTTCCCCGTGGCGACGTCGTCGTCGTACTTTGGGGTCGAAGGCCGCACGTGTTGTGCATCAGCTCGCCCTCGACCTCATCCTCGTCCCTTTACGAAAGGTATCCTCTCACACACACATGCTACTGGTTTTTATATGACTGATCTAGTTTCATTAGCACAGTTAGCAAGTTTTATATGACCTCATCCTCCGAATCTACTTACTTTTTCTGTTCGGTTTTAATATTCATGCTCTAGCCTAGTTTAACATATATGTGTACTTTTTAGCTTCATTAGTTTACCAAATTAGAACGGGTCCATATGTTTAGATCTGTTTAGTTTCATCTTAGTTCGTTGTGTTGCAACGGAGGATGTGTTGGACTTGATGCATGTGTACTGTTGTCTAATTAGTTAATTTTTTGTCGGACTAGATGCATGTTCAAGTTCTTCCATATTTAACAGTAGCTAAACTCTTATCATAGGGATCTTATTTTGATGCCACTGTACAAGAATTTATGGTTGCGCTCTTTGGCTCCTGTTATTATCTTCTGCTAATAACATAGAAACAAAGACGTAACCAAGAGGGGACCAAGAGGGAAGGTGTGCAGGGATGTGCATGGCCGAATATGGCCGAATCGCTCTGCCCCTGTCCCTCTTGAGTGCGACTAAGGATTGCTCTTGAGGGTGAGTCCACTTATTTAGTCTTTTCTGTCTTTATGTTCTTAGTTTTTCTATGTTCATATTCTAACACTGGGCATTCAACAACAGCTCATCTATCGACCTCCATTTCGATGGAGTTTGTCCTTCAGCTCAAGCCTTTCCGAGCATCCCCCATCGCGTGCTGAAACGAGAGTATCAAGGCGTCTCTCGTTCACATGAACTTCGTGTGGCTGGAAATTCATCAAGCGTGCGGTGTCATGAAGTGACATCTCTTCTCTAAATAGCAGGTCATTCACAGAGGGGCTTAAGTGCTTCTCTCTCATGCATGACCCTTTTTTGCTTTGAAAAGAGTTAGTAGACATAAATCCATCATTGTTTTATATGACTTATTTATCTAACAATAGAACTGACTCGTTTCTTTATACTTGAACACAGGAGTCACAATGACACAATGCAGTACACAAGCTGGCCTCACAAATCTTCCTCCTCCAAACCGTTGCACCTGTGATATTTTGGTCCAATGTATAAGACATTTTTTTAGTTAAGAGTGTCTTGTACAGTGCGGCCAAAATATCACGCTGGTGACGCAAAGAGTATGCTGATGGCTCTAAACAAATTTAAAGACTACAGGTCAATGCCAGGGTCTTGGGAAGACAGTGGCCATTACGGAGACAAAGACGTAACCAAGAGTATTCTGTTTGTTGATCATTCTCACTTGTATCCTAATGTATATGTACTGATGGGTTCTAAAATGTACAATGATTTATGTGATTGCGATATGACACTATTGATACATATAAAATGTTCAATGAATTATGTGATTCGGATGTGCTATACTGTCATTTGGATGAAATAATGGAATTATGTTAATGACTGCCCCAGTTAAGTTTTGAACGACGTACGCAGACGATTCATTTAGTTAAATCGTGTGCGAAGCTAAGTAAAGCACACATAACACGAACACATAAACCGTGTGTGATGCTACATAACGCACACAAGTCAACAAAAACAAAGCGTCTGCGATCTTGTCTATATCGCACACGGTCCAATTAATACGCCTGTATGCGAAGTTTGCATCATCGCACACGGTTAGTTTAGCCGTCTGCGATGTCTGCCCATATCCCCCACCCATGGATAGCGACGGGCGCTATACTCATGTGCGATGACCAATGTTGACCGTGTGCATTTGCCCGATCTATACTAGTGATTCGTGCTAGCCATGAGTTGTATCATGGATCGTAACTGAGGATTAAATTTTCAGTCAAATACATCAAATCTCGTTTACAACCAATGAAGCAACTCATGATTAGCACGAATTACGAAATGAACTGAGAATTAGTCACACTATTAATGCATCGGCAGTGCCTGTAGATATTGTACCTAGTGGTCTACTTCCTCAGGTGTGTACGTCTAGTTTGGAGTTTGATAGAACAGCTGAAATAATAAATTCTGAAATCCTAAAATACCATCCATGTGTTGTATGCATCACGGCCATACATGTGCCGGGAGAAATCCCTATGTGGTCTACATACAACGCCACCTTTTTCGACAAATAGGGCTTCTGAAACCGGCGTCGCCGATCACACAAACGTGCTCTATGCATCGATACGAGTGTAGACTTTGTAAGAAAAAAACACATTTGTAAAAAAATATTAAACCTTATATAATTATTTTCAAATCTGAACACTTATTTTATTTGAACAATTTTTTAAATATGAATATATATGTGCTATTTGAATGATCTTTCAAAAGAAAGTTATGTTATTTGAAAGTTTTTCAATAAAAATACTGACATTTATCTTACTTAACAGGAAAATGTAATCGTAAAATAAAAATAAATAGAAAAAAGAGAGAAATGACAAAACGAACAAAAAAACAGAGAAAAAACCATGTAAAACCCAGAAAATACCGGAGGGAGCAATCTACCGGGCCAGCCCATGGAGGGGTGCGCGGGACCGACCGTGATTAGCGGCAAATAGGATTGCAGGGAACCGACTCCGAGAAACTCGGGGGATCGCACAATCTCCGCGTTACAAGGACGGAATATAGCGCCGCGCACCCCCTGCCGCTATATGGGCCGACCCATTTGGTTCCTATTAGTAGTAATATCATTTCGCGCGCGTTGTTAACCTTTTTTTGACTGTTTTTCGTGTATTAGTATTAGCAGCTTTTGGCTTCGTGTGTTTGACTGCTTCACGCGCGTATGGTATTCTGGGATTCTCTGGGCGCCGTGCCAGCTGCACGTGATGCTCTCTTAAACTGGATGCATGGATGGATCGTAGCTAGAACGTGACTTGATTCTAAAAAAAATAAACTAGAACGTAACTTTGGTCTTTGTGCTTTTGAAGCAAATTAATTACGTCACGATCTACTGGTTGACACGTACTCCCTCCGTCCCAAAATAAGTGTCTCAAGTTTGCACAAAAGTGAATGTATTTATACAAGTTTCATGTCTAGATACATTCACTTTTTGATAAATCTAATACAGTTATTGTTGAACGGAGGGAGTAGGTGTGTGACGAGGATCTCTCGTTCCGCTTTTTCTTCCAGGAAAGAAATTAAGATAGAGGCTCGCGGCCTGGCGGAGCGCACGTACAACTCACTCTGAACATTATTTTGTACGATATTTTAAATCTGAATATTTTTTTTGAAAAATGGAAATTTAAACAAAATTTTAAATGCTATCTAAAAAAGGAAACAGAAAAAGAAACATCCAAAAAAAGAAAAACGAAAATGGCGGCGAACAAAAACTGTTTTTGAACGATTTAAAAAATGAACAGAGAATGGCGATGAACGGAAACTATTTTTGAACGATTTGAAAGTGAACAGAAAAAGCGGGGGAACGAAAACTATTTTTGAACGATTTTTAAAATTGAACAGAAAAAAATTTACGAACAGAAATTATTTTTGAACGATTTTTCAAAATCGAACAGAAAAAACTCTATGATCGGAAATTATTTTGAACGATTTTTCAAATCTGAACATTTTATTCGAAAAATGAAAATTTAAACAAAAAATTAAAATAATAACTAAAAAAGAAAATAGAAAAGAAGAAAGAAAAAAGAAACAACCAAAAAACGAAAAATGAAAATGGCGGTGAACGAAAACTATTGTTGAACGATTTTAAAAAATAAACAGAGAACGGCGGTGAACGGGAATTATTTTTGAACGATTTTGAAAGTGAATAGAAAAAGCGGGTGAACGAAAACTATTTTTGAAAGATTTTAAAAAGTGAACAGAAAAAAGTTTATGAACGGAAATTATTTTTGAACAATTTTTAAAAAGCGAACAGAAAAACTCTACGAACGCAAAATATTTTGAACGATTTTTCAAATCTGAACTTTTCGAAAAATGAAAATTTAAACTAAAAACTAAAATAATATCTAAAAAAGAAAACAGAAAAGAATAAAGAAATAAGAAACAGCCAAGAAACGAAAAATGAAAATGGCGGTGAACGAAAACTATTGTTGAACGATTTTAAAAAATAACAGAGAATGACGGTGAACGGGAATTATTTTTGAACGATTTTGAAAGTGAATAGAAAAAGCGGGTGAACGAAAACTATTTTGAACGATTTTTGAAAGTGAACAGAAAGAAGTTTATGAACGGAAATTATTTTTGAACAATTTTTAAAAAGCTAATAGAAAAACTCTATGAACGGAAAATATTTTGAACGATTTTTCGAATCTGAACTTTTCAAAAAATGAAAATTTAAACAAAAAATTAAAATAATATCTAAAACGAAAACAGAAAAGAATAAAAAAAGAAACAGCCGAAAAACGAAAAATGAAAATGGCGGTGAACAAAAACTATTGTTGAACGATTTTAAAAAATAAATAGAGAATGACGGTGAACGGAAATTATTTTTGAATGATTTTGAAAGTAAACAGAAAAAGCGGGTGAACAAAAACTATTTTTGAATGATTTTCAGAAGTGAACAGAAAAAAGTTTATGAACGGAAATTATTTTTGAGCAATTTTTAAAAAGCGAACAGAAAAAACTCTATGAACGAAAATTATTTTGAACGATTTTTCAAATTTGAACAATTTTCAAATATGAACATTTTTTCGAAAAATAAAAAATTTAAACAAAATCGTTAAAAACAGTATGTACAAAAGAAAACAGAAAAGTAGAAAGAAAAAGAAACAGGCAAAAATCAAAAATGGCGGTGAACGAAAACTATTGTTGAACGATTTTAAAAAATGAACAGAGAATGGTGGTGAACGAAAATTGTTTTTGAACGATTTTCAAAATGAACAGAAAAAGCCGATGAACAAAAAATATTTTTGAACGATTTTAAAAGATGAACAGAAAATGATAGTGAATGGAAACAATTCCTGAACGATTTTAATAGTGGACAGAAAAGGCCGGTGAACGAAATCGATTTTTGAACAATTTTAAAAACTGAACAGAAAAAGTCCGTGAACAAAAATTATTTTGGAACGATTTTTAAAAAGTGAACATAAAAAATTTATGAGCAGAAATTATTGTTGAACGATTTTTAAAATTCGAACAATTTTGAAATCTGAACATTTTTCACATGTGAACAATTTTGAAATACAAACAATTTTCGAATCTGAACATTTTCAATTTTTTTAAATAATCTCTAAAAAACAGAAAAGAACAAATAAAAGAAACAACAAAATAAGAAAAACAAAAAAGAAACAGGAAAAAAGGAAAAAGAAGAAAGAAAAAGAAACAGCAATAAAAACAAAAAAGAAAAAAACAGCGAAATTGTCGAGCCGAAAAAAAGAAACAGAAATGAAGTAACAAGAAAGAAACATCAAAAAAAGGAAAACAAAAACAAAAAAGAAACAAGAAAAAACGAAAAAGAATAAAGAAAAAAGAAACAGCTTGTGCATACGTTCTACTCCCTCCGTTCCAAATTAGTTGTCTTGGGTTTGTCCAAATACAGATGTATCTAGACACTAAACAAGTATAGATACATCTGTATTTGGACAAACCCAAGTCAAGTAATTTGGAACGGAGGGAGTAGTAGCTACGATCCATCCATGCATCCAGCTTACCAGCTAGTGCGCGCCCGCGAGACAGCGCGTGAAGCAGGAACAGACGAAGCAGTTAGAGAAAGAGAAAGGAGAAAGGTTTTTGCGGTGGATAACTGGGCCAGGCCCATAAAGCACGGGGTACGCGGAGAGATGTTAGCTCCGCGGTACGCGGAGGGGAGCGCCTTGCTATCGACCTATGCGATGATAACATCGCATCGCACACCCTGCACCGCCGCCGGCGCCGTCCCACCTTCTCCTTCCTCCTTCCTCATCGCCTCGCCCCGCCACCACGTGCCGCCGGCCATGCCGCCTGCCACCGCCACCCGCGCCCGGCGCCGCTCCCGCGCGGCCTCGGCGCCCCGCCCTCCTCCAACCTCCGCCCACCGCCGGTCCGCCGTCGCCCCAACCTTCCCTCTAAACCCCCCCCCCCCCACTCCGACGAGCTCTCCACCGCGCCGGCACCCCCACCCCCGAAGATAAGTTTCCTTGCTCGCCTCCACCGCCTCCGCCGCGGCCAGCCACGTCTCCGTCATTCCGGCTCGCTCCAGGCTCGTCGTCGCCGTCGGCCGCCGCGGCCAGCCGCGTTGCCCGCCCGCCGCCGACTCGTCTCCGGCGCCGGCACCTCCCCTCCCCTCGCCTCGCCGCGCCGCGCCGCCTTCTCCCTCAGCTCCGGCAGCCTTCGTCGCGCTTCCTCCATCGAAGAACTGGGCCGGCCCACTCGCGCCTCTCCTCTCCAGCACGGGGTGTGCGACGCTGGCTTAACGTCGACCAGGTCGACAAATAGGAAACGCCTCCGCGGAGACTAGGATTCGCCGAAACTCGGCCTGGACTGGGCATAGCCCATACAGCTCGCAACGCCAACCGACGAACCGAGAGGGCGAGACCCAAAACCAATCTCCGCCGTGCCGTACCCGGAGATGACGGAGCCCGGCGTCTCGTCGACCGCTGGCTGCAGCGCCGCTGCCTCCGCATGTACCCTCGGACGAAGCCGCCAACGATCACCTACACCCTTCCGAGGCCGTTTCCGTCGCCATAACGAAGACGAGGACCAATCCCGGCGCGAATCTGAGGGTTCCAGGAGCGATAGCAGGCACCGGCACCGGCACCGGCACCGGCGTGAGGAACATGGACGCAGAGGAGGCAGCAAGGTGAGACGTCGACATCGAGCCCTATCGCGTCGAACGAAGAGTGATCGCGATGAGGACTCGGAGACCTCCTACGATTCTGAGGACTCGAGAGATAGAAAGAGCAGCAAGAGATCGAGGAGTCACAAAGGATCAAGAACGAGGAAGTGCAAGGGGTCAGATTCCGACGGTTGCTCCCCGGGCAATGCCAAGATCGGCGAAGAGATGGATGGATCGATCGAGTTCAAGAAAAAGATGATGGACGCGGGGAAGCATGCGCAGGAGGACGACGCGGCGCCGCTCGTCGGGCCGCTGCCGCTGCCGCAGCCCCGCGTGGAGGTGCAGGTCAATTACGGCGACGCCCTACGGCCGGGGGAGGACGACGCCATGGCGCAGTTCGTACAGCAGGGGAAGCGGATCCCGCGGCGCGGCGAGGTGGGCCTGTCGGCAGAGGAGATCCAGAGGTTCGAGGAGGCCGGGTACGTGATGAGCGGGAGCAGGCACTCGAGGATCACCGCAGTGCGCCTCCGGAAGGAGAACCAGAAGTACAACGGAATAATCTTTTGCTCATGCGGTAGGGCGCCCATGCGCAATCTGGACCGTCGGATTCAGTGTCCGACGGTCAGGATTTAGCGTTGACCCAGCACATTTTCAACGCTAAATCCTGGCCGTCGGACAGCTGAATCCGACGGTCCAGATTGCGCATGGGCGCCCTACCGCATGAGCAAAATCCACGCAGTAGCGCGCGCTCGCCACCTTCAAGGCTTCAACTACGAGCAGAGGGCGATGCGGGAGAGCAAGGTCAGGGAAGACCTCTGGCGCCTCGTGGACAAGGCGCTCGGCAAACTCGCCGCTGCGGACCACGATCCGTTCGCTGACAAGTAACACACGATTTCAATCTCGGTATCCTATCTACAATACACCGCGCTATGTTTGCCCGATTTTTTTTCATACAGATCATTTAGGTTCATCACTCATCTTGATCAATAGAGGTGTTGCTATTCTACAGTATGCGGATGACACAATTCTGTTGATTCAAGACAATGTGAATCAAGCTACTCACTGAAATTAATTTTATACATGTTTGAGGCAATGTCTGGTCTGAAAATAAATTTTGACAAGAGTGAAATTATGTTGGTTTTGGAAGATAATGAGAAAGGTTTAATGTATGCTAACATGTTTGGATGCCAGTTAGGTAGCTGGCCTATTAAATACCTGGGAGTTCCTGTGAGTAGCTCCAGGTTACGGGTTGCGGACTTGGATCCTGTGTGTGATAAACTCAGAAAATTTTGGATGGCTGGGTTGGAAACTCAACTTCGGTTGGTGGTAGGTTTATTCAGATTCAATCCTCCCTCAGTGGGGTGCCAATCTATATAATGTCTATGTACCTGTTACATGACACCAATTTGGAAAATTTGACTAAAATCATTCGGAAGTTCTTTTGGGCTAATGTTGGGGAGAAAAAGAAAAAATATCACATGGTGAAGTGGCAGTTTATTTGTCGGCCTAGGGAGAAAGGGGGTTTAGGAATCAAAAATTTGAAAATCCTCAATGTTGCTCTGTTGTGCAAATGGTGGTGGAAATTGGAGAGTGAGGATGGTTTGTGGCAGGATATTGTCCGAGCAAAATATGGGGTCGACAGATGTATTTGGAATGTGAGGTTTAAGCAGAATGACTCTCCGGTTTGGAAAGATCTTCAGAAAGTGAAGAAATATTATCTGCAGGGGAGAAAAATGGTGGTGTTTGGTGGAAATGAGACTAGCTTTTGGCATGATTCGTGGCTTGGTGACTCTCCTCTGTCTGAGAGTCTCCCTCAGCTATTTGAGATATGCGAGCAGCAGAATCTCACTGTGAAAGAAATGGCGGATCGAGATTGGATCATGACTTTCCGCAGATGGTTAGACCCTACTGCCCAAGGGCAGGCTAGTGCCTTGAGAAGTTCTTTGCTAGCAGTAGCCTTGGGTGCGGGTAAAGACCGACCTAGATGGAAGTTCACTAAAAATGGAAAGTTTACAGTGAAGTCGATGTATAGAAAGCTGTCATCTAGTGGCCCTGACAGATCTTTTAAACACTTGTGGACGGCTAAACTTCCCCTCAAAATTAAAATCTGGCTTTGGCTTATATGGCACAATGCCATAGCTATGAAGGATAACATAAAAAAAGGAAGTGGGTTGGGAATTATACCTGTAGATTTTGTCCAGAAAATGAAACCATCTCACATCTTTTCTTTCTGTGTCCTGCTGCGATTTTTGCCTGGAGCGCTGTAAGTACAGCTCTTGGTGGTAATGCTAGACCGACTTGTTTTACTCAGTACTTTTGGTGGATTGCCAAATTGCTGCCTTTTCGTACTAATTTGCATGTGGTGTGCCTCGCCTCCCTTTGCTGGGCGATTTGGAAAATTCGTAATCGTGCATGTTTTGAGGGGAAACTTATCTCCTCTCCCGTGGAGATTGTGTGTTACATGTGTGTTTTCATGCGTCACTGGGCAGGTCTCCAGAAGGAGGAGGAGAAGACGATGCTTGAGGAAGGAGCTGATAGACTGCAGCAGGTGGCGTCATATGCTGCGATGGCCAGTGGGAGTGGGACGGGCCCGACGATTGGTGTTGCACGCGACGAAAATGGTGATGAGACTCCTGGTGTTTGAGGCGCAGTTTGAAGCTGGGAGTTTTCGCGAGGCTCTTATGAAGACTAATCCCGTTGCTGTAGTGTCTGCCCTCTGGTAGTGTTATCTCTGTTCAGTTGCCGCTGCCTGTGAACAGCTGTTGTTCCTAATCTGTTACCTTGACTTCCGTCTTCCTGAGTACTAGCTGGGAGTTGATGATAGTTTACTCTTCATAGTCTGGGGATGTTTTGCTTTTTATTTTTCTCTTGGTTTGTAATATTGGATTCCTGTTCTGTTAGTAATGGAACCCGGCTCCCCTTTGGGAGGCGTATGGAAAAAAAAAATCTTGTACGCAAATATTTAGATATATACATGCATGCCTATTGCCGTATTTGCTCTCTGGCTCTCTGCTACTTGAACGCGGGTAGAGCTCGCCTCTAAATTCTGCAGTATGCCATGCCGCTGAAGAGCAAACAAATCTGGGAGGCTAAATGGCAACCCTGAAGAGCAAACAAGACGCAAATCAACGCCTCGGCTTCTGCCCCTGCTGACCAGATGAAAGAGAAAGGTGTGGCATGCGCCTCAGCATCTGGCCTGTCTCTAGATCTAGAGAAAGAAAGGGCACCTGCATCAAGTGTTTCAGCATGTACCACCATCGTGAAGAAGCCGATCAAGAAGAAGGCCACCACCCCTTGCTCCGCAATTTTCTAAAACCTATCTTGGCCAAAGCTCTTATCCAAAGTTTTCATTTAACAAAGACCCCAAAATCATACTTTCAAGCAACAGATAAAAGTATTTCCCAAACAAAGCTATTACTATAGTGGAGAGTTTTATTCTCCTCTATTTTTTTTGAAGGTCGGTACCGCAGGGGAAGCCCGGGTTTTTTATATATATGGGGTGACCAACAAAAAATGTCCGGCAGAGTTCCGAATTACATCAAGGGGGTCTAAAGGAGAGAAAGAGATACATGATTAAAAACTAAGATTATGAATCCACTGAATCAGTGGATGGACATTGGAGGCTTTCACACGATGGGTATGAAGCATCAGGTCAGATTTGAATTTGACTCCCCACCTCTCAACCGAGGGTTGCAGGTCCTGGAAAATGAGCTCATTTCTTGCCTTCCAAATGTTCCAAGTCGCACAGGCAAAGATCTCCAGAAAAAGAGGGCCTGAGAAACTCCTTCGTGCGAGTCGAATCCTATGCATGCAGGGTCTAGACATGTCCCAGCCCCACTGAATACGATCCCAGCAGGCGGCCGCAAACTGACATCCGAAGAACAGATGGTCTCGATTCTCATACACCCTAGCAGGGCACAAAACACAATCAGTGCCTTCCTCCACATGCCAATGCTTCCTAGTCATAATGTCCTTTGTATTTAGACGGTCGTTGAAGAGGAGCCACAGGAAAACTCACAGCTTTGGCAAGCACTTGGATGTCCAGATTCCTTTAATCATCTGATCGCAGTCAACTCAGGCAAAAATGAACTTGTAATAATTAGCAGCAGAGAAGGAGTTGTTGCCCCAAGGGAAGACCTTCAAATCAGGTTGCGTGGCATCGAGGGTATAACTCTGGCAAATTGCCGTGGCTTGATCAAACTCTGCAAAAGCTTCAACTGAGAGAGGCAAAGCAAAAGCGTCCCGGGGATGAGTGACAAGGGCCATGTCAGCAACTGAGATGTCTTCTTCCAGAACAAAAGAAAAGAGCCGTGGGAATCTGTCAAGCAGTAACATATGCTTTTGCAAATATTTAAACCCTATTTGAACATCTTTCTGGAAACTACAATAAGGGAGGATACACTGCCTCTCATATAATATCTTCTTACCCAAAATCCATTGAAGGCTGCTAAGAGATAGACCGAAACGGATTTGCTAATTCTCAGTCGACGGAGAATTAGTTAAATCTCAGTCGACCCCCTGTAGATCTTTTGTCCCGTCGTTAAACCTGTACGCTCGTGTCTTTGTGTGCGCGTGTGGGCTTTTTCTGTGTGTTCCGTTGGTTGCTGTTAAAGGATAGCAAGGACCTCTCGTATTTTTTTTTCTTTTTTATGTGTATTTCCTTGTACTTATTTTACTTTTTCTTCTTGTTTTATTTTTGCATTTCCCTTACTAAAATCTAGTGTGTCCTAATTTTTCTCTATAAACAATGCACGACTTTGTTTTTTGAAAGACTTTAGTGCCTCATTTTTTGTCTTGTGTGTTCATGATTATTTTCAACTCTATTTATCTTAATTAGTTTTTAGTTATTAATTTCGAGTCGCATAAGAATTAGTTAGTCTCAATCAAATTAGTAGCCGCTGGATCTGGGCCGCCAAGGTTCGTGCGAGTTGTTGCTTTGTGTTTTTTGTGTACGGAGGTGATGGGTGTTCTTTTGATGTGCATGAGCGTAGGCTCAGTTTTCTTCAGGTCCTTTTTGACGTTTGTCGTGTTCGATTTTACAAGAATTTTTTTGGTTGTGTTTTTTGTGATGTTTGCTTGATTGATATGTACATTTTTGTGTTTTGTTTCAGATTTTTTAGATCCTCGTCGTGTCAGGCTTCTTAAACGGACAATGTACTAATTTTTATGGTGTGAGGATATAGGGAGAGTAATATCAGCACGAATTTAAGAATATTTGGTCAGCCGGCCTTATAATATGAACATTTAGAAGGTTTTTAGACGATGTGCAACTTGGTTGATGTTTTAAACATGAATAGTAGAAATAAACAATCGTACAAATCTGGGATCATAGAGGCGAGCGTTCGTATTGTCACATGTATTTTGGGACCAGAGACAAGAGAGGAGCAGACCGTTCGCTCATGGACTTTTCCTTTTTTTTAGCATTGAAATTCTTTTGTTTGTCGTTTGTTGCAAGTAGTATGGCTAGATGGGCCTTGTCGCTCACACGTTTTCCTGCTATCATGGAAGTTGCAAGTGGGTTGTAACCGATATTTTCATTTGGTTATGGGTTGCAACTGAGAAATGTTCACGACCATTGGATTTTTGTGTCGTAATTCCTTATAGCGTTTGAGTATCAAGTGGGTTAGAATTGAGAGTTTGTAGTTGCAAGTTTGTTGCAACCGAGTTTTTTCTAGTTGCAAGAGGATTGCAGCGGGGAATTTTTATTTTTGTTTGCACCATGATTTGTGCTAGCAAGTGGGTTGTAACTGAGATCTTTTAGTTGTAAGTGAGTTGCAGGTGAGTATTTTCTAATTGTAAGTGGGTTGTATCTGAGTGTTTTCCAGTTGCAACTGAGAAAACTGTTCACGACCGTTGGATATGATTTGTGACTCGTGTGAGCACGAGAGTTGAAATTGGGTTGCAACTCATAAAAATGTCCCCGGCCATTGGAT